>CM046787.1:44344603-44379603 GCA_025617405.1 Perca schrenkii
TTGACTTTCTCAGGCTTACCCCACGTGGTCTCCGTGGTGCCTTTATCTCCATTTCTAGGCTAATCCCATGTGGTCTCCATGGTACGCCTTCACTCTGGCTTTTGGGCAACCCCACGTGGTCTCCGTGGTACGCCTGGATCTCCTTTTTCCAGGCTGATCCCATGCGGTCTCCATGGTAAGCCTCCTCCACCTCTACAGCTCTAACCAAGGGTCTTTGAACCAAATTTGAAGCACTTTTTCCCATCTCGTTAAAGTTTAATATAACATAGATTAGATGCCAAATTGTTTGTGGACTGGGGTCCCTCTGTGGGGGCGGGGTCGCTTGGTTGTGTGGATGTGGCCTGGTTTGTGCTTAAGATGACTTCAATACCCATGGTTTCCATGGTGAGCTTTCATCTTCCTTACAAAAACCCTAACCCCTAACCCGTGGTAAACACTTCATTACTAGATATGATAAATATGTCTCTATTAACAGGTTATGTACCGCAGTCATTTAAAGTAGCTGTGATAAAACCTCTTCTGAAAAAACCCACCCTAGATCCTGAGGTCTTAGTTTGCTATAGACCTATATCCAACCTTCCCTTTCTATCCAAGATCCTTGTGAAGGTGGTTAGCTAATCAGTTATGTGATTTTCTACATAGCAATAGTTTATTTGATGACTTTCAATCAGGATTCAGAAAGCATCATAGCACAGAGACGGCACTGGTGAAAACGACCTTTTAACTGCTGCAGACAAAGGACTTGTCTCCATTCTTGTTTTACTAGATCTTAGTGCTGCATTTGACACTATTGACCATTCAATCCTGTTACAGAGATTGGAACACTTGGTTGGCATTAAAGGAATCGCACTAAGCTGGTTTAAGTCTTATTTCTCTGATCAATCTCAATTTGTTAATGTTAATGATAAATCCTCCAAGTACGTTAAAGTTAGCCATGGGGTTCCTCAAGGCTCAGTGCTTGGACCAATTCTTTTCTCCCTATATATGCTTCCTCTAGGCAATATTATTAGGAAACACTCAATTAACTTTCACTGTTATGCAGATGACACCCAATTATACTTGTCAATCAAGCCAGACGAAACCAGTCAGCTAGCTAAATTTCAAGCGTGCATTAAAGATATAAAATCCTGGATGACATATAATTTTCTGATGTTAAACCCTAACAAAACTGAAGTTATTGTACTGGGACCTAAACACCTCAGAACCTCATTATCTAAAGACATAGCTACTCTGGATGGTATTGCCCTGGCCTCCAGCACTACTGTCAGAAATTTAGGAGTTATTTTTGATCAGGATATATCTTTTAATGCCAATCTAAAACAAACCTCAAGAACAGCATTTTTTCATCTTCGTAACATTGCCAAAATTAGAAATATCCTGTCTCAAAACGATGCTGAAAAACTAATTCATGCATTTGTTACGTCTAGGCTGGACTATTGTAATTCCCTACTGTCAGGTTGCCCAAATAAGTCCCTTAAGACTCTCCAGCTGATCCAGAATGCTGCAGCGCGTGTTCTCACAAGAACTAAGAAAAGAGATCATATCTCTCCTGTATTAGCTTCTCTGCACTGGCTTCCTGTAAAATACAGGATTGAGTTTAAAATCCTTTTCTTGACCTACAAAGCTCTAAATGGTCTAGCACCATCATATCTAGAAGAGCTCCTAATACCCTATTGTCCCACTAGAGCACTGCGCTCCCAGAATGCCGAGTTACTGGTGGTACCTAGAGTCTCTAAAAGTAGAATGGGAGCCAGAGCCTTCAGTTATCAGGCTCCTCTCCTATGGAACCAGCTCCCGATCTGGGTTCAGGGGGCAGAAACTGTAATCGCTTTCAAGAATGAACTTAAAACTCTTCTATTTGATAAAGCTTATAGTTAGGGAGTGAGGAGTTGCAGTGTTCACCTAACTGGCCCAACTGCTTCTCTTCATAATTGTTAGATTAATAATACATAACAAAGTAGAGGGAGGCAGGCCAGCCAAGCCCGATCCGGCAGGGGGAGAGTTCTAAGCCCGAAAAAGCTACCTCTCCTTATGACCTGTCTCTCTTAGTTACGCTGTTATAGTTACGCTGTTATAGTTCTAGACTGCCGGGGGACTTCCTTCCTTTGACACACTGAGCTCCTCCCTCCTCTCCCTCTCTATTACTATTACTATTACTATTTGCGTGTATCCCGTCCCAGAAATGCTAGTTACTAATCCTAGCTTCTGGGGAGTTTCCCCGGAGTCCTTATGTTTTTTCCCCCAGCGTATTTCCTTGGAGAACGTTGGCACCAAGATCCTGGTTCCAGCTGTCGCCGTGGTCCTGCTGCACTCCTTGCTGAGCTCAACGGTGCCCTGCTGCGTCATGCTGAACCCTGCAGCTTCCCGCTACATCCAGTCACTGTTCCATTATTAATGTGACTATTATCGCCACTGTTCATCACACCCCCAACCGGCCCGTCAGACACCGCCTACCAAGAGCCTGGGTCTGTCCGAGGTTTCTTCCCAAGAGGGAGTTTTTCCTCGCCACTGTCGCACTGCTTGCTCTTGAGGGAATTACTGTAATTGTTGGAATTGTTGGGGCTTTGTAAATTATAGAGTGTGGTCTAGACTTACTCCATCTGTAAAGTGTCTCGAGATAACCTATGTTATGATTTGATACTATAAATAAAATTGAATTGAATTGAATTAACTAAAAGTGTGAAATAACTGAAAACGTGTCTTATATTTTAGATTTTTCAAAGTAGCCACCCTTTATTAATAAAAAAGCAAAGGGGAAAAATTCCACTAATGAACCCTGACAAAGCACACCTGTGAAGTGAAAACCATTTCAGGTGACTACCTCATGAAGCTCATTGAGAGAACACCAAGGGTTTGCAGAGTTATCAAAAAAGCAAAGGGTGAATTTTGAAGAATCTAAAATATAAGACATGTTTTCAGTTATTTCACACTTTTTTGTTAAGTACATAATTCCATATGTGTTCATTCATAGTTTTGATGCCTTCAGTGAGAATCTACAATGTAAATAGTTATGAAAATAAAGAAACATTGAATGAGAAGGTGTGTCCAAACTTTTGGCCTGTACTGTATATCTCAATCATCAGTAACGAGTTGGCAGAATTGGACAAGCAATTCAAAGGGCCTGCATCCATACAGTGCAGTACTGTCAATACTGTATATATAATAGTCTTAAAGGTGGTACATGGGAGCATAGAAACAGTGTCTAATACAGTAAACACAGTAAAGAAGGATGATGAAATATTACATCCATAGATAATGTAATCTAATTGGTTCATGCTCCACGCTAATTGGTGACAATTAATCTCATTATCTTGAAACTTTCATGATCTTAACATGGAATATTGTTTGTCTGCTTATTTATTATTTAGTGTATTTACTCTTTATTTACAGTATCCAGGTAAGTTGATTGAGAACAAATTCTCATTTGCAACGACGACCTGACAACTTGTCACATTCACACAGTTCCACATTCATACCTGGAAGCTGCCCAGTACAACCCCAGTCTGATCTGCTGGCCACTGAGCAGTATATATATATACACACACATACAGTACTTTATATATAAAGTATATATAAATTATATATCTCAATCATCAGTAACAAGTTGGCAGAATTGGACAAGCAATTCCAAGGGCCTGCATGCATACAGTGCAGTACTGTAAATGCTGTAAATAGTCTTAAAGGTGGTACATGGGACCATAGAAACAGTGTCTGGTAAACAGTAATACATTACAGTAAAGAAGGATGATGAAATAGGGTCTAACCCTAACCCTAGTCTAATTTGTTCATGCTCCACGCTAATTGGTGACAATGAATCTCGTTATCTTGCAACTTTCATGATCCAAACATGGAATTTTGTTTGTCTGTTTCCATACAACTATGCATTAAGAGGAATGCAACAGTTACTTATCATTTTGAGTAGTTGTATCAATTGATAGTTAGATGATTGTAATGAAATGAATAGACAATCATCTGAAATGTAATATGTGAATTGCTTTTTGAAATAGTAGTACTTTGATGTTAAGTTGTGTCATATTGAACAGATGATCTTTGTTAAATGAACAAATGATCTTAGCTTTATGTGTATTGTATCCAAGCAATTGAAAAAAGTGTTAGAGTTCTGAAAAATGTGCATTTTGATTATTGGTTGTGAGTTTTGTGGCTAGAGTTTTGAAAAATTACGTCAAGGTTCTGAAATTAGTGCCAAAGTGATTGTAAAAAAATGTATCTAAGATGCCACATATTGGCTACAATCTCATAACATTTGTGAAATACTAAAAGTAAAAGTAAAGTAAATTTACAAAATGTTCTGATATGAAATGTATTTAATTATTAGAAGTAAAAGTGAAAACTTTGATTATGTATTTAATTGTTTCTTCTTTATAGTAAAGTATAATCAGAGTTTTCCCATTAAACTCAGTCTGACGTCAACAAAGAGAAAAACAGAAAAAGTTTTTTGTGAGGAAGAATTTTTCACTCCAAAGTACAAAAACATTATTATAAAACACTAAATTTGTGTAAATCAGAAGCAGAACAGATGCTTTATGATCTGTTACTGTTGGATTTACCAACAACAACCAACAATAGTGTGGAATTAGAACACTATCCAAAACATGAAGTCGACGGATGACTCAGGGAAATCTACGGGATAATATTCAGCCTGAGCCCGAAATCTTTTAAAATAAGTTATTGATGCAAAGAAGAAAAACATAAAATAAATGTTGGAACCGAAGTGTATATTTAAAGATCACATCTTAAAAAAAGCACATCTTGTTACACAACCTGCTGGGTTTGACTCGTGTTTACTTAAATGACCGTGAAATTTATTCATCAATACAAAAGTGTCAAAAAGTGTAAAAACAGGTTCACATGAACACTGGAACTAAATCCTGTCAGAGAATAAAGTTTCTTAAACCCACTCAGTCTTTTCTCTGTCAATGAAGATAAAGTCTTATAAATATCTGTCATCTCTGTCGTCCTTCAGTTCATCTGTAGACAGTGAAGAGTTGAGACGAACGTGAAGGCCTTGTCCCTTCGTCTTCAGTAACTGATGACAGATGTTGAATGTATAGGAGCATTCCCAACCTTGTCTCTTAAGCCCGAGACACACCAACCGATAATTGGCCGTCTGACAGTCTGGCGAGGTCGGTGACTCGAGTCTGTTCGGTGTGTCCCATGCCGTCGTCCGTCTGAGGGGCCATTGGCGTTCATTTTGGCCGACCTGACATGTTGAGTCGGCGGCGGAGCAGTCGGGACTCACCCGGAAATGGGGAGTGGAATAAGGTGACTAGAGTCTCTCAAAATCTGATGAAAATCTTTTAAACTGACCTTTGTTGATCTGAAATGAAGACAGATTAAGCAACTACACGACCTATTTCTCGCTTAAAATGTTTTCAGAAACACGTTTCGGTGAACTATTTTAGTACAATATGAGATCGTATTCTGAACGAGCTGCCATGACAGTCTGGCTTTGAATTTCCGGAGAAAACAAACCCATGTGACACGTTCATCCAATCAGCTGCCAGTTTTAATTTCTTGGGCGACAATACAGAGTGGTGCCACCTGCTGCTATGGAGACGTATTACGTTTCTCAAGTCGATGTCGCCTCAGTGTGTCCCGAGACAGTTTTTTGGACTTCGGGGGCCCGACTGATCATCTCGACTGGCTTTTCTGGTTGGTGTGTCTCGGCTATCAGAGTTTGTCTATCAAAATGAAATGTTGTGATGGTGTTTTAAATAAAACAAGAAAAGAGCAATACTAAGATAAAACATTTGCATTGTGAACTCATCTCATAAAACACATTCTGCTTTTATAAAGCTTCAGTACAAAAGGTTTTCTCTTCATATTTAAAGTCACACTGTCACAGGTTGTCAAGACAACATCCAATCTGCCGGGGGAAGGGCTTAAGGATGGAGCTGATCCTTTCAGTACCCGATCTGTGCTGCCTGCACGATCCGTTCTGCGCATGCACAAACTGTTCGCACATGCACTGTTGTACGAGGATTTACGACACTGCCCGATCTGTTCCACGCTTCCGGTCAACAGCCTCTACAGGCAAGCTAACGTTAGTTTAGCTAACAGCTAATTCAGCTAACCGCTAGCTGAAACCGCATGTAATAACTTTAAAAGACCCTCAAAATAAAACTTGAAAATAAAGGTTAACATATATAACAGCTGTTACGTCAGTTCTACTTTACTGCTCATTTAAAATACAATCACTCAATACTTGTCTTTATTGTTATTACTGTAAAGTCTTAATTTAGCTGTAGCCTGCTTTTCCCATTAAGTTTGGGTTAGGTTGTCAGCTAGCGGTTAGCCAAATTAGCTGTTAGCTAAACTAACGTTAGCTTCCCGGTGGAGGCTAGCGTGGAACAGATCGTGCAGTCGTAAAACAGTATTATCATGTGCATGCGCAGAACGGATCGTGCAGGCAGCACAGATTGGGTACCGACAGATCTGTTGGTCTGTCCAACGTCTTGGTCCAATTTCACATAACTCAACAACTTCCAGTGAGACCATCAACAACAGCTGGACACTACAAGAGTTCCTGTGTTTCAAAAAGTTGTTTAAAATTTAAAGCAGCAGCAGGAAGCAGGTTGGCCAGGGGTCAGCTGGTCTACAGGGCATCAGCTGGTCTACAGGGAAACCTGGTCTACAGGGCATCAGCTGGTCTACAGGAACACCAGGTCTACAGGGACACCATGTGGTCTACAGGGACACCAGCTGGTCTACAGGGACACCAGGTGGTCTACAGGGACACTAGCTGGTTTACAGGGACATTACCTGAATAACAGGGACATTATCTGGTTTACAGGGACATTATTTGGTTTACAGGGACATTATCTGGTCTACAGGGACATTATCTGGTTTACAGAGACATTACCTGGTTTACAGGGACATTACCTGAATAACAGGGACATTTTACCTGGTTTACAGGACACCAGCTGGTTTACAGGGACACCAGCTGGTTTACCGGGACATTACCTGAATAACAGGGGCATTATCTGGTTTACAGGACACCAGCTGGTCTACAGGACACCAGCTGGTTTACAGGGACATTATCTGGTTTACAGGGACATTACCTGGTTTACAAGGACATTATTTGGTCTACAGGGACATTATCTGGTTTACAGGGACATTACTTGGTTTACAGGGACATCTGTCCTCACAGTGCTGCTCTGAACTTAGATCATGTGATCACATCAGATCAGCAGATAAAGCAGTCAGATGATAAATCGTCCGTATGTGAAGTGACATAAGAATAATAACAACACCAGTCAAACAAATGTGACCTGTTAGAATAAAGAGACAGAAATCTGTTCAGGACTAAAGGTTCCTTTAAAATATTTGTCATCAGTTTAGGATCAGTCTTGAAAGAGGAAGTGACATTGTTCTCTATGTGGCAGCCTCCTGTTGGTATTGTCGTGAATCTTAAACAGGTTTTCTGGCCTCGCTGGTTGTCTGGCCTCACTGATTTTCATATGTTTATAAAACACTGTTACATGTCTTCATACAGCAGTATGCCGTTGAAGATGGTGAGCGGCTCCACAGAGTGGGCCAGTTTTCCCATCACTAGGTCGATGCAGACCGTGTCCCGAGTCTGCAGAGGCAGGATGATGTTGAAGACGGCCAGAGATCCAGGAGTGATTTTAGCCTCAGCCACAGGGTTGTTCTCCAAGCCTTCGGGCTGGTAGCCTCCAGAGTCCACCCGTGCCATGCCGTAGTTAGATTTCGATAGAACCGCCTCGATCTTCTCATTCCTATGACCCGTCAGGATGGCACTGAAGAAGTAACGTCCGTCTACCGGGGCAGTGAAGATACCTGAAGGTGACAGATTCATTGTGGGATCAACACGAAGAAACATTTCAGCGATTGAAAGATCAAACCAAATATTTTTGTGAGATATAAAACAAACAGGTAAAGCATTCATCAGTCAATTTCACTAAGAGCAGGAGTAGAATATACATTTGTACAACCTTTATTTAAGATAAGTAAGGGATAATGTAGAGCAAGTTTGTCATTATTGCAAATTACACCCCCAACAGGGTGATGCATTTCTTGAATTAGCTTGAAGAGGTTAAATGTGCTTGCTCTACATTATCCCGCTTATTTCACAGCTACTCATACAGAGGTTAGCTGCTGATGATGCCTGTATCGCGGTTAGGACGGTTATTTTAACTGATAGATGTAAAGCTGATGATAATAACAACACCACTTTAATAAGTGAATCTTCCATCACAATTCAATCATGATGTACAGGTGTCGATCATGTCTAAACGGCTTCATTAATGTAACACTTTTTATCCAAATTGCTGACAGTCTTGATACTATTCAGGCTATTGGTCCGACCATCAGTAGCAGTTGGGGTTCAGCTTTTTTGCTCAAGGACATTTCAACATCATGACATGAGTAGCTGGGGATCGAACCATCAACCCTGGAGTCAGTGGACAACCTGCTGAGACACAGCCTCATGTTTACCTGTTCTCCGGTCGTAGAAGTCTCCTTCATTGACAAAGATCTTATCAAATACAATGGTTCCAGCTCTGTCCATGGGAACAGTGAGCGCAGCAGAGAACGACAGTCTCGGTACATGAGCATCGACACCAGACACACCTAAAAACACACACACACAAATATTCAAAGTGTACAGTAGGAATGATCAAACAACTCTGACAGGTTCAGTTATTTCATAGTATCACAATGTTGTGGGTGGTTTGTGTTCCTCTGTTGCTGAAAGTGGTGTTGGCTGATAAGGCATTACATTTCAGTCTTGGGTTAGATTGGCATCTATTCAGCTCAATGGAGGTGCTCGCCTGGCGCATACGGCAATAACAAGTTTCTAAGCTTACAGGTTTACTTCCCGAGTATCGGAAAGCCACAGAGTCTGTGTGACTGTCCGAAGGAAGCGTAGCCCGAGGCTGAAGCCCTCGGTTCACTGCCAACCAGTTCATGTTTCTTTGAATATTTATTGAATAACTCACTTTGATTATGTACTGCGTTGCACCATTGCATAAGAGAGCTTTGCTCTCAAATGGCCATCCGCCATTAAATAATGTAACGTCAATCAATCAGGTACCAACTCTGATGATTGGCAGTTCTATCTTAAAAAAAGGTGACGTCAGCGACACCAGTGAATTGAGTTTATTTGTGGACCAAAACCATGAAAACCTAGAGACAGCGTTGCTCTTCTTTGTTACCTAGCCAAAACAAGAAATACCTGACCGTCTCTATGGGGTTAGCACTTGGCCATTTAAATGAATTAAACCAAAAGTAAACATATACATCACAATAGTTCACACTGGTCAGATCAACAAATACTGACAAATTAAAAAGTAAATCCAGAGCTCCAGTTAACTGTAGTATTAAGCAGTATAATCATCGGTATCATTAGCACTTTATAATGTGTTGTGACTGTCCTTTAATGTTTTAAACCTGATGTTATAGTGAATCCTTATTCTTAAAGAAGTCCATACCTGGTTCACCTTTGGGACCTGTAAAAAAACAAAGTAGCTATTAGAAAAGGCAGAACGATAAACAGCAAACCAACCAAGAACAATCTGTTTGGGTTCATAATAACGGGATCAGTAAATGTACACGTTAAACTGGTATATTTTAACTTTGACTTTACTATTAATACTACTAATACAGAAAATAATTTCCGTGATGTCACTGGGGAGGTTTCATGGTGATATCTGTTAAACCTTTCTCCCTATTCATATGCATTGTCTGTCCTTAATTAGCTTATTATGCTAGTTTGCCAAAATGTAACTTTTAGCAACCAAGCTTAATTTCATCCACTACGCCTTAAGATGACATTTCAATCATAAAAGGTTCATAGGAAACAACATTTCTTGGTTTCATATAAGCCATATAGACTCTTACTGCCTCCATCTAAATGTTTCTTCCTCCATGATATCAGCATATATAAATATGTAAAAAATCTATCGTACCGGGCAGACCTCGGGGTCCATTTTCACCTTGTCGTCCAGGAGGCCCGTTATAACCTCTCTCTCCTCGGGGTCCCGGGGGTCCCGGAGGTCCAGGCAGGCCTGTGTAATCAGAAACAGAATCAAAAAAAGGGTTAGGGTTAGGGATGTGTAATGATCAGAATGATATGAACACAGTCTAAGCTGCTGCTAATCTTTGATTTGATACAAATGATACAAAAATGATACAATTTCTCTCTGTTTTTAGAATTGTAGTGTTTTAAGTCTACTTAGCACTTTCATTGAAATATTGTATATACTATTTGTTAAATTTTGTATATATAATATTGTAATCTGTTTGTCTGTCTGTAAGTGATTTCTGTTGTCCCAAACTGGTCTCTCCTGAGAATGTGTCTCAATGAGATTACCTGTATAAATAAAGGTTAAATAAATAAAAAATATAAAAGCATACCCATCATTCCTTCTGTCTGTTAATATCACAAAGTTTTTGAGTGACAGGGAATTGTGTTAGCATGTTAGCAGGCAGTTTATTTTTAAATTTATTACAGTAAAACAATATTTCAGAATCAAACATTGAGCAGCAGCATCTCAGTGAGAGATGGTGTGTGACAGAACTCATCAACTGTAAACTCATTAGTTTAAAAGAAAAATAAAATAGAACAGTGTCCAGCTCACCGGACAGACCGTTCACAGAGGAACCCTGCAGGTCTCTGAGGAACTGGTTCATGCTTGAGTTCAGGTTTTTCATCCTGCTGTAGACATCGTCCTGGTTCTTCTGAATGAAGTCCATGATTCCTCCGTGATGGACAACCGACTCATTCAGACCAGAAACACAAGTCCACAGACTCGACACGTGTCGGTTCAGTCCTAAACACAGGACACAACACATCAGAACATAGAGACTCCATCGGCTGAACCTGCTTTTCTGCCAATCCAGTTTGTGTATATGGAAATGTAAAAGGTTTGCTGAAGCATTATAAAGGGGAAATACAGAAAGACTCATCAAAATGAGTTGTACCTTCCTCAATCTTGAGGATCTAAACATTTGAACACATTTACACTTTAATATATGTAAAGGAAGGTATCAATCTTCAGATTTAGCTTATATTGTGACCCATAGTTCATGTATGTCCATTGTTTATATTTTTGTATCATGAAATATTGAACCACAAACAGTCTTACTGGGGACTAAATGACTTTACTTCTCTGGCATTACAGTAACAAATTTCACATGAACAAATACTGTACCTTCCTTGATCTTGAGGATGGAGTCGGAGACACCGTCCAGCCTACCACAGACTCCCTCCAACTTAGAAAGCCTCTTCTCCAGCCCGTCTCCAGACCTCTTACAGTCTCCAATCTCCACTAGGATCGTGCTCTTGAACCGCCGGACATCCTGGTCCATCGCGTCCAGGCGGTTGCCGCTCTCCTCAATGTGCTCCGTCATCTCTTGCTGGATCTTGTCCAGCTCAGAAATTATCTTATCCTTTGTGTTTCCTGTCAGAGATCGACGATGAACGTTAGCCAAAAGAGGTGAAGTTTAGAAAGCAGAGATTTGGTGTTACTGAACCAGGCTCACCGAGGTCAGTGATGACGCTACCGTGTTTCTGCACCGTGTGTTCGAACCCCTTCAGGGTGTCGTTGATGGAACTGAAGGTGAGGATGACCTCGGAGAGTTCACCCTGCAGCGTCTTCAGCTGGTTGTTGTTGATGGAGCCTCCGATCACACTGTGGCCATCTAAAGGCTTCTCAGCATCCAACCCAGGTCTGCCGGTACCACCAATGCTACCAGAACCACCACCTATAGGGGGTTTAGTTTGCATACAACTTTAATCATCTTTACATTAAATAACAACCTTACATTAAAACATGAAGCAGCTAGTCCATCCTACAAGGAGGATTGTTTAAATATCATGGGTCAGTTTACAGCATCTTTTCGCAAAAAGAAAATATTTAATCTCAATTAATCTCATGATTGTCCATAGTTAACTCGTGTTAAACACAAATTAATGGCACATTGTTAGTCTTTTGTAAATGTACTTTAAAAGGGATATTGTTCTAGTTTTTAATGCTCCAGTGGTGTTCTAGTGGTAACTCGTTTAACATCGACAGTGCAGATAACTTTAGTCTTGTGGAGAGAACCATCTGGAAGGGCTTTGAAACTAAACTTGATATTCAAAAGACCCTTTTCTTAATCTATTTCGGTTTCTGCTAGCCATCCACATTACTGCTGCATTACTTCCTGAGTTCACAAATGACTTAAAATCATTGTTAGCACGCAACCATTACGTTCTCTGGTTTTGATATGAGTATTTCCTTCCACCACTAGGGGGGCGTTAATTTATGAAACGCTCCTATGGGTCGGATTAGAGGGGAGATTTGGAGGACTGGTTGGCCACTGTGACTGTAAACCAGTTGGCAACAGTAACTCTGTGGGTGTGGTTTAGTAGAAAATCATTTGATTAGTTTATCTGACCTGTGGGCGTGGCCGGGCTGGTCTTACATTGGCCGGTGCATCTCCTGACATCGTCTTGTAGCAGACGGACTTCATCCTCCAACTGTGAACAGATCTGGAAGCAGCCTTCTCCTCCTAAATCCAGTCTGATCTGGAGTCTGTTGATTTGGCTCTGCATGCGCCCCAGTGCATCCTGGGATTGATTTTTCAGCCTTTGCAGCTCGTCTTCCACCTTCCCACACAACTCGCAGTCCTGCCCCAGAAGCTCCACCTCAGTAACAATTCGGTTAAAGTGTTCCCCGTGATCCCCGGTCAGAGCTTTGATCTTACGGACATCATGGCTGAGGTCCACAACCTGAGGGACAATTCACATTATTATTATTATTCATTAAGATCATATTCAACAGTGATATAACAACAATTTCATTCACATCAGTTTTATCTGAGTTTCTTTTAGAGACCTGAAATCACTGTCCCACTAATCCCACAGAAGTAATGTCAGTTACTCCTCAGTGAGACTTATCGTGTTGATCATGGCTCAGTATTTCATGGTACAAAAATATAAACAAAGGATAAAGATGAAATATGGGTCACAATATAAACTAAATCCAAAGAATGTTGCATTCCTTTATATATATTAAATATTTGAGAGCAACTATCTGAAAACCTTGACATGCTGCTTTTTATGTGTCCTCTGACATTCTCATCTTTTTATTCTCTCCTGTGATTTCATGTTGGTAAGAATCTTTTTTAGGGAAATAAAAATGAACCTTATATGTGTGTATTTGCTGTTTCCTCATACTCCACAGTTGTCAATTTAAAAAGAATTGTGGGGGATCTACATCTCACCTTGTCGTGCAGAGAGTCTCCAGACACTGACAGATCTTTCAGTTCAGTGTTAAAGTGTCGAATACGATCCTCATTGGCGATAACTCTCCACTCCAGTGATTTCTCTGTTGTACTTTCTCCTCCCGTCCCAGATAATCCTCCTCCTGTACCTCCTCCTGTAGATCCTCCTTTAGATCCCCCAGTAGATCCCCCAGTAGATCCTCCTGTAGATTCTCCAGTAGATCCCCCAGTAGATCCCCCTGTAAATCCTCCTCCATCTCCCATGTCTCTTTCAGTCCCTGCACAGCTGCAGTTTTTCAGTCTCTGGCTGATGAGCAAAGTGTTGTTTTCCAGCTTAGATAGCCTCTTGTCTTGGTCGCTCACTCTCTCCTTCACCTGTCCCACGTCCAGCTCCACGTCTGCGATCCTGAAGGCTTGGTCATCAAACCGGTCCAGGAATACTGTCCGCAGGTCCCCCAGTTCTCTGTGGAAGTAGTCCTTCAGGTCGTTCTCTAGGTGCGAGCAGCTCTGCTCTGTCTGCTGCAAGGTGTTGTTGACCCGCCGTTCCAGGTCCTTCAGACGATTGTCCAGTCTGTCCTCCGTCACCACAACATCCCTCCCCCCTCCCCCAGTTCCTCCTCCACCACCAAACCCTCCTCCACCGAAGCCACCGTTCTCGTTGTTGCTGCCTTCTCCTCCACTGAGCTCCCTGTCCAGACGGTTCTGCAGAACATCAAAGTTCTCTGAGGCGGAGCTGATCTTGCGTTCGGCGTCAGTGACGCGTTTTCGTAGGTCGTTGACGGTGTCACAGCATCCTTGCAAGCGCACCACCTCCTGACGCAGCCCATCCAGGCTCTGACGATACCGAACGTCCATGGCATTTAGCTGCTTCTCCAGAGCTTGAATCCTCTCTTTGTCCTGCTGCTGCTGTTGGCGCAGATCCTCCACACCGGCCTGAAAAACACACACAATGAACCATCTTACTGACCCACAAATGGGTTTAACTTCAACTGCACTGTTCATGTTTTATTTTAAGTTATTTAATTTCTATTTCATACACTTGAGTCTGAAGGAAGGCCATCGATGCGTTAATGTTTTTTGGGATTATTAGGAGGTTGATGTGATACCTGACAGGAGGAGCAGGACAGTGATACCCGGCTCTCTAACTCCCTCAGGATCTCCTCCTTCAGCGAGTTCAGCCTCCCACCGCTCAGGCCTCCTCCAGACAGACCTCCATCCAGGGCGTTCCCTTTCCCGTTCACCAGGTGGTTGTTAATGCTGTCCAGGGTTTTATCATGGGCCTGTTTTTAGGCCCATGAAACACAAGTTTTATCATGAGTTGGTTGGAGCAGAGACACTTCACCTACAGCTCTCATTAAACATTAAAACTAAACTTTTATCATGGTTTTGTTGGAGCTGAGACATTTAACCTACAGGACAGTTGTGAAGACAAAGCTGCACCAACCTCTGCTTATCTTAACAGAAAGATAAACCAACTGTAACTTATTCACACACGCCACATTAAATGATCTGTCCACTCTTCATCAGGTTTGGGTAAAACACCAGACCGCTGATGTGGACTGGTTAGACTAACCCTAACGCTGATGGTTACACAAAAGCAAACTACAATGATGTTATAAATAGAATTAGTAATGTTCCCTTTTATTATTGATCCTAATGGCTCAGAAGTCCCTCTGGTCATACATCATGATCAACTTTCCAATGCTCTGATGCTCCTCATACACACTTCTCAAATGCTCTTTTATACACTATAAAACATGAAATCCTAGTGTTTCAGTAATGTATGGGAGAATGTTTCAGTATTGTAAATGAGAGTGACTGAGTGGTTACTTGTATGTGTGTGAGGTTCCAGTGTAGTATGTGAGAGTATAGTTTTTCACTAGTGTATATGAAAGCATTTCTGTTGTGTGTTTGTGAAAGCATTTTAATTGTATGTGTGAGGTAATTGTGAATAAATTCCCCACTAATGTGTCTGAGTTTGACTTTTGAGTTTAAAGCAAATTGTCTGTCAGGTAACACCTCGACTTAGAGGAAAAATTAAACAAATATTACATGTGTTCTGTGAATAAAGTCTTCGGCTCACAGATGAAGAAGGAACCGGCAACTCACCTGTGTGCGGTTGTCCAACTGGTCCAGTTTGGTCTGAATGCTGTGAATCGTGTCTTTAATCTCTGGCTGGGCTGCATCAGCGGGGTTTCTTCCTCCTGAAGATGTTCCTCCTCCGCTGACACCTGGTTTGTTGACTTCCTGTTGAAGGTGTTCGTTCATGGTGGACTGAAGGTCCTGGAGGTTTTTGGTCAAACTTTGGATCTTCTCTTCCAGCTGCCTCATCTTCTCATTGTCAACTCGCCCTGGAAGAAAAGAAAGCAGCAACTTCAGAGCTCCAATCACAGAAGCTTATACAATCACATGGAGAAGAAGCCGGGGCCACACATCTGACCAGGGCATGAAATTAACACCCGACCACCAGCCAAATGCGGGTGAATTTTGCAATTGTAACACTGTCAATCTACCTGCCACATTGGCAGGTAGCCAATGAGAATTGAGTGATTCAGACGCGCAACTATCGGTAAGCAGGCAATCCCAGCAGTCCCACGTGCAGCCACTGACCAAGCAGTAGTGAGAACGGTGAAATTCATTTCTTTGTTTCTGTTATGAAGACATTTCAGACCGTCCTGCCAACCTGTATACATTTTAACATCAATGTACGCTGTAACTTTATTTTCACTCTAAAGTCGCTGGAAGCTGATGCCGTTTCAATCCTGTCCTGGGCTGTTGCTCCATTTCCCCTGCGACTGACGTGCACACACACGCACACAGACACACACACAGACACACACACACACAGACACAGAGATACAAGATGGATGCAGGAAAAAACGGAGATGAGACGTACAGGATGACCTAAATTGAGGACAGCTATGCTCGTTATTGTAAGTGCAATAATAAGTTAAAGTCCAAGTACTTTATCAAACCGTATGAATATGTCCCAGCCCAGGAGTGTGTGTGTGTGTGTGTGTGATGTGTGTGTGTGTGTGTGTGTGTGTGTGTGTGTGTCCCAGGCCAGGAGGAAATTAACTAACAATGAAAAGATCAACAAGCCACTGACAGTGACAGATATGTTCAAATTTGATTAATTCAATAAATTATAATTTTTTGTCTTAAATCCACCAGCCATTACAAAAGACATTGCAACTTGTATTGCAATTTTTTACAAAAGCTCCTGCAAAATTAGGCATTTTGGGCTGCAACAATCTCAAAAATAGACAGTGAAATCCTGGAGGGACTGCCCTTGTGTGTTTTTTCATGTGTTATGCTGCGCATTCACCAGTGTTTTTTTGTTGTTGTGGTGCACGTAGGCTACTCCTGATTTTGTCAGTCATCTCATCTCTTATATGCAGTGGCGTAAAGAGCCAACACCGGGCCCATAGGCTACCATGAATAGGACAGGATAGGATCATAGAGACACAGCAATTCCTGTTTTTCACCTTTATGAGTGTTAGAATATACTTGTGAAAGTAAGAGTAACAGGTTTGTAGAGTTCATGATGCTGACCTTGTTGCCTTGTTTCCCAGGGTTATGAGAGGCCATCTGGTTTTACAGTGATTTAACATTATAAAGGGAGTCTGAGATTATTGCCTGAGAAAAAAAGGTCTTCTCTGATCAGGGGGGAACGAGGCAACAATGGTCAGTATTTTGCAAGCGCGTGATTTGTGACACAGAGTATGAAAATGACCTGGCTCTCAGGAAACTCCTTAGTTTGTAGGAGATTAAAACATACAGGTGTTTGGACCCAACAATAGCGACTTGTCTCTGTTGAGCTGAGAATGAGAGGACTCAGGGTCATGTTTTCATATGGTGTGTTACATATCGTTAGCCGGCTGCAGCCAGAAGATCGGGACTACATCCAACTGATAACAGCGCCGCGGATGAAGCAGAGAGAATGAATAAAAAGTGAGGGTTCTGGGTTAGCCGGCATCAGATGCTGGGGGAAACTCTGTCCGTTTGCTAGGTTTTAGCGATAGGCTATTTTGTCTTGAAGTAATCTGATCCTTGTGCACAAGTTTATTGTATTTTGCAATATCATTCACTAAAGCTTGTTATTAACTTTAACTGGACGAATCTGGAGTCTTATTTTGAATCTTGAGTCTATTTCTTTGATCTACCAGTAAACAAACACTATTCAGTGATCATAGAATTGGAGTCAGATTAAGTCTGGCCTTTTTAGGGCCAGACCGGTCATCGGTCACATTTTAGAATAAAATCCTATATGAGGCAAAACAAAAATGGCTGATAAAAAGTCACTGTGGTCAAAAAAGTTAACTTCAGGCCCTGCATCTGACACATGAGTAGAGTAATTCTAGCATAGCACAGCTCACAGATTACTTCCTGTTTCTGTGGTATAGATTGAGATGTCCTGTATGTTTGGTACTAAAGTCTGATTAGAAGACAATGAAGACAAACAACAGGATAGTTCAGTGGTCAGAGTTTTAAATGGCCTTACTGTTTCAGGTTTAATGTAGAACTTAGTTCCCTACATGATCATGGCTGGTTTACTGACTGGATCTATTGTCTCATGTGAAGGTGTGTGTTTCACCCAAAAAAGATTAAAAACGATTTTCATGTTGGTGTAACTGGGAGAACGTGTGCCACATAGTGTAGGTCCCTGCTCCTGTAAAATAACTATATAACTATATAAACTATATATCTTAGTAACTACAACTGAGGAACAGCAGTCCTCACAGGTTTTATGTTTGAGGCTCAGCCACAGTCAGGCACATCAAATATCTTTTCTTTTGGAAATAAGGAATCTTTCTAGAGATTTTTGTTCAAAAGGGTCTAATAAATAGGACAGGATATCATTCAAAAACTTTCTTGTGGCAGCAATAGAGGCAGTGATGTTTCGCACGGGACTCTCACACCGCCTCAAAACACCCCCACAAGTCTGATCTCTGGTACATGACTGGCCCCCACAGCCTCAAAACACTGACAGGTCTGATCTCTGGTACATGACTGGCCCCCGCAGCCTCAAAACACCCCCACAAGTCTGATCTCTGGTACATGACTGGCCCCCGCAGCCTCAAAACACTGACAAGTCTGATCTCTGGTACATGACTGGCCCCCGCAGCCTCAAAACACTGACAAGTCTGATCTCTGGTACATGACTGGCCCCCGCAGCGGGACACAGTGCTGTGTTTCTCCAAATGTTGACTCAGGCTCAACTTTTCGCAACCGGCACACTGCGTTTTTCACTCACCTCCCTGTCCGTAGTTTGTCCCTCCTCCCTGTCCGTAGTTTGTCCCTCCTCCCTGTCCGTAGTTTGTCCCTCCTCCCTGTCCGTAGTTTGTCCCTCCTCCCTGTCCGTAGTTTGTCCCTCCTCCCTGTCCGTAGTTTGTCCCTCCATGTCCTGGTCTGGGTTGAGGTCTGGTGGTGGAAATCTGCGTTCCCGCTCCTCCAATTGGACCGTCGTTACAGTCCTCTCCGCTGTAACCATGGCAACACTTCCACTCCATCTCCGTGAGCATTTTGTAGGCGACCTTGTATCGCGGCCTTGTGTAGGTCCGGTAGCTGCCAAGACACGAGAGACAGATAATGACTGAGAGACAGATACAGTGTGTGTGTGCGTGTGTGTGTGTCTGTGTGTGTGTGTGTCCCTGTGTGTGTGTGTGTGTGTGTGTGTGTGTGTGTGTGTGTGTGTGTGTGTGTGTGTGTGTGTGTGTGTGTGTAGGCCTTGTGTAGGTCTGGTAGCTGCCGAGACACGAGGGACAGATAATGACTGAGAGACAGATACAGGTTGGATTGGAACAATACGAGAAAGTTCAACAGAAATCTGATTAAACACCTTCAGTCAGAAACTAAAGATTTCCAAAATGTTTGTGTTGACATTGTGTGTGTATGTGTGTGTCTGTCTGTGTGTGTGTGTGTGTGTGTATATGTGTGTGTGTGTCTGTCCGTCTGTGTCTGTCTGTGTGTGTTTGTGTGTGTATTTGTGTGTGTGTGTGTGTGTGTCTGTGTGTCTGTGTGTGTGTGTGTGTGTGTGTGTGTGTGTGTGTGTCTGTGTGTGTATGTGTGTGTGAGTGTGTGTGTGTGTGTGTGTCTGTGTCTGTGTCTGTCGGTCTGTGTGTGTGTCTGTGTGCGTGTGTGTTTGTGTGTGTCTGTGTGTGTATGTGTGTGTGCATGTGCGTGTGTGTGTGTGTGTGTGTGTGTGTGTGTGTGTGTGTGTGAGTGTGTGTGTGTGTGTGTGTGTACTCACAGAACCACCCTGTTGCACTGGCTGCTCCCCCAGCTGCAGGGATGATAATCAGGCTTCACGTACGCTTCCACTCCGTCCTCGACCACGCAGCTCACCGTCTTCGTCACCACAAACGCACACCAGTTCCTGTTTACACACACACACACACACACACATAGACACACAGAGACACACACACTCACACGCACACACACAGACACACACACAGACACACAGAGACACACACTCACACACACACACAGGTTTCAGTCACAATGAGATGGTGGAATACATTGAAGGTGCTGCTGCTTGCAAACAAACAGCATCAGACAGACTTTATGGTCCATTAGAGTTTAGAGTGTCTGGTGAAGATATGATTCATGAATAATTGGGTTAGGCTTAGTTATAAAGGTGACACCATCGCACATCTGAAGACATCTTTCATACAGTTTTTTACAATCACTTTGCTACTAATTTCAGAACCTTGATGTCATTTTTCAAAATTCTAGACACAAAACTCAAAATGGTCATCACTTGTAACACAGGCTGTCCAATGTTCAAAACATTGCATTGTGCATTCATATCTTTAAAGAAATATTGCACTTGCACAATCACTGGTTAAAAAAACAAATTTATTGTGAAATACCATTGAAACATTACTTTAGATCACCCACACACAACCTACCCATAGTTTCACTATAAAAGTACTGCAGTAGTAGAGAGAATACTACAGACCAATGTGGTATATATATATATATATATATATATATATATATATATATATATATATATATATATATATATATATTGGCGCTTTTCCATTACATGGTACCTACTCGCCTCGACTCTACTCGCCTTTTTTGGTTTTCCATTACAAAAAAAAGTCCCTGGTACCTGCTAACAGGTACTTTTTTTAGTACCTCCTCAGTCGAGGTTCCAAGCGAGCTGAGGTGAGCCGAGAAGGTGACGTGAAACACTTCAGGCTGCTGATTGGTCGGAAAGAATCGTCACTGATCACTGCATTGCTAGCGACAGACGGCATTTTTAAATAGTTTAGCCAGTGGTGTTGTTTTGCTGCCGGAGGCTCCACGCAGAGCTTCTCCGTAGCATACAAGTGGCCTGATGGTTATACTTGTGCGCTGGTGTGTGTGTCGCGTCGCCGTGTGGGTGTGTGTGTGTGTGCAGCTGGTGAGCGAGGGAGAAGTGAGAGAGTGCCGGCGATTAGCTCCGCAGTGAGTAGTGACTCTAGAGTCCTAGTGAGTGTGTGTGTGTGTGTGTGTGGTAAAGTGAGTGAGAGAGTGATGGCGAGTAATGACTCTAGAGTCATATAGTGAGAGAAACAAAGTGTCTCCCTGTTCTGTCTGACCACGGTGGGAAATCTGGAGCAGGAAAAGTTAACTATCCTGTTGATTTCATGTTGTTTACGGAGAAGGAGAACCAGGAAATGAGTCGGGGGATATGCAACGCTACCAAGCCACGCCCACGGCAGTCGCTATGACGACCGGCCATGCTGAGGCGATACTAAAATCTGCAATCGAAAAGGGACGCACAGTGCGCCGAGTCGAGGCGAGTAGAGTAGAGTCGAGTCGAGCAGGTACCATGTAATGGAAAAACACCATATATAACCTTTATTTATCCAGGTAAGTTGATTGAGAACAAATTCTCATTTGCAACGAGCCTGTCACATTCACACATTCATACCAGGAAGCTGCCCAGTACAACCACAGTCTGATATGCTGGCCACTGAGCAGTATATATATATATACACACACACATACAGTATTTATATAAAGTATATCTAAATTATATTTCTCAATCATCAGTAACAAGTTGCAGAATTGGACCAGCAATTCCAAGGGCCTGCATCCATACAGTGCAGTACTGTCAATACTGGAAATAGTCTTAAAGGTAGTACATGGAACCATAGAAACAGTGTCTGATAAACAGTAGTATATTACAGTAAAGGTAGTACATGGGACCATAGGAACAGTGTCTGATAAACAGTAGTATATTACAGTAAAGGTAGTACATGGAACAATAGAAACCGTGTCTGATAAACAGTAGTATATTACAGTAAAGGTAGTACATGGGACCATAGAAACAGTGTCTGATAAACAGTAGTACATTACAGTAAAGGTAGTACATGGGACCATAGAAACAGTGTCTGATAAACAGTAGTACATTACAGTAAAGAAGGATGATGAAATATTACATCCATAGATCCTAGGTGTTTCTCAATGTCAAGGAAGGATCCTTCGAAGCCAGAATTTGGAGGATGCTACATCATTGACGTCCGTCGAAGGACCGTTCTAATGTCGAGGATCCTCCGAATCCCACCAAGGACTGAGTCCTTCGTTGGGAGAAATCCCCATAGACGGCAAAGGATGCATATGTGTATCCTTCGCGCTCCCATATCACCCACAATCCTTTGCGCGCGGCTTTGCTGGCTTGTTTGAAAAAATTAAATGACGGACCTAAGCGGGAGTTGGAGCGGTATCGCTGACGGAGAAATAATCATTTAAATGTAAGTATCTTTAGTGTTTGCCGTACATGTGTTATCACCGTTAATGTTTTAAATCAATGTAAAGCTTAACGCTTTAATGCTGGTACGGATTGCTATAGTAATTAGGTAGATACACCCGAGCTAACGTTAAGCTAACTGAACCTATCATTAACATTAGGCTGTTAGCTAGCTAGCGGTCTTTTTGTGCCATTTGTGTTTTTAAAGTTTAATGTCCGGTGGCATTTTCATCTCTTTTATATGTTGTTACTCTATATGCGTAACGTTAGCAGAGATTTAGAAATGTGTGTGTTTACCAGTTGTAGCTGCAGGGTGGTAGGTAACGCTGCACCTTATTTACTTCACTATCAATGTTACATGAAGGCTAAAATGAATGAGTAACTTCCCATGTAAAAAGTATAACGTTCAATATAACGTTACGTTATAGCATTCATAATGGTAAACATATTTTTCTTGTGGTTGCTGTCTTTTAACAGGGACAAACGGAGGCTGTCACTGAGGATGGGAAAGCAAAAGACAAGCAGGGAGACAAGAGGCCAAAGACAGATGAATAGCTAGAATATTTGCTAAAGCCTATTAGAGATTGGCATTCTGAAAATAAATGCATTAAATTAACTGGTTTGTCTGTGTCATTACGTTTTTGGGTGTGTATATCATATAAACTGTTTTTCAATGTCTATTTCTAACTGAATAATTATATTCAGATGGTACCTGTTTCAATAACTTTTAAGGTATAGAAGCTCTAAAAAGACATTAACGAAACGTGTATCTTTTATTATAACATTTATTCAAACATTACTATATACTGTACACAATATTCAACATGAAGCGACGACCAGACTCAGCTGCTGCTGATGGTGTTTCCAGACTGCAGACAGAAGGAGAAAGCTTTAGGTTAGTCCAGTAGTTATACAACCTGTCCTGGTAAGATTAGAATTGTATCACAAATATATGTAAGCATACTGTAACATTAAAGTACTTAATGTAACTGTGTAGTGGTCTTCATCATGGTCTTAACTGACAACTGTTGACCATTTAACACACTTAGACCTAGCTACCTTTACTGTGTTAGTGGGTGTTTATCAATGGTGTTGTTATTATGACTTTTCATATGTTGGATGTAGCCTTGTAGCTTGTGTATCTATAGTACTATTTAACCTTTCTCACTTGCAGTTTACTGCATATCATACTGCCTGTGGTAGGTCATTAGCTGGTAGTGTTTACCTTGTAGTTGCTGATCATATTTTGCTGATCATATTTTGCACTGCATTTGTTTGAAAGCTATAAGGTACTGGACAATGAGCTAATGTTACATGCAGTAAACTACAAGCTATTGTAAACAACTACTGTAAGCTTAATGTAATTAAGATTAATTAATACAATTCTGCTTACCAGTTACTGTAAGTGTTATGACAACTACAAACATGAACTCCCACGAATTTTTAATTTTATTGACATGGGATAAATAAGAGAAAACGACCATTGCTTACATTAAAGCCTATCAGTGTCGGTAACGTTACCTACCTTAGCACGTTGCGATCAAAGTTGCCGACAGAATATTCTCCTCCTGCAAGCAGACTGACGCTGATTCACCTTCTCAACAAAAAAATTTAACTTCACGTTCCATGACGTGCTCTTGCTAGCCTGTTCCAATGTACATGCTTTCCGAATGCTCAGGAGGAGTCTGGCCTAGCCTCTGAAGGATCCTTCCTTGGAAGGACTAGTCCTACCAAGGAAGGATCTTTGACATTGAGAAACAGCTCCTGTATTCTGATTGGTTCATGCTCCATGCTAATTGGTGACAATGAATCCCGTTATCTTGCAACTTTCATGATCTAAACATTACATGGAATATTGTTTGTCTGTTTCCATACAACTATGCATTACTGTAAAAGTAACGCAACAGTTACTTATCATTTTGAGTAGTTGTATCAATTGATAGTTAGATGATTGTAATGGAATGAATAGACAATCATCTGAAATGTAATGTGTGAATTGCTTTTTGAAATAGTAGTACTTTGATGTTAAGTTGTGTCATATTGAACAGGTGATCTTTGTTAAATGAACTAATGATCTTAGGTTTATGTGTGTTGTATCCAAGCAATTGTGTTAGAGTGTTAGAGTTTTGGAAAATGTGCATTTTGATTATTGGTTGTGAGTTTTGTGTCTAGAGTTTTGAAAAATGACGTCAAGGTTCTGAAATTAGTGCCAAAGTGATTGTAAAAAACTGTAATGTCTCTGAGTGTTTGGTGTCAGACCAAAAGATTTTACAGACTGGGGGTCTTTCAGGGTCACAAACTACAAATAGTCTACAAATAGATTAATTTTAAAAATATGTTCTCATGCTGCTGCTGCTGGAAAGGACCCAGCAAAAACCGTAGGAAATATGATCCTGAGTTAAAGTTAGGTTTCACCTGGTGGGGGTCCCAGGCTGCACCTCTGCCACAGTGTGTGGTCTGAAAGGAGGTGCTAGCAAATGACAGCACCTCCACCTTCTTGTGTGAGTGTGGGTCTTCCACACTGACCCTGATTAGAAACAGATACAGATCAAGGCTGCAGGTGGAGGACCACTTGGGTTCATTTCTCTCTGCAGTGCAGCCCCGCATCAAACACCTCTGCTCATCAAAAGCCTGGGGGCCTCACTGTTCCCACTGACAGACACGGTGTCAGCTGATTTTGCGGGGGCTTCAGCCCCAAATGTATTTTGAAATTGTTGTATATATAACTTAAAAAGTTATATATACAATAAAATGTCTTCAAATACAATATAACAACAATATTTACAGGTTATCAGTTATTGAAACTCATCAAACACACAAAAGATGGCATTTACTGCAGAGGCGTGTGTGGGTTAGGGCAGGCGGATGGGATTTTGGGGAAGGGGGGGCTCGGCTGTCCTTACCTACTCTAAGGGGAGGCTCATATTCACCCAATTTGAAAACCCCTGAAGTAGACAATAAAGATTATTCTTGTTAATGTATTCATTTCTTTAATAATCATGTAATGATGTTGTCAGGCCACTAGAGGGCAGGCTTCCACCATGTTTAGCCTTATGACTCTCCTACAGAAAGAAGAATAAATGTGTGTGAAAGTCACACTACACTAAGATTATTCCTGTTAGAAAGCAGCTTGTTGAGTGAGGTTAGAAGTGTTTTCTGGTGAAAGAACCAGCTGATGCTACAGGACACGGACATGTTTGGCTTTCTGCCTCCCTCTCAGCCGCCCACCAAGAGCCTGGTTCTGTCTGAGGTTTCTGTCTCTTAGAGAGAGTTATTCTCACTACTACTGCACCAAATGCTTGCTCTTGGGGGGAGTTGTTGTGTCTCAGTAAATGATAGAGTGTGGTCTAGACCTACTCTATCTGTATAGTGTCCTGAGATAACTTCTGCCAGGATCTGAACTTCTTTCTGTCTACACAGCTGAACTGCTATTCAACTATTGAAAGACTTTTATTTTGAAACTGCAGCTCCACAGCTTTAATGACAAACATCTGTTGAGTTTCATCTTAAAGATAAATGCTTCATGTCCGTCGGTGTTTAAACTCCATGTTAGCACAGAAACCTCAAATAGTTTTCTTTTAAATAAATCCTATGAGAAAATGAATTATTGTTTGAAAAGTATCTAAAATAAGTTAAATACACACCGATGCACATTCCACAGATGCCACACATCTGTATTCACATGCCGTTAGTTTTCACCAGAGGCATTACTGCCAACTTCTGATCCCAAAACAATAAGAGAAACATTTTTTAAGACAATTTAACCGTACCAAACACTGGAGCCGATGAGTTTCTATTCTTACACAATATATTATTCTACACTTGTTAAAGTGACTTTAAACAATATACCTAAAGTGACCAAAACACTTCCTCACAATGTGTAAGGTCCTGTTTTCATACAGATTTCTGCACACTTCTAAATCATGAAATATATTCTTCTAAGATAATATTGTAGCTGAAAAAGGTCATGGTACTTTGGAAATACTGCTTACATTTGTTCAAACTGAAACAATATACATGTGTGTGTGTGTGTGTGTGTCTCTGTGTGTGTGTGTGTGTGTGTGTGTGTGTGTGTGTGTGTGTGTGTGTGTGTGTGTGTGTGTGTGTGTGTCTGTGTCTGTGTGTGGGTCTGTGTGTGTGTGTGTGTCTGTGTGTGTGTGTCTGTGTCTGTGTGTGGGTCTCTGTGTGTGTGTGTGTGTGTGTGTGTGTGTGTGTGTGTGTGTGTGTCTGTGTGTGTGTGTGTGTCTGTGTGTGTGTGTGTGTGTGTGTGTCTTTGTGTGTGTGTGTGTGTGTGTCTGTGTGTCTGTGTGTGTGTGTGTCTGTGTGTGTGTGTGTCTGTGTCTGTGTGCGGGTCTGTGTGTGTGTGTGTGTGTCTGTGTGTCTGTGTGTCTGTGTGTGTGTCTGTGTGTGTGTGTGTGTCTGTCTGTGTGTCTGTGTGTGTGTGTCTGTGTGTGTGTGTGTGTGTGTGTCTGTGTGTGTGTGTGTGTCTGTGTGTCTTTATCGCAGTGTAAAACCCCTAAACTTTCCACACAGCTGATCTCCAACTACTGAAAGACTTTCACTTTGAAACTACAGTTTCTCCCACAGTTCAACATGTTTTATTTTGAAATCTGCCTGATTGAAAACATCTGAAACTAAAAGTGAAAAAGCATCAGATGAAACCCTGACTGCTGTCTGTCTGTCTGCTTGTCTTTCTGTCTCTCTGTCTGTCTGTCTGTCTGCCTGTCTGCCTGTCTGTCTGTCTGATTTAAACTAGCATCAGATGAAACCCTGTCTGCCTGTCTGTCTGTCTGTCTGTCTGTCTGCCTGCCTGTCTGTCTGCCTGTCTGTCTGAATTAAACTAGCATCAGATGAAACCCCGTCTGCCTGTTTGTATGCCTGTCTGTCTGTCTGTCTGCCTGTCTGTCTGATTTAAACTAGCATCAGATGAAACCCTGTCTGCCTGTCTGTCTGCCTGTCTGTCTGTCTGTCTGTCTGTTTGAAACTACCATCAGATGAAACCCTGTCTGTCTGTCTGTCTGTCTGTCTGTCTGTCTGCCTGCCTGTCTGTCTGATTGAAACTAGCCCTAACCCTGTCTGCCTGTTTGTATGCCTGTCTGTCTGTCTGTCTGTCTGTCTGCCTGTCTGTTTGATTGAAACTACCATCAGATGAAAACCTGTCTGTCTGTCTGTCTGTCTGTCTGTCTGATTGAAACTGACTCCAAATAGCTGCAGATATAAAACTTATTGATGTAATCTATCAACATATTTTAATACAGCTGTCAGAATGAAGTGGATAATAATGAACAGTGAAGTCATGGATTATCATGACTTCATGTTCTAATGGATGAACTGTCAGTCATGTAGAAGGATTGTTTGGGGGGTTAGGGTTATGACTTAATGCAGGAACAATACCTTAATGCATGAATTAAGGTATTTCAATCATCCTAGTTTCTGATGTATTAATGCTGTTCATGTCTTCTTCGTTGGTACATCTGTAGGTAAAGTGGCAGGCTAAAGAAACTGAACTGTAGTGTTGTAATCATGATTAACTAAACATTACGTCTTCATTACTTCATCATGTTTGTGCCCCTTCAAATAAAGTGCTGACCTGATCTTTAACTATAATAAATAACATATGATTAATGGGGGCATATGCAGCCATCAGGGGTACTCCACTTCTCAGCCTCCCTGGTAAAGTCTACTCCAAGGTCCTGGAAAGGAGGGCTCGGCCGATAGTCAAACCTCAGGTTGAAGAGGAACAATGTGGATTCCGTCCTGGTCGTGGAACAATGGACCAGCTCTCCACTCTCTCAAGGATCCTGGAGGGAGCCTGGCAGTATGCCCATCAGGTCAAAGTCAAAGTCAAGTCAAAGTCAAGTTTATTTCATCCATAAAAATAGAAATTACAGTGCTCACACCCGCCTAATACAATACAATAAATACAATGTAATACAATATAATACAAAATTTATAAAAATGTACGTTTAAAGTGCGTGTTGTGCTTTCTGATAGCCTGAGGTATAAAAGAGAGAGAATACCGCTTAGTTGGTGTCCCGGGAGGCCTTAGCCTACAACTACGTTCCATAACTCTACCAGTCAGATTATCATGAAGAGGGTGACCCGGTTCCCTCGTTATTTTCTGTGTCATTTTTGCCAGACGGTCATCATATACTTGATCCACTCTATTTAACTCTCCTACCATTTTTCCAGCCCTTTTAGTCACTCTATCAATCCTGGCCTTCTCGGTTATCCCAGCATCCCCCCCCAGCCCACCACACAGTAGCTCCAAACACTACATACCACTGACATAAAAAACATTCTCACCACATCTGTATTCACCTTAAAGGACTGCAACTTCCTCATACAGTATACCCGTGGACTTAATTTTTTCATCAGTAAGTCAACATGATCTGACCATGTTAGCCTATCATTAAAAACAATGCCCAAATACTTGTATGTGTTCACTCTTTCTATTACTGACCCTTTAATTTCCACTGCCTCAGTTGTCGTCTTATTTCTCCTGTAATCAATTACTAATTCTTTAGTTTTCTTAACGTTGAGTTCTAGGAAATGAGTATCACACAACAAAAGCTTTTATCTCGTTTTGATAGTGACTATAGTCATCATTTTCAATTAACCCGATGAGCGCTGTGTTGTCAGCAAATTTAACAACTTGACAGCTTGCCTGCTGTGGATGGTAGTCTGCAGTGTAGATGTTAAAAAGAAAGGGTGATAACACAGTTCCCTGAGGTGAACCTGTGTTTGTCATCTTGTCTGACTTAACTCTTGAGTTTAGCTTAACAAACTGAGACCTGTTCTCTAAGAAATTTAGAATGAAAGAAATAAATACACCTGGAACCTTCATCATTAAAAGCTTATTTACAATGATGTCTGGTTGTATCGTATTGAATGCTGAGCTAAAATTATAATACAGAATTCTCACACACCATCCCCCTGCATCCAGGTGAGCATAAACACTGTCCAATTTACAGACAATAGCCTCCTCTGCCTCTCTCCCTTTCTGATAAGCAAATTGGCAGGGGTCAAGATAATTCTCTACATGAGGCTTCAGACTATTCAACACGATTCTCTCACATACCTTCATAGCTATGGAGGTTAGAGCCACTGGTCTTAGATCATTCATACACTCAACAGTTTTCTTTTTAGGTACTGGTATAATGCAAGATTGTTTCCATAAATCCAGTAACACAGTTTATGAGAGAAACAATAATTAAAAATACTTGAAAAAATGCTTGCTAATTGAAAAGCACAGCCTTTTAATACTTTTGGAGATAGTCCATCTGGACCTGCTGCTTTGGTAGCTTTCAGCCTCATAAACATACCATATACCTCCTGATTGTTTGTTTGCAGGCTATAGTTATCATCCTCTGTGCTGCCAATCATATGCTTGAGTCTTTGTCTTTCATCAGAAAAGTCTATTTTATCAAATCTATTATAGAAGTGATTTAGATTATTAGCATATTCCCTTGTGCCATTTAACTGGGATCTATTTACCTTCCCTTTCCCCTGCATATCCACTCATTAACCACATTCCTTCCCAGACTTTCTTAATATAATTTTCTTTAAAATAATGTTCTATTTCACATTTATACCAATATTTCTCTTTATTTATTTCCCTTTTAAGTTCTTTATGGATCTTTTTCAGTGTATTCTTGTCTCCCCTAGCAAAGGATTTCCTTTTGTCATTAATTAACCTTTTAATTTCAGCATTCATCCATGGTTTACAATTTGCATATATATAACCCTTTTTTCCTGTACAACCATATCATTGCAAAATTGCATATACCCACAGACAGATTCAGTAAATTCATTTATATCCTTGGCACTATTTTCAAAAACCGCCCAGTCCGTATTTTCAAACAAATCTTTCAGTCTCTCCATCGCGACTTTTACGCGATGGAGCGATGGACCCTAACCCCCTACACATTTCTATGTGGCATATAAACTGCCATCACAACCACATGTGAAAATTCACGAGGGATATAATATGGGCGAACACTGACAGTCATTATCTCAGTTGGGGGTACAAGTATGTGTCTTAATGGACATATTATTTGGGTGACAATATTCCTCATTTACATACACCATAAGTCCACCGCCTCCTTTCTTCCCTGAATCTGCCGTTCTGTCCCCTCGAAGAGCTTTAAATCCATCCACCGCCACTAGTTCATCAGTGTGATTTCTGTTGAGCCAAGTTTCGGTAAGAACATCAAACTTATTGATCTATATTCGTGGAGAAACAGGGCATTGGCTCTCAGTTCGTCCATTTTGTTCCCAATCGACTGCACATTTCCCATGATCATAGACGGAATGTAGGGCTGGCATCTCCGTGATTTAAGTCTCTTTAAAACTCCGCCAGATTTACCTCTCTTCCGTCTTATTATCTCTTTCGGAAATTCTTGAAAATCCGCCACGGTAGCCAGTGCCCCACTTCGCCATTGTTCCAGGCCAGGCAATCCCTTTCAATTCATCAAATGAGTAACAAACTCTCACGTTATAACACCCTTGATTGTCCAAAGACCGCAGGAGGTATGTGCAAAACAGCAACAACCAGCACTTCTTGACGTCCATCGCAGATAAAAAAGTCTAAAAATATAAAATAAATCTAAAATAGATGGGGGTAGCGTGGTCTGCCACAGGAGCAGCGACCAGAACTAAGTCTACATGTGCTTTGTGGATCTGGAGAAGGCGTATGACCAGGTTCCCCGGGAGATACTGTGGGAGGTGCTGCGGGAGTATGGGGTGAGGGGGTCCCTTCTCAGGGCCATCCAAACTCTGTATGACCAAAGCTAGAGCTGCGTCCAGGTTCATCGGCAGTAAGTCGCACTCGTATCAGGTGAGGGTTGGCCTCCGCCAGGGCTGCACTTTGTCACCAATCCTGACCCAGGACTATGTGGAGAGATTATATATCCACTCAGACTGCAGGTAAAGGTCTCAGACTGTATGTAAAGGTCTCAGACTGTATGTAAAGGTCTCAGACTGCAGGTAAAGGTCTCAGACTGTATGTAAAGGTCTCAGACTGTATGTAAAGGTCTCAGACTGCAGATAAAGGTCTCAGACTGTATGTAAAGGTCCCAGACTGTAGGTAAAGGTCTCAGACTGTTTGTAAAGGTCTCAGACTGTATGTAAAGGTCTCAGACTGCAGATAAAGGTCTCAGACTGTATGTAAAGGTCTCAGACTGTAGGTAAAGGTCTCAGACTGCAGGTAACGGTCTCAGACTGTAGGTAAAGGTCTCAGGCTGCAGGTAAAGGTCTCAGACTGCAGGTAAAGGTCTCAGGCTGCAGGTAAAGGTCTCAGACTGTAGGTAAAGGTCTCAGGCTGCAGGTAAAGGTCTCAGACTGTAGGTAAAGGTCTCAGACTGTATGTAAAGGTCTCAGACTGTAGGTAAAGGTCTCAGGCTGCAGGTAAAGGTCTCAGACTGCAGGTAAAGGTCTCGGACTGCAGGTAAAGGTCTCAGACTGCAGGTAAAGGTCTCAGACTGTAGGTAAAGGTCTCAGGGTGCAGGTAAAGGTCTTAGACTGCAGGTAAAGGTCTCGGACTGCAGGTAAAGGTCTCAGACTGCAGGTAAAGGTCTCAGACTGTAGGTAAAGGTCTCAGGCTGCAGGTAAAGGTCTCAGACTGCAGGTAAAGGTCTCAGACTGTAGGTAAAGGTCTCAGACTGCAGGTCTTCGCAGTTCAGTTCTTAAAAAGTGTGTGTGTGTGTGTGTGTGTGTGTGTGTGTGTGTGTGTGTGTGTGTGTGTGTGTGTGTGTGTGTGTGTATGTGTCTGCAGGTGCACGGCGAACTCTGATGGATTTACACCAACATCAACAACAACAACACTGGACCGGACTGAGACTTCAGGGGAAACTAGCATGTCTTCCCTCTGCTGATCATCTGTGTCCCACTCATTCCTCAAGAACTCTGCACTCAATGAGGACATTCTCACATTCACAGTAAAAGACAGATTACAAGTTCTCCCTACCAGACTCAACCTCTCTATCTGGTTTCCCACAACTCAGGTCCCTCATTGCTTGCATCACAACTCAGAACATATCACTGAAACTCTGTCTCACATCCTAAATGGTTGCCATGCCTACAAAGGAATGTACATAGCACGTCATGACAGAATAGTAGACCTCATAGTGAAAGACATATCAAATCATTTCCCTCTCTCAGTAAGAATGTACAAACATTCCCAGGTAAAACCATCCATGTTCCCCCACTGCAGTAGTAATCCTAGCACTCGCTTACACCTGGTGGCCAATACACCAGATGTAGTTATTATCAATGAGGAGTCCAGGGAGGTGTATATTTTAGAGGGAGTATTGTGCTACCTATACCCTCGAGAAGTGAGTTTGGTGCTACTTATATCCTTAAGAACTGAGTATTGTGCTACCTATACCCTCGAGAAGTGAGTTTGGTGCTACTTATATCCTTAAGAACTGAGTATTGTGCTACCTATACCCTCGAGAAGTGAGTTTTGTGCTTGTAAGTGATATTGTGAAAATATGCTGCGTGCCACTGGTCCATGAGTTTGTGTCTTGTATTGTACTGCATCTGTAATATTTGTGTCCCTGTACTATTTTTCTTTATGGGGACATAAATAAATGGTTAAAATGTGTGTGTGCGAATGTGTGTGTGTGTGTGTGTGTGTGTGTGTGTGTGTGGTGTGTGTGTATGTGTGTGTGTGTATGTGTGTGTGTGTGTTTGTGTGTGTGTGTGTGTGTGTGTGGTGTGTTTATGTGTGTGTGTGTGTGTGCGTATGTGTGTATGTGTGTGTGTGTGTGTGTGGTGTGTGTGTGTGTGTGTGTGTATGTGTGTGTGTGTGTGTGTGTGTGTGTGTGTGTATGTGTGTGTGTACATTCTTACTGAGAGAGGGAAATGATTTGATATGTCTTTCACTATGAGGTCTACTATTCTGTCATGACGTGCTATGTACATTCCTTTGTAGGCATGGCAACCATTTAGGATGTGAGACAGAGTTTCAGTGATATGTTCTCAGCATGGTGCTGATGACATCAGTGTGTAGCAGTGATTGATGATGATGATGATGATGATGATGATGATGATGATGATGAATGTGTGTCTGTGTCGTCCATGTTGTTCAGCAGTAGACAGACAGAGTCTCTTTGTGTTTAAATTACATTTTGTTGATTTATTGTTTCTGGAATCCAGAACAACACGCAGGAATGTAACAAACAGACAAAGTTTAACATAGAGCAGAGCCACCATCTCCATCTTAAACTGAACAGCTTATATAGAAACATGGCCTTCATAAATCCATTATTAACGTTTTCATGTTAAGACAGAGAGAGTTGAGTTCATCTACATGTTATAATATAATGTTATAATGACCATGAGTACATCTGTCCCATCCAACATGTTGTAATATAATGTTATAATGACCATGAGCTCATCCGTCCCATCTACATGTTATAATATAATGTTATAATGACCATGTGTTCATCTGTCCTATCCAACATGTTATAATATAATGTTATAATGACCATGAGTTCATCCGTCCCATCTACATGTTATAATATAATGTTATAATGACCATGTGTTCATCTGTCCTATCCAACATGTTATAATATAATGTTATAATGACCATGTGTTCATCTGTCCTATCCAACATGTTATAATATAATGTTATAATGACCATGAGTTCATCTCTTCTCTCTTCAAACAACCAAACACACGCTTCCTCTTCTCATTTACAACCATGACCTCGGGAAAATCTTTTTCTTGTTCACTTTATTAAATCTTTAATTTAATTATTTTTTATAACTAAACAACCGTTAACGTTACCACTCAAGTCACAAACTGTTTACGACTCACAGCGGGAGAGGACGCACTCCCGGCCGTACGCACCAATCTTGCTCCGGGGACCAACCACAGGACAGGCTGATCACCAATCACACTCTGGGGATCCCCCACAGGACAGGCTGATCACCAATCACGCTCCAGGAATCCCCCACAGGACAGGCTGATCACCAATCAGGCTCCAGGGATCCCCCACAGGACAGGCTGATCACCAATCACACTCTGGGGATCCCCCACAGGACAGGCTGATCACCAATCACGCTCCAGGAATCCCCCACAGGACAGGCTGATCACCAATCAGGCTCCAGGGATCCCCCACAGGACAGGCTGATCACCAATCAGGCTCCAGGGATCCCCCACAGGACAGGCTGATCACCAATCACGCTCCAGGAATCCCCCACAGGACAGGCTGATCACCAATCAGGCTCCAGGGATCCCCCACAGGACAGGCTGATCACCAATCAGGCTCCAGGGATCCCCCACAGGACAGGCTGATCACCAATCACGCTCCAGGGATCCCCCAGAGGACAGGCTGATCACCAATCACGCTCCAGGGATCCCCCACAGGACAGGCTGATCACCAATCACGCTCCAGGGATCCCCCACAGGACAGGCTGATCACCAATCACGCTCCAGGGATCCCCCAGAGGACAGGCTGATCACCAATCACGCTCCAGGGATCCCCCACAAGACAGGCTGATCACCAATCAGGCTCCAGGGATCCCCCACAGGACAGGCTGATCACCAATCAGGCTCCAGGGATCCCCCACAGGACAGGCTGATCACCAATCAGGCTACAGGGATCCCCCACAGGACAGGCTGATCACCAATCAGGCTCCAGGGATCCCCCACAGGACAGGCTGATCACCAATCACGCTCCAGGGATCCCCCACAGGACAAGCTGATCACCAATCACGCTCCAGGGATCCCCACAGGACAGGCTGATCACCATAACACTCTGGGGATCCCCCACAGGACAGGCTGATCACCAATCATGCTCCAGGGATCCCCCACAGGACAGGCTGATCACCAATCACGCTCCAGGGGATCCCCCACAGGACAGGCTGATCACCAATCAGGCTCCAGGGATCCCCCACAGGACAGGCTGATCACCAATCAGGCTCCAGGGATCCCCCTGAGGACAGGCTGATCAAACTAAATATCCCATAATATCTGAAGACATCCTCCC
>CM046787.1:44382103-44409603 GCA_025617405.1 Perca schrenkii
CACACACACAAACACACACGCATGAACACAATGCAACCATCTTTTTCCTTAAATATTGCACAGCGGCCAATTATGTTTGTCAGTCAACAACAATGAAAACACACTGCTCAATTGAATATGAAAGCAAATGCAGTTGGCATTAATTCAACCACACTTATCATTTCAATATTATTTCAAATCCATCCGCTGCTCTTTCTTCGTGAAGACGTCGATCCCAGCGTTGTGAAACTCGTCTTTATGGCCTTCAGTTTGCACAGTCTCTGGGCTGAAAGATGTAATTGCCCGGTCCAGTGCCGACTGTATGTTTTGATCCGTTTCAGAGGGGAAAATGTGCAGTCCACCGAGGCTGTAGTGGCTGGTATTGTTAAGACCAGTTGCAGCAATTTTGTTGCTTCAGGAACTGCTGCTTCTAGGTCATGTTCTTTTAAAAAGTCAAGAAGCTGTGTAGGTGATTTGCCCCTTAGTTCTGAGATAACTTTTCAGCCTGACAAAGTCACAGTACCTTGCATACTTCTCCGGTTTGCTATCATCAAACTAGCGCAACATCTCTTCAAACTTTTTCCAATCTACCAGTCCAATGAAGTCGAGATTGGAAAGGTTATCCACAAACCTGGTCTTCATCTGAACACTGACATTGTCCTGAATGCAGTAGTAGATGCTAGCTTGTTAAGTTTTGATTGACAGCCCATCTCGTGTCTCGCAGTGAACGAGTTCCATCTCATCACATCTTTCCTCAAAGTGTGCTTGAAAACGGTCTAAATCCTGTCGCTCGCTGTCCAACACTTTCATTGTGTCTTTGAGGCGATGATCACAGTATCCCATTGAAGTCCAAACTGTCTGACTCATTGAAAACAGCAGGCAGGGATAGGAGTACAGCCGCTGACTGCTAGCACAGCCACATAGCCAATCTTTTCTTCCATACCAGTCTGTTTGAAACGATCGGACACTTTGTTGTCCCTTTTGCTGCAGTGGTCCATCTAAGGCTGGCGTAGACCTCCCTCTTACTATTAACTTACTATTAAAATCGAGCTTGAAGAAATTCCTCAACTCAGTGACATCGGCAGACACCGCTGCTGTCATTTGAATTTGGTGGGGATTACGCTTACAATGTAGCTAGGGTAATGACGTTACCTGCGCAAATGTCCAGTAATATCTTGATTTTAATTGGTCCATGTTTGATATGTAACGGAGATGATTACTCGCATAACATATTTACGTGCAAAGGCACAGCAGAGTTGTGCTTTTTGCCGTACATGTTGAAGAATACAGGATCGCAGGGCGCACACGCAATATCGCTTTTTTGCTTGTTGTCCGCAGTGAATGGACAATAAAAGCACTGCTTATTCTATGAGTTGTTTTATTTGTATTTGATTATGCTACAAGTTTATTGAATACAATATTTAACAAACATTTTTATGTTCGAATTTTGGCAGATTAGGCAGTGCCTAGCTTGTCTACCCAGACTGCAGGTCTCTGCATATAGGTTGGTTTTAACTGAACCCTGGAGTGCCTGGTCTGATAGTCTGGAGGGTTTGGTCTGAAAGTCTGGAGAGTTTGGTCTGATAGTCTGGTTGGTTTGGTCTGATAGTCTGGTAGGTTTGGTCTGATAGTCTGGAGTGTTTGGTCTGATAGTCTGGAGAGTTTGGTCTGATAGTCTGGTTGGTTTGGTCTGATAGTCTGGAGAGTTTGGTCTGATAGTCTGGTTGGTTTGGTCTGAAAGTCTGGAGAGTTTGGTCTGATAGTCTGGTTGGTTTGGTCTGAAAGTCTGGAGAGTTTGGTCTGATAGTCTGGTTGGTTTGGTCTGATAGTCTGGTAGGTTTGGTCTGATAGTCTGGAGTGTTTGGTCTGATAGTCTGGAGAGTTTGGTCTGATAGTCTGGTAGGTTTGGTCTGATAGTCTGGTAGGTTTGGTCTGATAATCTGGTAGGTTTGGTCTGATAGTCTGGTAGGTTTGGTCTGATAGTCTGGAGAGTTTGGTCTGATAGTCTGGAGTGTTTGGTCTGATAGTCTGGAGAGTTTGGTCTGATAGTCTGGTTAGTTTGGGGCGGTGTGAAAGCTCATTGAACCCTGGTCCGACTGTCTCTGGTCTCTAGAGTTCAGTTCACTTCAGGGGAGAATGATCCAATACAGGAGTACCAAAAACATCATCTACTCGCTGCAGTTTCAACCTTCACACAGTTTACAGACTTCTATCTGATTTAAGGGATAACTTTCAGATCCATAATCTGTTCTCAGCACACATTGCTGGTCGTCAGTGTGACATCATCAGTCTGTGTGCTGTGTGACATCATCATCTCTCTCTTTTTCACTCGCTGTCTGTTAGCTGCCTTCTCCAATATTAGAAAAACAAAAGCAGAGCCAGAAAATCTGAGACTTTCTTATGAATCTGCAGTTGCTGCATATTTTGTGTCGGCCAGTTTTACTCAGATATTCTGTCCAAAAATGACACAATGCTGAAACTTCCCCCCAAATCTTACCGAGTCTACAGGACTACAGCTGTGAAAGAGACTCAAAGAACAATATAACCTCTTTAAAGATCCACAGAACCTTCTGATGGATCCTTAGAAAGTAAACAGTTCACACAAGATATTGAGAACATCACACTGTCTGTAACAGTCTCTAACTGCATCAACAAGTTTCCTACAAAACTACACATTACACTTAATATCCCACTGCCCCGCCAAAATAAAACACTAATGTCAGTAACACACACACACACACACACACACACACTTCCTATCATGCTCTGCTGCATTTGTAATGACACACTGAACACACTGGGAAAATGTTAAAACTGTCAGGATCGCCCATGGAAAAGAAAATGGATAGATAAGGCAGTGTCATCTATAAATGTTATTATTGTGTTGGTGGGATGGGTGGGTGTACAGTCATAGGTGTAGATGGCATACAGGAGTGGGCTCAGCACACAACCCGGTGGGGAGCCAGTGCTAAGCATAAGGGTGGATGAGATGTGGGGCGATTTGTGAGAAAATCATTAATCCAGGCACAAATGGCAGGAGGGAAATCCAGGACATCCATCATGGTGTTATGATGGTGTTAAAGGCCAAACTGTAGTGGACGGAGAGCATTCTGATGGACTAAGTCACCTCCAGATCTAATAAGATTATCAATGACCACCTTCACCCTGGACATTACCTACTCAGCCTGCTTCCTCTGGGTGGAGGTACAGGCACTGTTCGAATCACGGGGGGTATTGGAGGAGTCCGACCCCCCTAGATGAGACTTGGACCCTCCCAAATGGGATGAAAATAATAGTTTGGGGGGTATAATACATTAAAAAAACTAATACATATAAAAATATATAATAAGATATAATGTTAGTCTATCCAAAATTCTATGGTTCTTTAATATCACTTCACTAGCTGTCCAAACGTACGTACCGGGTACGGGCCAGGCGCTGGTGTGTCAGCGTGGCTGAATCTACTTTAATTTCTGCCTATGGTTTTGACTGCCATGTATATTATCATGCGTTGTGCTTTTTGGTAAATGTTATAAGCAGCTCGTCATCATCAGAACTGTCTTAATTTGGTTGATCATAGTGTTTCTCTCGTCCCGAACACCATACAGTGGTGAGTGATTTTTTCACAATTTTAATGTTTGACGTTAATACATGAATCACCGCGATGCATTTCAAAACATTGACGCCAGGGAAGTCACTTACAACCTACTTAAGCTTGAAATTTATTTAATTTACAGAGCAACTATGAGTAAGAGAAAGGGGGCAGTGGCAGACATCAGGCATTTCCCCCCCCCGAAGCTCACGGTATAATTCAAACACTGGGCACAGGAGCATAACATCAGAACACTTAACACACATCCACACCAATAACATGCCTTTATCATACCGCAATAATATTACAATCATACACCATGTGCAATATTTTCCTGTGTAGTCGTTTAGTGTTTTTTACATCTTAAATTATTCTTGTTTTTAGCTATTTATTGTGTATCTTGTTTACTATATTTAATACACATACAGTTGTGGCACTCACGATCAGTTGTATGGGTCTCTGTGCAATGACAATAAAGGTTTATTTGATCTTATCTTATCTTATGTGTCTGATTCTGAGACAATCACAAGTTACATCAAAACAGAACGAGACTGAAAGTCTGTTTCTATCCAGATAAGACAAGATAAGAGAATACAACAGAAGAGTTAAGTTAAAACAAGAGAAGAGAAGAGAAGAGAATAAACTCTGATTCTTCAGACGGTGCAGAAGAAGAAGAGCTAAACTTTAACCCAATCAGAGAAACACAAGTCTGCAGTGAGCCCAGTTCCATCAACTCTTCTCTTCAGACTCCTCCACTCTTCATAAAACAGCTTTTATCTGCAGAACTGTTCACATAATAACTCACTGATTACAGCTAGAACTGAGTCTAATCCATAGTAGATATAATAATAATAATAATAATAATAATAATAATAATAATAATAATAATAATAATAATAATAATAATAATAATAATAATATAAAACAGAGTCTACATGAATCTGTTTCTGTCTGACTTTAAACTTGACACAGTCAACCCAAACATCATCACCCTCCTACCTGTGTCTGCTGGCTGCGCGAGCCCCGTGCGTGACGTGCGCTCCGTGCGTCCCGTGCGCGTACAGGCTGTAGGAGGGTCGCTGCGGGAACGCGCTCTTGGCGTGTCCGCAGGTCAGGAGCGCCAGCAGCGGCAGTATGCGCGCGGCCATCTCCGGATCAATACACGATCAATAACAGTTATCGATACTGTGTCAGAGGGCGGAAAACACTCTTATCTCCATGGAAACACAGATAACAACACGTTCCTCAGAGTCCCGCCGTCCGGCCGGACCCGAACCCGAACTCTCGGTACTCTAACGGTCCAACCCGATCCTCAGCCTTTAACCCGTGTTAGTCCGCCATAAATCCGGGTTAAAAACGGTTTATAATCCAGGTTATCTCCAGGCTAACTCCAGGGTAGGTCCGGGTTAAGTCCAGCAGAGTTTGTCCATCAGAACCTTTGAGAAGAAACAAAGAGAAGAAGAAGAAGAAGAAAAGGTTGCGACAGACTGAAGCAGCTGCTCCTCCTCCTCACTAACCCCGCCCCCTCCCGGAGGAGAAACCAGACACGTGCCAGTCCCAAACACCAAGCACACCCAAACACACAGACTTACTATAATATCAATATCATATAATATAATCTATATAATATATATATCCTAATATATCAAACACCAAGCACACCCAAACACAGACATACTATAATATCATATAATATATAATATAATATATAATATGTAATAGATATAATAGAATATAGGATAATTTATATATATATATATATATATATATATATATATATATATATATATATATAAACATATACATATAAACACTTGATGAAAAAAACACATTTTGTTGAGAATAAACTTTAAATAAAGAAAAGATGTTGATGAAGAGTGTGACACACTCACAGACACACACACACACACACACACAGACACACACACACACACAGACACACACACACTGTTCTTATCATCAGATACTTATGCTATCAGCTGTGTGTGTGTGTGTCTGTCTGTCTGTCTGTGTGTGTGTGTGTGTGTGTGTGTGTGTGTGTGTGTGTGTGTGTGTGTGTGTGTGTGTGTGTGTGTGTATGTGTGTGTGTGTGTGTGTGTGTGTGTGTGTGCGTGTGTGTGTGTTGGTGATTTCTGTCACTGAACATGTTCACTCAATCACTGATTCATATTATTCAACCTGAAAAACAACTTACACAAACTCTATTTACGTTTAAGTTTTTTTCAGTTCAGTTTCAGTCAACATATTCTCATCTCATGTTATAATATCCTACCAAACTACAGCTACTACCAGGTCAACATATTCTCATCTCATGTTATAATATCCTACCAAACTACAGCTACTACCGGGTCAACATATTCTCATCTCATGTTATTATATCCTATCACCAGGTCAACATATTCTCATCTCATGTTATAATATCCTACCAAACTACAGCTACTACCGGGTCAACATATTCTCATCTCATGTTATAATATCCTACCAAACTACAGCTACTACCAGGTCAACATATTCTCATCTCATGTTATAATATCCTACCAAACTACAGCTACCACCAGGTCAACATATTCTCATCTCATGTTATAATATCCTACCAAACTACAGCTACTACCGGGTCAACATATTCTCATCTCATGTTATAATATCCTACCAAACTACAGCTACTACCGGGTCAACATATTCTCATCTCATGTTATAATATCCTACCAAACTACAGCTACTACCAGGTCAACATATTCTCATCTCATGTTATAATATCCTACCAAACTACAGCTACTACCGGGTCAACATATTCTCATCTCATGTTATAATATCCTATCACCAGGTCAACATATTCTCATCTCATGTTATTTTATAACTACAGTTTCCAGTGTATTTTCTGAGTGGTTTGAGTGTATTTTCTGTGTATTTTCTGCGTATTTTTAGTGTATTTTCTGCGTGTTTTTAGTGTATTGTCTGAGTGTTTCCAGTATATTTGTGTTTGCGAGTGAGTTTGGAGATTAATGATCAACCCTTTGTGTCTCACCTGAGGCTTTGACTCTGGAATGTGACTCCATTTAAAAACAGCCTCATAAAACTCAAACAGTGGTTAGTCTGAGTGATGCATTGTGGGTGGCCTGCCCCTCCTGTAGGGGGGGCGCCTCCTGATTCATGAGATCTGATAGAGAATATTTCCACTGTGGACTCGTGTTTTACTGTCGGGATAAAAACATCAGAGTTTATATCAGAGTTTGGTCAGCTGTTCTGTTTTCATATTTAAATCTTCTTATATTTCCTCCACATGTATCTCTGTATATATATATATATATATATATATATATATATATATATATATATATATATATATATATATATATATATATATATATATATATATATATATATGTTTCTGTGAGTTTTCTACACATATGTGTACCTCACACATACAGGAAAACCTTTAGAATCATAAAACCATCCCGCCCCCCTCCTCAGTCAGCTGTTGGTCCTGCAGGTGACCTCTGACCTCAGAGATCACCTGTTGGTCCTGCAGGTGACCTCTGAGGTCAGAGGTTAAAGGTCAGGTGTAAACCATAAACCAGCTCGTTCCTGACAGACGAGACGATAAAGGGAGTACAAGAGTTTATAATAATAATAACAATAATAATATATTTAATAAGATAATAAGATATAATCTCTGTTTTCTGTTTCTTGTGTTTCCTGAGTTTCCTGTGTTTTCTGTGTATTCTGTGTTTTCTATGCAGCGGCTGAACTCCCTGCAGGGATCCACAAAACTTCCTCCAAGCTGTTAAAAGTGCCGTTGTAAAACCACAGAAGAAGTCCTGAGGGTGTCTTCCTGTGGATGTGTTTGACTCCCGTCATAGGTCAGAGGTCACGGAGAGAAGAGTTGAAGTGTCCCGTCCATCAGAGTTCAGATCTGATCACTCCAAACACTTTACTTTGTTCTGTTTCTCAGAAAGGAAAATGAAGAAACAGGATTAGAGGACATTATGAATGTCACTTCAATAAATGTTTAAGAAAAGAAACATCTTTATTGTCATTGTTCATAAACATGCAGTTCTTTCAGTGCACAACAGGTATATAAATAAATATAGAAGAGCCTCTAAAAGTCACTATAAAATATTAAAAGAAAGGAAAGTAAAGACACAAACATACGAGACATTCTCTGCACGATTCGTCCTTAAAACTCGGGCAGCGTTCAGATCAGTGAAGTGTTTTAGTTAGAAACTGTTTCTGGGTTTCCTCGGCACTGAGCGCTGGGCTGTCCTACCCTGGGACAGTGTTTCTGGGTCTCCTCTGGGTCCACAGTGCTGGGCTGTCCTGGGACAGTGTTTCTGGGTCTCCTCTGGGTCCAGAGCGCTGGGCTGTCCTACCCTGGGACAGTGTTTCTGGGTCTCCTCTGGGTCGACAGCGCTGGGCTGTCCTACCCTGGGACAGTGTTTCTGGGTCTCCTCTGGGTCCAGAGCGATGGGCTGTCCTACCCTGGGACAGTGTTTCTGGGTCTCCTCTGGGTCCAGAGCGCTGGGCTGTCCTACCCTAGGACAGTGTTTCTGGGTCTCCTCTGGGTCAAGAGTGCTGGGCTGTCCTACCCTGGGACAGTGTTTCTGGGTCTCCTCTGGGTCCAGAGTGCTGGGCTGTCCTACCCTGGGACAGTGTTTCTGGGTCTCCTCTGGGTCCAGAGCGCTGGGCTGTCCTACCCTGGGACAGTGTTTCTGGGTCTCCTCTGGGTCGACAGTGCTGGGCTGTCCTACCCTGGGACAGTGTTTCTGGGTCTCCTCTGGGTCGACAGTGCTGGGCTGTCCTACCCTGGGATAGTGTTTCTGGGTCTCCTCTGGGTTGACAGCGCTGGGCTGTCCTACCCTGGGACAGTGTTTCTGGGTCTCCTCTGGGTCCAGAGTGCTGGGCTGTCCTACGCTGGGACAGTGTTTCTGGGTCTCCTCTGGATTGACAGCGCTGGGCTTTTCCACACTGGGACAGTGTCTAAACCAAACATTAAGAGGTTACATTTTACTCATTTAGCTGCTGGCTAAAGTAAGCTATGGTTCTCATGTGTTCGACCAACTACCCAAAACTTTAAGGTTCCTCTTGTGCTCGGAGAGTCCAACTTTGAATTGGGAGATATAGTCTCCACGGACAGTCCAAGGAGTACGATCGACCCTAGTTCCAGGGTTAGGGTTCCGATATAAAGAAAAGGTTTCTTAGAACGACGGAAACGTTCCTCTGGTCAGAAAACATTAAATGTTTAACATGAGAGAACAGATTGTTGATCGGAACAGATGTTTCTGTGAAACAGTTTCAGTGTGAAACAGGTTCAGATTGAACTGATATCATCGTGGTTTTCAGGAATGTTTGGGAACGTGCAACGATGGAAAGTGGGTCAGGAATTCCAGGCAGAAACACGAACGCCACAAATAACTGAATTTCATCAGTGGAGGTGGAAACATTTTTGCCCGACTGACAGACAGATTTCAGCAGGAGTGAAGGAGAGAAGAAGAGGAGGAGAGGAGTAGTGAAGGAGGTGAGGATAATGACAGAGTACTCGCCTGTCCCAGAGCGACGCCTATAAACAACACCACACTCCAAATGCATTCAGTATATATGTACATGTAACTGAGGGAATTATGAAATACAGTATGCATCTACATGTAACTGAGGGCATTATGAAATACAGTATGCATCTACATGTAACTGAGGGCATTATGAAATACAGTATGCATCTACATGTAACTGAGGGCATTATGAAATACAGTATGCATCTACATGTAACTGAGGGCATTATGAAATACAGTATGCATCTACATGTAACTGAGGGCATTATGAAATACAGTATGCATCTACATGTAACTGAGGGCATTATGAAATACAGTATGAATCTACATGTAACTGAGGGCATTATGAAATACAGTATGCATCTACATGTAACTGAGGGCATTATGAAATACAGTATGCATCTACATGTAACTGAGGGCATTATGAAATACAATATGCATCTACGTGTAACTGAGGGCATTATGAAATACAGTATGCATCTACATGTTACTTAGAACATTATGAAATACAGTATATACAGTATCTACATGTAACTGAGGGCATTATGAAATACAGTATGCATCTACATGTAACTGAGGGCATTATGAAATACAGTATATACAGTATCTACATGTAACTTAGGGCATTATGAAAGACTGCTTATGTGTCATCAACATGTCTCAACATTTATTATAAGCAAGACAACCCAAAGCGGTAGTAGCTTCAGCGGCAGGCTTACTGTAGTAGCTTTCGTTTCATATCTCGTTTAGTGATTCATATTAGTTCATTTCAGAGAATCAGAATGACCGCCATTCAACTGGGTTGTTCTTCCTAAGAGGCTCGCAACACAGAGGGAGTGAATTCATGAATGAAAGTGTTAAAAATCTGTTATAAAACAATCGTTATGTATCCTAGAGTTTTTTTTTAGAGGCTATAAGGAAATCCTTGACCTTTCCTAGTTGGTATACGGTGTAAACCTGCACCTCACGTAGACTTCACCACTGACAGAAACAGTCAGTGCTGCAGAATATATTCAGATATTTCAGCAGACGAGCACTAACAACAAGTTGGTAATTTAATGGTGCAGATTGGAACCCAAATGATAACGTAAGCAACATGCTGCCATAATACAGAATAATATGTTTGCATTCATCACTATAGTAGTGCCTCTGTGTGTGCTTATGTGTTGTTGATGCGTCCTAATGTGTGTCTATGCACTTTTTCCTGTGTCTAATGTGTATGTAACTTGTGTCATGTTTTTCTCATGCCATCAACCTGCCAGTTGTCATGATTTGGAATAGTGGTTGAGTACTTTTTACTTGTCTATGTCTTTCTTGTTTTATGTGTATTTGTTGTATTGTTAGTTAACCCTAACCCTAAAATTGCTGAATGTTAGGACATTGTGTCAAATTGGTCTTTATTACTGAGACATATAAAGTGCATCCATCATGGTGTTAAAAGTGTCAAAAATGTTAGCTAACGTTGTTGGGGAGGGGGGGGCACTATATCCGTGTCACATTCTCATTAGGAGCTGAGCTCCCCTAAAGACCTGATCCTAGAATCACCCCTGTGTGGCTTCTGAACTGCTCTTTAAGTTGGGATCCCCATTAGCTGTAGCCGAAGCAGCAGCTGTTCTTCTTGGGGGGTTAAATGTTGCCTTGAACCGTAGAAACCTGTAAGTCAGAAGTCTTTGCTTTCAGCTGTTGAGCAGACTGAAGATTTCTCAGGTTTTCTGCCCACAGTTGGAGTGTTTATGGATTCTCAGTCAGCTGAACGTGCTGATGGTCTTCAAACAGAAACAGCTTCGTATTTAGTCTGAGTCGCTGCAGTGGCTGGGGGGTGGAGAACATACCTGGGGGCCGAGTTAACCCCTGCTCTGCTTTTTCCACTCAGCTCTGTACCCTCCCCCACGCTCTGTTTATTTTAGTTCCTGCAGGATCTTTTCTTTTCTTTCCACACAGAGAAACTGCTGCTGAGTTTCAGGTGGAGGAAGATCCTGAGAAACCTCAGGCTGCATTTACTACGTTTCCCCCTCTCATTACCCCTGCTCTGGCGTTTCCCCCTCTCATTCCCCTTGCTCTGGCATTTCCCCCTCTCATTCCCCCTGCTCTGGCATTTCCCCCTCTCATTCCCCCTACTCTGGCGTTCCCCCCTCTCATTCCCCCTGCTCTGGTGTTTCAGAGCCCCTAAACCGGAGACATTTGGAAACACTTCTGACCTGTTTTGGTTTGGAATCTGCAGGGTTGTGTTTCAGTCTCAACGGCCACAAACGGAGATCGCTTTTGGCTCAAAACTCTGCTAAAAACCAAAACGTAGCAATGTAGATGTAGCCTTAACGGACACGTTGCAGAAACAGACTGAAACAGAGCAGCAGAGGCCCTGAAATAAATGATCATCATCACCCCCATCATCACCCTGTCACAATGGGGCGGCAAGGCTTGGACCCAAATGCAGAGAGCAGGCATAGTAAATAGAGCTTGATAATTTATTAAGCAAAAATAAAGTGCAAACAAACAAAAGGTCTCCTAAGAGGAGCAGGCAAAACAGCTCGGACTCTGGACTGAAGAGAAGTTGAAGCGGGGAATGGTGTCGGAACCAATTACGACCACATCCTCTCTTGCAGCCTCCACGGTTTACACTGGTCAGCTCTGGAACACTGGTCAGCTCAGGCTCTGGCTCGCTGGACAGCATGGGCTCAGGTCTGCTGGACAGCACGGGCTCAGGTCTGCTCGACTGCAAGGGCTCTGGTCTGCTGGACAGCACGAGCTCGGAGCCGCTGGACAGCAAGAGCTCAGGTCTGCTGGACAGCACGGGCTCAGGTCTGCTGGACAGCACGAGCTCGGAGCCGCTGGACAGCAAGAGCTCAGGTCTGCTGGACAGCATGGGCTCGAAGCCACTGGACAGCACGGGCTCAGATATGCTGGACAGCATGGGCTCGAAGCCACTGGACAGCACGGGCTCAGGTCTGCTGGATGGCATAGGCTTTAGTCCATTGGACAGCTCGGGCTCTGGGCTGAAGAGAGGTTGAAGCAGGGAATGGCGACGGAAGCCATGTCGTCCACGGGTCCCAGGGAATAAGGCCAAGCGGGTACCCTCAAAGAACTGCTGGTGGTCAGGGGAGCCCGCAAAACAGGTTGCAGTTGAACTGAGGAGGTCAGGGGAGCTGTTAGTAGCTCTACTGGACCTTTCCCTTCCAGCTAGAAGGCTGGTTGCTTCGGCCTCCTCAGTCCTTCTAGCACACATAGCAAAATATTGGAACAAAGTCATATAAGTCTCTGGCTCTCCTCCAGGTAGAGAAACTTCATGGAGGTAAGGCAGTTGAACAGGTACAAAGGACCAAGCATCTTGGGGTTATAGTAGATAGTAAATTATCCTGGTCTCAACAAATTTATGGGATGGTGAAAAAAATGGGTAGAGGTCTCTCAGTTATAGGAGATGTTCAAATTATCTCAATAAAAAGGTAATGGGAAACGTCATTAAAACGATTGTCCTCTCCCATTTGGACTACTGTTCAGGGGTTTGGTCAGGTGCTGCTATATCAACTATAAAAAAATTGCAAATTGCTCAGAATAAGGCCGCATGCTGTTTACTGAGGTGCCCACTCAGATCAAGCGTTGATGCAATGCATGGCTGTTTATCCTGGTTAAGTGTAAGGAACAGATTAACTGCCTCGTTGCTCAACTTTACCAGAAATATTTTAGTGACTAAACAGCCGAGGGCGTTGTATCAGCAACTTGGTCTCAGTTCTGATAAACATGACTACAGCACAAGGCATGCTACGGAGGGTAAATTCACATTACCTAAAGTAAGAACTAACAAAGGGAAAAATACTGTAATATATAGAGCCATGATTAATTGGAATGCATAGCCTAGTCATGTCATTCAAGAAAATAGAAAACCTCAATTCAAAGTATTACTTAAAGAACATCTCCTAGCTGTATTGGATAATACTTAATGAATGCTGTTAGGATCATTGAGGGTTCTGTGTGCATTTGCTTGGTCATATTATTAGTGAACAATGTCATAATCTCATCTCTACGATTTGGAAATAATTTAAACTAGGTCCTGTGTTGTGTGTTGTGTTGAATGTTGTTATGTCTTGTTATTATTTTGGTCGTTTTTCTTTCAGTGATGTATTGAATGTAGTTTTGTTGGTGGTCGTTTTTAATGTAATGATGCACATTAATGTATAGCCGCACAAGTTGTGGGTGGACCACAGGAAGAATAGCTGTGGCTACGGCCCCAGCTAATGGAGATCCCAATAAATCAAATCAAATCATCACCAAACCACCAAACCAAACTAACCCACTATAGCTGTCATTGTTATGACGGTTGTTGAGTAACGGGAGCTGTGGAAGTTATAGTAGTAGTATAGTAGTAGTAGTATAGTAGTAAGTTATAGTAGTAGTAAAGTAGTAAGTTATAGTAGTAGTATAGTAGGAAGTTATAGTAGTAGTATAGTAGTAAGTTATAGTAGTAGTATAGTAGTAAGTTATAGTAGTAGTAAGTTATAGTAGTAGTATAGTAGTAAGTTATAGTAGTAGTATAGTAGTAGTAGTATAGTAGGAAGTTATAGTAGTATATATTATATTTAACATGTTGGATTCAGCACCTCCGGTTCTGACTGTGTAGAAATCAAACATCCTACTCTGCTCGGCTTCAGCAGCTGGAACACATTACTCTCTCTCCCTCTCTCCCTCTCTCCCTCTCTCTCTCTCTCCCTCTCTCTCTCTCCCTCCCTCTCTCTCTCTCCCTCTCCCTCTCCCTCTCCCTCTCCCTCCCTCTCTCTCTCTCTTTCTCCATCTCCCTCTCCCTCCCTCTCTCTCTCTCTTTCTCCATCTCTCTCTCTCCCTCCCTCCCTCCCTCTCTCTCTTTCTCCATCTCTCTCCCTCTCTCTCTCACCCTCCCTCTCGCTCTCTCTCCCTCTCTCTCTCTCCCTCTCCCTCTCCCTCTCCCTCTCCCTCCCCCTATATATCTGTCCAATCAGAGGCCAGGACACAGTATACATCTGTCCAATCAGAGGCCAGGACACACAGTATACATCTGTCCAATCAGTTTACATGACCTGTTTCAAATACAGTATACTGTCATATTCAGAATAATAGTGGAATATTAGTGTGCAGGTAAACGTAGTCCTTGTTCTGCAGGGATCAGATGAAACAGGAAGTGTTGTCACAGAAACCAAGTGGCAGTAAGTCAGGAGAAGCTGCAGCTCAGGAGCGAGCTGATGAAAATGATTTCCAGGTTTGTGTCTGATGGGATTTAATGAGTTAATCCTCCAGCAGAGAACAAACACGTTTAACTGCCGCTGCTGTTCAAACAGTCGCATGTTAAACTCACGTTTATACGGCAATAAAACCTGGAGCTGCAACATTAAAAACACTGGGATCAAATACCTCTGAAGTCTCCTACACTGGTCTCAGATCAGGTAGTCTGGGTCACTATTACTGGTCTCAGATCAGGTAGTCTGGGTCACTTACACTGGTCTAAGATCAGGTAGTCTGGGTCACTATTACTGGTCTAAGATCAGGTAGTCTGGGTCACTATTACTGGTCTCAGATCAGGTAGTCTGGGTCACTATTACTGGTCTAAGATCAGGTAGTCTGGGTCACTAGTACTGGTCTAAGATCAGGTAGTCTGGTTCACTATTACTGGTCTAAGATCAGGTAGTCTGGGTCACTAGTACTGGTCTAAGATCAGGTAGTCTGGATCACTTACACTGGTCTAAGATCAGGTAGTCTGGGTCACTATTACTGGTCCGGGTAGTCTGTAGTGGTGTAGTGGTAGTCTGTAGTGGTCTATCAGACCAAACACTCCAGACTATCAGACCAAACACTCCAGACTATCAGACCAAACACTCCAGACTATCAGACCAAACACTCCTGACTATCAGACCAACCTCTCCAGGGTTCAGTTAAAACTGTTCAGCTGTGAAACCAGCCTAAATGTTGGACTGTTCCTTTATATATCTGGTTTAATACAAACAACCGAGGCCTCAGGACACTTTCGTGAGGAACTCCGCGTTATAAAAGACAGAAAACAAGATGATTTCATAATCTTTACCAGCAGACTGTCTGTGAGACTTCAGTAGTTCAACTCTTTGTGTCTTGTTGTAACTCTGATTGCAGTAATCTGTTGATGATGAAACATTTTGATTTTGAGTTGGAATGAGCTTTCACAAACCAACCGACTATCAGACCAAATGCTCCAGGGTTCAAACGGACCAGGCTGCTCAGGGCAGTTCTGAAGGTGTTACCTTCACTGACAGGACAATAATCTGAGCTGTTGGAGTGTAATCTAAAGGAAACTGTGAGTCAGACTTAAACCTAAAGAGCAGAAGAAGAAAACCTGCTGCAGAGGATTTAAAGGACGGCTAAAGTAAACAGGAAGCTCTCTGTCACTAACTAACGCTTACGATTGATTACAGTGAGCGCTCTCTGCTGTAAACACACTGAGGCCTCACGCCTTGCTGTCCGTCTGTCTGTCCGTCCGTCTGTTGGGTTTAAATAAAGTTGTTTTGGATCTGTAGTCTCTGGACAGATGATACAGAGGCATCCTAAAAATTCAAGGCGAACAATACAATGATCTGTTCTAAGTCTGTAAATATAAAAACTAAATCTGGAATATTAATAGGAAAATTTACTAAAGAAAACTGCTGCATTACAACTGCAAAAATGTCATGTTTTTTATTATAATTACCACCATTATTATCGTCTGTTTTTTAAATATGCAGTATATGAAAGATATCCTGAGTGACATTACAAATGTCTCATTTGAAAAGAGACCAACAGCTTCCATATCCTGCTGTCATGATGAGGCGTCCTGGCCGCTCCCTGCAGCCCGTCTGTTTCTCCACTTTCTGATCAAAGTCTCTTAAAGGAGCAGTACATCAAACATGGAAAGATCGCGTGGAACATAAGAAATATCTGTCGCCACTTTTTTTATTCACTTTTTGTTCTTTTGCTCCTTTAACATGCATATATTTATATTTGTATAACTGCCAACAACCGCAAACAAATAAAACGACAGAATGAGATAGCTAAATTGGGTCAGGAAAATTTAAATTATTGAAATAAATAATTTCAAGTATGATTTTACTGTGTGTGTGTGTGTGTGTGTGTGTGTCTGTGTATGTGTGTGTCTCTGACTGTGTGTGTGTGTGTGTGTGTCTGTGTGTTTCTCTGACTCTGTGTGTGTGTGTGTGTGTGTGTGTGTGTGTGTGTGTCTCTCTCTGTGGTTTGCTGAAAATAAAAACTTTGCTGCAGTCTCAAACTGCTGCAGAGAGTTTTATATTTTACTGCATCAGGTCAGGAGGGAATCCTGGATTCCTGGAGAGGTTTCCAGGGTCGTTGAAGGTTTTTAAAGGTTTTATATTCCAAAGGCATTTGAGGAAGTTCGAGGTCATTAAGTTTGTTCCAGAACTGTTTGGGGGTTAAAGGTTATCCTTTTACCTGTGGTAGTTTAATGTTTGTCTCTGTTAAATGCTGTCTGTAGAACATTTCACACACATTGATTCGGTCATAAAAACATAGTGTAAACATAAAGGTTTAACATTAGAGTGCAGGAACACATAATGTGTCTTTTCTGACCTTTTTTGGGGAGGAAAAACTGCTTCAGTTCTGCCCTCATATCAATTTCAGCTGTCAGCTTTGTATGAAACCTGGAATAAAGACAGGAGAAATACTTAGTTTATGTAGGATTATTCATCCTTTGTTCACACATCCCATCAGGGAAGTCTGATCAATAGTTCCATGCACAGATTCATTATTTATTGCTGCTGCTCAGCATTCAGACATTATTCAGATTATTAAACAGAAACTGACATGTAATAAATAATTCAGAAGATAAATCTGTAATTTAAAGAGGAATAAAAACATAAAATCTTTGACAAAATGAACTAAAGAACAAGATTCAATCATCTGTAATAAACAGAGTTATGTCATAATAATCTCTGTGGTAAAGTTAATCAGCACACAGTGAAAATATGAATTCATAAGAAAAGTCATCAACATGACAAATACAGTTGTTGATATTAAATGTTTAAATGTTCGGAGGTTTAACGAACAAGTCAATAAAGTTTAACAGTAAAAAAGCATCTAAAAAAACTTAAATAATACCAATAAACTGTAACCCAAATAAACAAATGTATATGTGATTAAACAAAAAGCACGTAGTTTACGTCTCTCCCTAGCACTAAGCTTCCTAGGAGCCCTCTAGAAAACTTAAGTTCCTTTCTCATTTTCCCGTAAAGACATTCAACCCTGCAAACCTTTTCAAACACTGCCACCCTACCCATCTCATAAGATGACTGTTATAATGATGGCACCCCTTGGTTCCTCCATTCTCTTAAAATAATCTGTCTGGCTATCTTTAAACTAGTCTGGACCCAGCTACTTATCTATTAGGTTAGGATTGACCCATCTCCCAGAACAAATGATCTTGGGCTGAATGGAACCTAGGACCCCGCAGTCCCACATAGGTCACCATGTATCCTGGACCTGACCACAGGACCATAGGTCATCATGTATCCTGGACCTGACCACAGGACCATAGGTCATCATGTATCCTGGACCTGACCACAGGACCATAGGTCATCATGTATCCTGGACCTGACCACAGGACCATAGGTCATCATGTATCCTGGACCTGATAACAGGACCATAGGTCATCATGTATCCTGGACCTGATGAAAGGACCATAGGTCATCATGTATCCTGGACCTGATCACAGGACCATAGGTCATCATGTATCCTGGACCTGATAACAGGACCATAGGTCATCATGTATCCTGGACCTGATGAAAGGACCATAGGTCATCATGTATCCTGGACCTGATGACAGGACCATAGGTCATCATGTATCATGGACCTTACCACAGGACCATAGGTCATCATGTATCCTGGACCTGATCACAGGACCATAGGTCATCATGTATCCTGGACCTGATCACAGGACCATAGGTCATCATGTATCCTGGAACTGATCACAGGACCATAGGTCATCATGTATCCTGGAACTGATCACAGGACCATAGGTCATCATGTATCCTGGACCTGATGAAAGGACCATAGGTCATCATGTATCCTGGACCTGATGACAGGACCATAGGTCATCATGTATCATGGACCTGATCACAGGACCATAGGTCATCATGTATCCTGGACCTGATTACAGGACCATAGGTCATCATGTATCCTGGACCTGATCACAGGACCATAGGTCATCATGTATCCTGGACCTGATCACAGGACCATAGGTCATCATGTATCCTGGACCTGACCACAGGACCATAGGTCATCATGTATCCTGGACCTGATCACAGGACCATAGGTCGTCATGTATCCTGGACCTGATCACAGGACCATAGGTCATCATGTATCCTGGACCTGATCACAGGACCATAGGTCATCATGTATCCTGGACCTGATTACAGGACCATAGGTCATCATGTATCCTGGACCTGATCACAGTTTTAGTTTAGGTTTAGAAAGGGAAAAAGCCCAAAGTCCCCCCCAAAGGGACTTACCATCTCCAACAGAAAACACTGTTCACAAACTGTTACAAACAGCTCGACTGTAGTCCAGCCTTTACTTCAGAGACAAACGTTATAATGCTCGCCTGACTGGCTAGTAGTCCTTACCTAGGTACTGTCAGGGCACGCCCTCATACTCTGCTTCTGACTGGCTAGTAGTCCTTACCTAGGTACTGTCAGGACCCTCATACTCTGCTTCTGACTGGCTAGTAGTCCTTACCTAGGTACTGTCAGGGCATGCCCTCATACTCTGCTTCTGACTGGCTAGTAGTCCTTACCTAGGTACTGTCAGGGCACGCCCTCATACTCTGCTTCTGATTGGCTAGTAGTCCTTACCTAGGTACTGTCAGGGCACGCCCTCATACTCTGCTTCTGACTGGCTAGTAGTCCTTACCTAGGTACTGTCAGGGCATGCCCTCATACTCTGCTTCTGACTGGCTAGTAGTCCTTACCTAGGTACTAACCGTGGAGTACCCCCTGGCTAGGAAACATTGGAGTACTGCATTGATCAGAAAACATCAATATACAGAAAACCTTCTCATCATTTCTTTCTCTGCCTCGTTTGTCTTTTTCTGTTTTTAATAAACTGATGACTTCATATTTAACCGGTGTAACTTCTTTGTTCTAAATGATCTCCACTCATCAGAAGAGTGACCAAATGACGATGATCCGAGACGTGATGAGTCTTCACTTCCTGTCTCAGATGTGCAGGAACAGGGAGTCGTCAAAATGTTGTCAAGGAAACCATAAATCCATAAATCAGTTTCCGTGGAGACAGGATGAGCTGCAGTTTAATCAGCTGACGGACATCCTAAAGTTTATTAACCAGAGTTTAATCTGAGAGGAAACTGAACCTGGGAAAGGGAAGTTTGGGGTCCCCCCCCCCACCGACCCGTTGGGGGGAGAAGACGGAAACTGAACCAGGCTGACCCAGACGTGTTGAAACAGACTTCTGCTGTTATCGGAAAAGGAGGAGAGTTAGTCTTAAGTCCTCTTGAATGCATGTGAGCCAGGCCATACACACACACACACACACACACACACACACACACACACACACATACACACACATACACACACACACACAACAAGTCTCTGATCACAAAGTAAAAACTGTTCAATAGACACTATTGAATCTTTACAGAAATTTATTCAGACTGAAAGTTCAACATCGAAACAAACAGAAAATCTGAAAGAATATTTCTTCATCCCGGAATCAAACACACGTGTAAACTCTTCAGCTGTAAACCAAACGATCTGCTCTGACTTATCGACTGATAAAAGAAACTTTGTAAAGAACTTTGTTAAATCATGTATGGATTAAATATTCAGATAAACCTGTTGGATTATTATTTCCACGTTTACTTTTCTAAAGATCGACCCCAAACATTTGTCAACACCCTGGTTATTGTAAAGATTTGTTAAGTGCAACATAATTACAGTGCAACATGATTACAGTGCAACATGTTCACAGTGCAACATGTTCACAGTGCAACGTGTTTACACTGCAACATGTTCACAGTGCAACATGTTTACACTGCAACATGCTCAGAGTGCAACATGTTCACAGTGCAACATGTTTACACTGCAACATGCTCAGAGTGCAACATGTTCACAGTGCAACATGGTTACATTGCAACATGTTCACAGTGCAACATGCTCACAGTGCAACATGTTCACAGTGCAACATGTTCACAGTGCAACGTGTTCACAGTGCAACGTGCTCACAGTGCAACGTGTTCACAGTGCAACGTGTTCACAGTGCAACATGTTCACAGTGCAACATGTTCACAGTGCAACATGTTCACAGTGCAACATGTTCACAGTGCAACATGCTCACAGTGCAACATGTTCACAGTGCAACATGTTCACAGTGCAACATGTTCACAGTGCAACGTGCTCACAGTGCAACGTGTTCACAGTGCAACGTGTTTACAGTGCAACATGTTCACAGTGCAACATGTTCACAGTGCAACATGCTCACAGTGCAACAGACAAACAGAAGAACCCCAAACTGAGGGTACTTCAAATAAAAAAAATGTAAAATAACTGAACTGGTCAGGACATTTATATCCATGATAATCAGCATAGTTGAATGTTTCATTCTTTAGCGACATGAAGTAGTTAGTTTCTTGTAAAAAATAATTTAATAACAATCACATGACTTCATTTGTTGAAGGGTTTTTACCCAGAATGCCTCACAGCATCATTCAAAATAAGAGTCAGCTGGGAATCAAACCCTCAGCTCTTTGGACAGTGCGCCTGAGATTACAGATAGGGGAAGTCCCGCCCCTTCCTGTGTGTAAGTCCCGCCCCTTTCTGTGTCCACCATGGGACTTTATTTCAGTAAAACGTGTCCGGTAGTGAACGGGGAGAGACTAATAAAGTTTACATCCTGTTTGAATTGAGCCATGAATTACACATCTGATGGTTGTCAGTTTAAAAGATAATTTATCAGGTGAAGAAAGTCTCTTCACTACCAGACACATTTTTACTGAAATAAAGTCCCAGGGTGGACCTCTCTATGGATGATATATTTATATATTTATGTTTTAAGCTACGTCTCTACAGGGTTATGTGTCTTAAAGCAGCAGTGCGACAGAGTCGATCACTCCTGGGCAGGAAGTGACATCACTGTTTGTAGTTTGGTTTGAGGAAGCGCTGGGACTTCTGCCTCGCCATGTGGTGCTGCTGCTGCGCCATCTGAGCATCGGAGATGGCTGCCTGCAGCCTCTGTAGGTAACCATGGTAGACATACACATACACACACACACACACACACACACAGTGATGAACTATGGTACTGGATATCAGACTAAAAGATGGCTACAGCTGCAGCTAAAGTCCATTAATCTGCCGAGTGTTTCCTCGATACCTGAGCAGTGTTTGGGTCTCTGAGCTGAACGTTCCTCACCGGCTGCTGACTGTCTCTCTTTGGAAACGTCAACTTCTGCTGCTCCTGAAATACACAGAGAGACATCCTCAGGAAACATGATCTGAATATCCTAAATTCCAGGATAATTACTTTCATCCAAGAAAAGAACATACAGTACTTAGTAAATATCAAATTGGCCTTCTCCAAATGCCCAAAGCTACGATCATATTAGCCTGACCAGCCAGACCCTCATCCAGATGTTGGGTCTGGGTCTGGGTCTGACCCTCATCCAGATGTTGGGTCTGGGTCTGGGTCTGGGTCTGACCCTCATCCAGATGTTGGGTCTGGGAACTCCCCATTGGCAGGGCTCAATCCGAGGGGCGGGATAAACGGTTGTCTTTCAAATTCCCTCTGCACTCATAGCCAACAAGAGCAACGCTAGTTGATAGATTAAACTTTAAACTCTGAACACATCTTCCTTTTTTAAGAATGACGACAGTGCCATTCTTTGTTCTTTCCTCAAAGAAGTCCAAGTCTTCCAGAGTCGCGGCCAAAGCCGATTCCAAAGACCGCTGTTCGCTTTAAAATCTCAAAAGTCTGGACCAAACAAGTTACGTGTGAAAGGGCCCTAAAACAGAGATTAGATACCTGCTTTATGCAGATGATCTTATTCTGTTGTCTGCAACCAGAGATGGTCTACAACATAACCTGTCCATCCTGGAACAATACTGCCATAACTGGGACTTGGAGGTCAATTTGATGATCTTATGATCTTAAAAAAAAAAACATATCTAGAAACCAAATACCATTTTACTTTGAATATCACCCAAACTAAACACACAGAAATGATACGTACCATGGTCTGACCTTATCTGCATCAGGACATTTCAATAAGACAATAACTTCAATCAAAAAAAAAAACAAGCAAGACAATATGTGCATTAAAAACCAAGCTGTTCAACATTTACATGCTGATGATGAAGCTAACTAACCAGTCCCCTCAGTCAGCTGATGGTGAAGCTAACTAACCAGAACCAGTCCCCTCAGTCAGCTGATGGTGAAGCTAACTAACCAGAACCAGTCCCCTCAGTCAGCTGATGGTGAACCTAACTAACCAGAAAAAGTCCCCCAGTCAGCTGATGGAGAAGCTAACTTAATGACATCCACTTAAACACAGATAGTGGCAGAATTTCAGTCTTAGTATTACTTGATCTCAGTGCTGCATTTGATACGGTAGACCATGACATATTGCTTGACCGATTGGAAAACTGGGTTGGTCTTTCTGGCTCAGTACTAAAGTGGTTTGAATCCTATTTAAAGAATAGGGACTACTTTGTGTCTATAGGTAATTATACATCTGAGCATACAAATATGACGTGCGGAGTTCCCCAAGGCTCCGTTCTGGGGCCTCTTCTGTTCAACATCTACATGCTTCCACTGGCTCAGATTATGGAAAACAACAAAATAAGTTACCATAGTTATGCGGATGACACACAAATTTACATAACCTTGTCACCAGGGAACTATAGCCCAATACAACAATTAAATATGTGCATTGAACAGATTAATGATTGGATGTGCCAGAACTTTCTTAAATTAAATGAAGAAAAAACGGAGGTGGTTGTTTTTGGAGCAAAAGAGGAACGATTGAAAGTCAGTGCTCAGCTTCAAACGACAATGTTAAAAACAACAGACAAAGCAAGAAATCTTGGTGTAGCCATGGACTCAGACCTAAATTTTAAAAGCCACATTAACATAATTAAAAAATCAGCCTATTATCACCTTAAAAATATATCAAGGGTTAAAGGGCTTATGTCTCAGCAGGATATGGAAAAACCTGTCCATGCTTTTATCTTCAGTAGACTTGACTACTGCAACGGTGTCTTTACAGGTCTCCCTAAAAAATCCATCAGACAGCTGCAGCTGATTCAGAACGCTGCTGCTCGAGTCCTCACTAAAACCAAGAAAGTGGATCACATCACTCCAGTACTGAAGTCTCTACACTGGCTTCCAGTGCCTCAAAGAATTGATTTCAAAATACTTTTACTGGTTTATAAATCACTAAACGGTTTAGGGCCAAAATACATTTCTGATCTGCTGCTGCACTATGACCCACCCAGACCTCTCAGGTCGTCTGGGACAGGTCTACTTGTTGTCCCCAGAGTCAGAACTAAACAGGGGGAAGCAGCGTTCAGTTTTTATGCTCCACATATTTGGAACAAACTCCCAGAAACCTGTAGGTCCGCTGCAACTCTCAGTTCTTTTTAAATCTAAGCTAAAGACCTATCTTTTTGATGTTGCTTTTCTTTAAATAATCTATTTTATTAACTTTAATTTCTTATACTGCACTGTAACTTTTATTCTTATACTGCACTATCAATTTTATTCTTGTCTTTTAATGTTTTTAATTTGTTTATTATTGTTTTTTAATTGTTTTCTAACTGCTCTTTAATGTTTTATGTAAAGCACTTTGAATTGCCCTGTTGCTGAAATGTGCTCTACAAATAAAGCTGCCTTGCCTTGCCTAACGAGAACCAGCCCCCTCAGTCAGCTGATGGTGAAGCTAACTAACCAGCCCCCTCAGTCAGCTGATGGTGAAGCTAACTAACCAGCCCCCTCAGTCAGCTGATGGTGAAGCTAACTAACCAGCTCTCTCAGTCAGCTGATGGTGAAGCTAACTAACCAGCCCCCTCAGTCAGCTGATGGTGAAGCTAACTAACCAGAACCAGTCCCCTCAGTCAGCTGATGGTGAAGCTAACTAACCAGAACCAGTCCCCTCAGTCAGCTGATGGTGAAGCTAACTAACCAGAACCAGTCCCCTCAGTCAGCTGATGGTGAAGCTAACTAACCAGAACCAGCCCCCTCAGTCAGCTGATGGTGAAGCTAACTAACCAGAACCAGTCCCCCAGTCAGCTGATGGTGAAGCTAACTAACCAGAACCAGTCCCCCCAGTCAGCTGATGGTGAAGCTAACTAACCAGAACCAGTCCCCTCAGTCAGCTGATGGTGAAGCTAACTAACCACAAACAGTCCCCCAGTCAGCTGATGGTGAAGCTAACTAACCAGAAACAGTCCCCCAGTCAGCTGATGGTGAAGCTTACTAACCAGAAACAGTCCCCCCAGTCAGCTGATTGTGAAGCTAACTAACCAGAACCAGCCCCCCCAGTCAGCTGATGGTGAAGCTAACTAACCAGAACCAGTCCCCCAGTCAGCTGATGGTGAAGCTAACTAACCAGAAACAGTCCCCCAGTCAGCTGATGGTGAAGCTTACTAACCAGAACCAGCCCCCCCAGTCAGCTGATGATGAAGCTAACTAACCAGAACCAGTCCCCTCAGTCAGCTGATGGTGAAGCTAACTAACCAGAAACAGTCCCCCAGTCAGCTGATGGTGAAGCTAACTAACCAGAACCAGCCCCCCCCAGTCAGCTGATGATGAAGCTAACTAACCAGAACCAGCCCCCCCAGTCAGCTGATGATGAAGCTAACTAACCAGAACCAGTCCCCCCAGTCAGCTGATGGCTTGTTGACTGTACCTTGCAGTAGATCAGCAGGTCCGTTCCCACCACCACCGGAGGTCGGTAGAAGTTCTCAAACAAACACTCCCACTCTCTGCTGAAATGGCCGACGAAGTCGATCTCCTTCACGCACATCACCCTCCTACACAACAACACACAGAAATATACTGTAATACTACACAACAACACACAGAAATATACTGTAATACTACACAACTACACACAGACAGAAATACACTGTACACAACTACACATAGACAGAAATATACTGTACACAACTACACACAAACGTAACTAAAGCTGAAAGCAAAGATGGACGGGCCCTCGCACTTTAACACGGCTGTGTGTTTGTGCGACCTAAAATTACACAGTAAATCCAAAATTGCTGACTTCCTGTTGATAACCAGTACAATGAAATACTGTTTAACATCTAACCAGTAATGCAATCATTAAAAGTGCTTTTTTTCTTCATAGCAGTGCTTAAAAAAGACATAAAACACAGAATGCAGTATGATCATGCTTAGTCTATTATTAAAGTGCATTAGCAAAAAAGGTGCATAGAGTTCTGAGAAAGCATAGTCCATAGTCCATGTAAGTTGAGATGCATTAATAAAGTGCATAGTGATCAGAGGTAGTCAGACAGTCCATAGTCCATGTGCAAAATGATTAAAAGGTTAGTGGGCGCTATTAAAGGTCCCATGGCATGGAAATGTCACTTTATGACGTTTTTTAACATTAATATGCGTTCCCCCAGCCTGCCTATGGTCCCCCAGTGGCGAGAAATGGTCACACCCCCAACCTCCACCTTGCCCCCCCCCATCAGATACAGTATTAGGGGACCACTAAGGTCTATAACCCTCCAAATATGGTATATCTGGGGTAATAAACACAGCAGTTTCAGATCACTCACTTATACAGTACAGGCCAAAAGTTTGGACACACCTTCTCATTGAATGTGTTTCTTTATTTTCATGACTATTTACATTGTAGATTCTCACTGAAGGCATCAAAACTATGAATGAACACATATGGAATTATGTACTTAACAAAAAAGTGTAAAAATAACTGAAAACATGTCTTATATTTTAGATTATTCAAAGTAGCCACCCTTTGCTTTTTTTGGTAACTCTGCAAACCCTTGGTGTTCTCTCAATGAGCTTCATGAGGTAGTCACCTGAAATGGTTTTACCTTCACAGGTGTGCTTTGTCAGGGTTAATTAGTGGAATTGTGTCCCTTATTAATAAAAAAGCAAAGGGTGGCTACTTTAAAGAATCTAAAATATAAGACATGTTTTCAGTTATTTCACACTTTTTTGTTAACTACATAATTCCATATGTGTTCATTCATAGTTTTGATGCCTTCAGTGAGAATCTACAATGTAAATAGTCATGAAAATAAAAAGGAAACGCATTGAATGAGAAAGTGTGTCCAAACTTTTGGCCTGTACTGTACATATTAGGCAAAATACAGTACCTTGGGTAACTTCAGACATTTTGCAGCTCTTAAAAAAGAAGGCCTCCTATCTGAAAACCTACAGATTATTAAAAACATTTGAGGCTAAGCTTAATTTTGTACAGCTCAGAAACAAGTGTAATTTTGAATTGTACAAAGCAAAACAAATTTATTTTGAAAATCAAATTAATCGAACGGCTTCAAATCCAAGAACATTATGGCAAACAATTAAATCTATAACTGGTGAAAATAAAATTTAAAATAATAATAGTTTACAACTATCCATTAATGGTACTCTTCTCACTGATCATGATAAAATTGCTAATTCTTTTAATGAGTATTTTATTGCATCTGTACAAGAATTATCTTCTAGTTTTACTGCTCCTTCATTTTTCACATCAGTATCAGTGGCATCTCAGCAATTCTCCTTTTCTGAAACTACACAAAATGATATAATTAATATTTTGTGTTCTTTGAACGCTTCCCATGCCTGTGATGTAAATGATCTAAATACAGTACAGGCCAAAAGTTTGGACACACTTTCTCATTCAATGCGTTTCCTTTTTATTTTCATGACTATTTACATTGTAGATTCTCACTGAAGGCATCAAAACTATGAATGAACACATATGGAATTATGTAGTTAACAAAAAAGTGTGAAATAACTGAAAACATGTCTTATATTTTAGATTCTTTAAAGTAGCCACCCTTTGCTTTTTTATTAATAAGGGACACAATTCCACTAATTAACCCTGACAAAGCACACCTGTGAAGGTAAAACCATTTCAGGTGACTACCTCATGAAGCTCATTGAGAGAACACCAAGGGTTTGCAGAGTTACCAAAAAAAAGCAAAGGGTGGCTACTTTGAATAATCTAAAATATAAGACATGTTTTCAGTTATTTTTACACTTTTTTGTTAAGTACATAATTCCATATGTGTTCATTCATAGTTTTGATGCCTTCAGTGAGAATCTACAATGTAAATAGTCATGAAAATAAAGAAACACATTCAATGAGAAGGTGTGTC
>CM046787.1:44414603-44509603 GCA_025617405.1 Perca schrenkii
CCAGACACTGCAATGTTTCGTTACTAAATTCACTTCTGAGACTTGTTTTATGCGAGAAATCAACTATATAAAGCTCAAATATGGGCCGTTTTACGAAAATTGCAAATTTGGTAAGACGTGTCTGACTTCAGGAGCTCCACACAGTCTGACGAGACAGTGGCAGCCTGCTGGGCTCCATACCCAGGAGAAAGTCCCCGTTACTGGGTTAATGGACTACCGGGGCTCCACGGAGCTGGCTGGCTGCCGGCATAACTAGAGTATATTTACAGTTTGAATTTCGTCACGCCACTTATATAACAGCTACCCTAAGGTCTTACAAACCTACAGCAGCACCGGCCGCTGTCACGTTAGCCTGCTGAGCTCCTGCTGAACTGCGACACACAGTCGGTTGAAATTAGCCATTCATTTTCGTAAAACGGCCCACACCTCTAGATAGTTGATTTCTCACATTAAAAAGTCGCAGAAGTGAATTTAGTAATTAAATAGCGGATTAACAATGTATAACATTTCTGAGATCTGCGTGACCTAGATTCAGAAGAGCAGCTGACGTCAGGTCAGTGGTGTAACCTATGTAAATGTTGGGGCGGGATAAAGACTAGAGCCAAACGAGGAGTTGACGTCAACTCGGCGGCTCGTTGAGATTTGCCCGTTTTCAGCAGCAGTTTCAAATAGTGAGATTTGCAGAGAAAAGAGGAGTCACTGGGATTCAGAGGTTCTATGTATGTCCTAGTTACCCTCCAAACTATCCTTATTAGACCATGACAAGGTAAAATCGGTGTTGCATTCTATCACTCCTTTAAGCCAAGTGGCGTGTTATCTGTACACCTTTTCAGCTATACGCTTGTATGTCGGGGGTGATGGCCCAGTGGATATGACATGTGCCTTTGGTGTGGGAGACCTGGGTTTGATTCTCACTGCGATACATCGACCAATGTGTCCCTGAGCAAGGCACTTAACCTTAGTTGCTCCAGAGGCGTGTTACCTCTGGCATATATAGCAATTGGAAGTTGCTTTGGATAAAAGACATGTAATGTAAAGTATGTCTTCGCTGTATGGAGCGGGCGTACACATACACGCCACTTGGCGTGTTATCGCGAGAACTAATGAACCTCCACAACCAGTTTTTGGAAAGATCAGGGACTGTTGTTGATGTGATTATGGGCTGGAGAGACACAGAGAAAATATGCTTAAATTAACCGTTTTTATTGAAGATAATCCCCCAGAAGATGAACACATGAACTCTTGATGTTTGTTTTTTAGGCCGAGCGCCAGACTGAAGCAGAGCGATCACAGCTGTTTCCTGTGTCGCTATGGAAACCGGATGTTTGGGTGGAACATGGGCCAAACAAATATTTTAGGTAGTTCTGATGTTTATTCAAGTGTTCATTTCTCTGATCACTTTGGGTTTTATTGCTTATTGTGCTGACACCTCATGATGGACAGCTGGGACTGACTCCTGATTGGTCGGGCAGGTGTGTGGACGGGATCACTACTGTGTATCGGGGAGATTTTGGCGGACACAGCCTGTGGTTAAGAGAGAGAGTCTACGAATCAACGCCATCTCACCACTAACCCTAACCCTAACCACGCCATCTCACCTGGAAGAGGTCGAAGCCCTGCGACTCGCTCAGGTCGTACGGTCGGATGATCCCGTCCTCTCGGATCAGACGCACCGGACGCAGTTTGGTCACTTCCTCTGTCGACTCCGCCGCTCTGACATCACAACACACACACACAGAGACACACACACACACACACACACACACACACAAACACACACACACACACACACACACACAGACACAGGCACACATACACACACACACACAGACAGACAGACAGACAGACACACGCACACAGAGTTATCAGTTATCAGTCACCTCAACCTGACAAACTTTAAACTATTTGGATTCTGCAGAAACCGAACAGCATCAAAGATCCAATCAACATATCAGAAGTGAAAGATGAAGAAGTGAAAGATGAAGAAGTGAAAGATGAAGAATGAGTTTAAAAGTTTGAGAGAGTCCTCAGGGTTAGGCGGCGAGATGAATTATTGTCTGAACGAGAGTTAAACTGTTTTTGAGATTAACCTGAAGCTCATTCAGTGCACACGATGCTGTTGGATGCTTCTGAAACGTGGGAAATCTCACCTTTCATGGCCTCTACAGTGACAGCATGAAACATAACGGTCAACAGGTTATTACGGACTGACTGATGTCACAGAACAGATGGATGCTGGGAAATGTTTCAGGAACAGAGGCAGGTCGTTGGGAGGCGAAGACTGACTTATAAAATATATAAATGTTCAAATGTTTTCTCCAGAAGCTGCAGTGAAAGCAGAGTGAGACCTCTTGCTGTCCTGTGTCTGTCGCCCGGGCAACGCATGCGCTCAACAGCCAATAGGAATCTGGAGAGTAAACTTCTCTATGGACCGACACAGAGCAGAGGGTTCTGGGTAACTGCGTGTCTCAGAAGAGCCGACACATCAGCCTCCCAAATCTCTAAACCTCATCGTGAGAACCTGCGCTTCCAGCGAGCTGATTGGTTGATTCAAATCTTCAGGAGAAGTTAAACCGCCGCGTAAACGCATCTGAAAAACCAGCGTGCACGAATACTCGGAGCACACGATGTGGCTGCTCATCGCGTTTCACATTCACCACTCTAAAGGGAGTCAGGTGACAGCCATCGGGGGCGGGGCCTCTGGACGCACGGTGCTGCAGCAGGCGGAGGGGGGGGGGCTACGAGCAGAGATCGACAGATGGACGATGTGAGCATGAATCAGTGGATGGAGACACGATGCAGAGACTCACCGTCCGTCTGCTGCGGGACGACAACAACATGCAGGAATACCAACGGTAAAACTCAGCTCCTTCACAGACTACCCCTCTGCACACAGAGCTTCAACTACCTGAACAGCTATCTGCTGGATCTGGGAGACACATGTTCTCATTCATGTTTAATATGTTGGTTTGTGTATGTATGCACCAATCACCAAGGCAGATTCTAACAAACTCCTTTCTGAGATGGATTACATTCAAACAGACTACATGAGCGGTGTCAAAGGAGCTCAGCTTTAACGTGTTCAACGTGAAATACTCACACACCAAAACCACAAGACAAAGAAAGAAGAAAACTCCGGGAGAGGACGTCCCGAGACAGAAAACAAAGGCAGAAAAATGTGAAAATTAGTGAGCAGACAAGAAGAACAGAGGAGACAGCAAACACATTGTGAAGCACACAGACAACACAGGCAGGTCATTAGGTCTAATCCTGAACAACTGGGAGAGGAAGGACCTATCTGATGTCTGCTGGGGGTTCCAGTCAAGTCAAAAAGTGAGAGTACCTCTGGATGCCCTGGAAGGTGCTGCTGGCCATGTCCACGATGCCGCCGGTCGGCCGGGCCACCACGCCCACCAAACCTTTCCCGATGCCTTTAAAGAAACCAGCTGCGCCCTCCTTCATCGCTCCTAAACACACAAACACCCAGCAATGAATCACAGCAGCCACAATACTCCCCCCAAAGAGAGCACAGTACGCCTATATTAGCGTAGGAAATCTGGAGGTTTGGCCAAAACCAGGTTTGTGGGACTTTGACCTTTCACCTCCTAAATGCCATAAGTTCATCTCTGAGTCAAAGTGGACATTTGTGCCAAATCTGATGAAATTAGTTGGAATATTTTAGGAAGAAAAAAAGTCAGAAACTTGATTTCTTTCAAGAAGAATGTTGGAAAAGCTGGAGCAGACAATAAATCAAAAAGCTTAAAGACAGGACCTGAAGCCTAGAATGAGTTAAAGGGAGGAAGCCCAGCGGTGCACTCACCCTCCACCGGTTTGGTGACGATGCCGGTGACTCCACCCATGACTCCCTGTGGAGAAACAAACTGTTACTGACTACCTAAAACACAGTGTTCAGAGTACTGACTACTATCAGCCTAAAACACAGTGTTCAGAGTACTGACTACTATCAGCCTAAAACACAGTGTTCAGAGTACTGACTACTATCAGCCTAAAACACAGTGTTCAGAGTACTGACTACCCTAATCCTAAAACACAGTGTTCAGAGTACTGACTACCCTAACCCTAAAACACAGTGTTCAGAGTCCTGACTACCCTAACCCTAAAACACAGTGTTCAGAGTACTGACTACCCTAACCCTAAAACACAGTGTTCAAAGTTCTGACTACCTAAAACACAGTGTTCAGAGTACTGACTACCATCAGCCTAAAAACACAGACAGTGTTCAGAGTACTGACTACCCTAACCCTAAAACACAGTATTGAGAGTACTGACTACCCTAACCCTAAAACACAGTGTTCAGAGTACTGACTACCATCAGCCTAAAACACCGTGTTCAGAGTACTGACTACCCTAACCCTAAAACACCGTGTTGAGAGTACTGACTACCCTAACCCTAAAACACAGTGTTGAGTGTTGAGAGGAAGGGTTAGGGTTTTTTTTGGGACCTTCAGCAGTCCTTTTCCTCCTTTAGCCAGACTCTCTCCAAAGTCTCGGGGCGGCCGGTTCATCTCCTCTCGCCGTTTCTGCTGGAAGTCTTTGTCCATGGTGATGGCTGCCAGACCTTTCCCCACCGAGCCCGTGATCCGGGACACCATGCCAGCAGCACCACCTGCAGTAAGTCGGGGGGGACATGAGAACAGCAAGCAATATACCTCCATAACCTGCCCATAAACATGTGCAATATGTATATCACATGTACAGCATCTCACAAAAGTGAGTACACCCCTCACATTTTAGTAAATATTTCATTATATCTTTTAATGGGACAGCACAGAAGAAATTACACTTTGCTCCAATGTAAAGTATTAAGTGTCCAGCTTGTATAACAGTGTAAATCTGCAGTCCCCTCAAAATGACTCAACATACAGCCATTAATGTCTAAACTGCTGGAAACTAAAGTCAGTCCACCCCTATGTTAAATTCTCATAGAGGCAGGAAGATGTTTATTATAAAGGCTAATAAAGTTATTTCATGGGTCCAGGATACTATGCATCCTGATAAAGTTCCCTTGGCCTTTGGAATTAAAATACTTTACATTGTAGCAAAGTGTAATTTCTTCAGGTTTGTCCCATTAAAAGATATAATGAAATATTTACTAAAATGTGAGGGGTGTACTCACCTCTGTGAGATACTGTGTGTGTGTGTATATATATATATATATATATATATATATATATATATAGTATTTATATTCTCTGTACATAACCCTCTATACTCCTTATCTGTCTCTGTAGGCATTTAATCTGGAAAACCTGTATTTATCTAACTATACACGGTTGTACATAATTAATCTCTATCGTCTACATAACTGCACAGAATACTGTTCTCAACCTGCACTTTGGTATTTAATGCTTCTTTTGATCTTCTGCTTGGATGTCTACAACATTTCGTTGGCTCTGTACCTGGACTCTGCTTAATGACAGTAAAGTTGAATCTAATCTAATCACCCCCACATTTTAACCCTAACCCAAGACCCACCCAAGCAGGACGCCACGGGAACAGGAAGCCATGGGAGGAAACAGCGAGCAATAACCCCAACGTTTTAACCCAAATCTGACCCTAACCCAGGGGAGGAAACAGGAATCCAGAGATTGTGGTTGTGATCCAGGATCTTACCGACAGTGTGACCCAGCAGGCTGCGGACTCCGATCACAAAACCTTCAGCAAACTCCTCCGGACCCTGAACAGCTCCCTGAGGAACACACAGCCTCACTTTGGTAAAGGTCTCAGACTGTAGGTAAAGGTCTCAGACTGTAGGTAAAGATCTCAGACTGTATGTAAAGGTCTCAGACTGTATGTAAAGGTCTCAGACTGTATGTAAAGGTCTCAGACTGTAGGTAAAGGTCTCAGACTGTAGGTAAAGGTCTCAGACTGTATGTAAAGGTCTCAGACTGTATGTAAAGGTCTCAGACTGTAGGTAAAGGTCTCAGACTGTAGGTAAAGGTCTCAGACTGTAGGTAAAGGTCTCAGACTGTATGTAAAGGTCTCAGACTGTAGGTAAAGGTCTCAGACTGTAGGTAAAGATCTCAGACTGTAGGTTAAGGTCTCAGACTGTAGGTAAAGATCTCAGACTGTAGGTTAAGGTCTCAGACTGTAGGTAAAGATCTCAGACTGTAGGTTAAGGTCTCAGACTGTAGGTAAAGATCTCAGACTGTATGTAAAGGTCTCAGACTGCAGGTAAAGGTCTCAGACTGTAGGTAAAGGTCTCGGACTGTAGGTAAAGATCTCAGACTGTAGGTAAAGGTCTCAGACTGTAGGTAAAGGTCTCAGACTGTATGTAAAGGTCTCAGACTGTATGTAAAGGTCTCAGACTGTATGTAAAGGTCTCAGACTGCAGGTAAAGGTCTCAGACTGTAGGTAAAGGTCTCAGACTGTAGGTAAAGGTCTCAGACTGTAGGTAAAGATCTCAGACTGTATGTAAAGGTCTCAGACTTTATGTAAAGGTCTCAGACTGTATGTAAAGGTGTCAGACTGTAGGTAAAGGTCTCAGACTGTAGGTAAAGGTCTCAGACTGTAGGTAAAGGTCTCAGACTGTATGTAAAGGTCTCAGACTGCAGGTAAAGGTCTCAGACTATAGGTAAAGGTCTCAGACTGTATGTAAAGGTTTCAGACTGTAGATAAAGGTCTCAGACTGTAGGTAAAGGTCTCAGACTGTAGGTAAAGGTCTCAGACTGTATGTAAAGGTCTCAGACTGCAGGTAAAGGTCTCAGACTATAGGTAAAGGTCTCAGACTGTATGTAAAGGTCTCAGACTGTAGGTAAAGGTCTCAGACTGTAGGTAAAGGTCTCAGACTGCAGTTAAAGGTCTCAGACTGTAGGTCTTTACAGTTCAGTTCTTAAAAAGTGTGTGTGTGTGTGTGTGTGTGTGTGTGTGTGTGTGTGTGTGTGTGTGTGTGTTAGTTACCTGGAAAGGTTCGTAGAAGAAGGCCTCCACTCCCTCTGACAGACCTCGGATCAGTCCAAAAGGGTTTCCCAGGACGTCCAGACCCAGAACCAGAACATACATCTGCTTCAGGAACTGCAGACACAAACAACACCAACCGTTGGTCTCACAACATATCTTATCTCCATATCATCAGAGGACCGTTGGTCTCACAACATATCTTATCTTCATATCATCAGAGGACCGCTGGTCTCACAACATATCTTATCTTCATATCATCAGAGGACCGCTGGTCTCACAACATATCTTATCTTCATATCATCAGAGGACCGCTGGTCTCACAACATATCTTATCTTCATATCATCAGAGGACCGCTGGTCTCACAACATATCTTATCTTCATATCATCAGAGGACCGCTGGTCTCACAACATATCTTATCTTCATATCATCAGAGGACCGCTGGTCTCACAACATATCTTATCTTCATATCATCCGAGGACTACTGGCTTCACAACATATCTTATCTTCATATCATCAGAGGACTACTGGTCTCACAACATATCTTATCTTCATATCATCAGAGGACCGCTGGTCTCACAACATATCTTATCTTCATATCATCAGAGGACCGCTGGCTTCACAACATATCTTATCTTCATATCATCAGAGGACCGCTGGCTTCACAACATATCTTATCTTCATATCATCAGAGGACCGCTGGCTTCACAACATATCTTATCTTCATATCATCAGAGGACCGCTGGCTTCACAACATATCTTATCTTCATATCATCAGAGGACCGCTGGTCTCACAACATATCTTATCTTCATATCATCAGAGGACCGCTGGCTTCACAACATATCTTATCTTCATATCATCAGAGGACCGCTGGTCTCACAACATATCTTATCTTCATATCATCAGAGGCCTGCTGGCTTCACAACATATCTTATCTTCATATCATCAGAGGACCGCTGGTCTCACAACATATCTTATCTTCATATCATCAGAGGACCGTTGGTCTCACAACATATCTTATCTTCATATCATCAGAGGACCGCTGGTCTCACAACATATCTTATCTTCATATCATCAGAGGACCGCTGGCTTCACAACATATCTTATCTTCATATCATCAGAGGACCGCTGGTCTCACAACATATCTTATCTTCATATCATCAGAGGCCTGCTGGCTTCACAACATATCTTATCTTCATATCATCAGAGGACCGCTGGTCTCACAACATATCTTATCTTCATATCATCAGAGGACCGTTGGTCTCACAACATATCTTATCTTCATATCATCAGAGGACCGCTGGTCTCACAACATATCTTATCTTCATATCATCAGAGGACCGCTGGCTTCACAACATATCTTATCTTCATATCATCAGAGGACCGCTGGTCTCACAACATATCTTATCTTCATATCATCAGAGGACCGCTGGCTTCACAACATATCTTATCTTCATATCATCAGAGGACCGCTGGTCTCACAACATATCTTATCTTCATATCATCAGAGGACCAGACTTCACAAAGGAGCTTTCTTACTATCTTACAGACATGAAACCAGAAGTCAGGAGGGAGGAAGAAGTGAAGGAGTGCTGGATGATGTTTTGGGGTTCTGATGAGTTACCTGTTCAGAGTAGTGTCGGACCACGGCCCTCATCAGCTTTTCTCTGCGGTAGAACTGGTACCTCACCTCGAAGAAAGCCAGTCTGACAGAAAACAACATCAGAGATTCAGCTTCACATCACAGCAGACAGACAGCAGCTTTTACTTTGAAAAACCCTTCCTCTTCCTGCTGCTGCCCAGTCAAACTCTGACTCTGACAGAGCAGGCGCTCCACGACCCACAATGCATCTCTTTACATTACAGCAGGGTCTCCATGGCCCACAATGCATCTCTCTACATTACAGCAGCGTCTCCACGGCCCACAATGCATCTGTCTAACAGGCCTGGCAGCAGCAGGATGTCTTACTTGAAGATGAGGTCGTCGACGTCGGTCAGCGTGGCGCCGATGCTCTTCAGCAGCAGGTTGAGAGACTGCAGCGCTGCCGTCTCTGCTGCCGAATCTTCACCGCCACTGGAGCCCAGAGACAGGCTCAGGTGGAGCTGGGATATTAAATATATAGTAGTATTATATATATGTAACAGAGACAGGCTCAGGTGGAGCTGGGATATTAAATATATAGTAGTATTATATATATGTAACAGAGACAGGCTCAGGTGGAGCTGGGATATTAAATATATAGTAGTATTATATATATGTAACAGAGACAGGCTCAGGTGGAGCTGGGATATTAAATATATAGTAGTATTATATATATGTAACAGAGACAGACTCAGGTGGAGCTGGGATATTAAATATATAGTAGTATTATATATATATATAACAGAGACAGACTCAGGTGGAGCTGGGATATTAAATATATAGTAGTATTATATATATATATATATATATATATATATATATATATATATATATATATATATATATATATATATATATAACAGAGACAGACTCAGGTGGAGCTGGGATATTAAATATATATTAGTATTATATATGTAACAGAGACAGGCTCAGGTGGAGCTGGGATATTAAATATATATTAGTATTATATATGTAACAGAGACAGGCTGAGGTGGAGCTGGGATATTAAATATATATTATTATTATATATATATATATATATATATATATATATATATATATATATATATATATATATATATATATATATATATATATATATATAAAAAGAGACAGACTCAGGTGGAGCTGGGAAATTAAATATATATTATATATATATATATATATATATATATATATATATATATATATATATAAAACAGAGACAGACTCAGGTGGAGCTGGGAAATTAAATATATATTATTATATATATATATATATATATATATATATATATATATATATATATATATATATAACAGACAGACTCAGGTGGAGCTGGGATATTAAATATATATTATTATTATATATATATATACAGAGACAGACTCAGGTGGATCTGGGATATTAAATATATATTATTATATATATATATATATATATATATATATATATATATATATATATATATATATATATATATATAACTGGAGCTGGGATAATAAATATATATTATTATTATATATATATATATATATATATATATATATATATATATATATATATATATATATATATATATAACAGAGACAGACTCAGGTGGAGCTGGGATATTAAATATATATTAGTATTATATATATATATATATATATATATATATATATATATATATATATATATATATATATATAACAGAGACAGACTCAGGTGGAGCTGGGATATTAAATATATATTATTATTATATATATAACAGAGACAGACTCAGGTGGAGCTGAGATAATATATATATATATATATATATATATATATATATATATATATATATATATATATATATATGGGCATCCTAATTAAATTAAATCAGACCGGTAAGCTTCATCCATTATTTTACAGTCTGTGGTAATGAGTCAGATCCAACAATGTAGATAAAAGTGACAAACATTTGAGAAAACAAAAGCAGACTATTTTGGTGTTAAGCTTTCTAGAAGCAGTTTAGAGCTCGTACCTTGATGGGAGAGATGTGGAAATGTTGGAAGAAGCTGAGTCCAGACGAGTCGCTGAGAGACGCCTCCATCAGCTCCGCCTGGAGCAGCTGCACATCTCTCTCCAGCAGCTGGGACTAGACACACACATTATAGACATTATATACACACATTATATATATATATATATATATATATATATATATATATATATATATATATATATATATACACATACATATATACTATACATCTCTCTCCAGCAGCTGGGACTAGACACACACATTATAGACATTATATATATATATATATATATATATATATATATATATATATATATATATATATATATATATATATGTATACACACACACACATATACATATGTATATGTATATATATATATATATATACACATATACATATGTATATGTATATATATATATATATATATACATATACATATATATATGTATATATATATATATATGTATATATATATATATATATATATATATATATATATATATATATATATATATATATATATATATATATATATATATATATATACACATCTCTCTCCAGCAGCTGGGACTGCAACAAAGACACACACATTATATACATGTATATAATATATACATAATATATATCTTCAGCAGCCGGGACTACTGTGTGCGTGTGTGCGTGTGTGCGTGTGTGCGTGTGTGTGCGTGTGTCTCTACCTTCTGTCTGTCGGTCTGCAGATCAGCAGCCGGGGTGAACAGAGCCAAGATGGCCGCCAGGAAACCCTGATCAATCTTTACCGCCATCTCCTGAACCAGAGCCATGAAGTACCTGAAGTACACACCAACATCAACATGAAGTACCTGAAGTACACACCAACATCAACATGAAGTACCTGAAGTACACACCAACATCAACATGAAGTACCTGAAGTACACACCAACATCAACATGAAGTACCTGAAGTACACACCAGCATCAACATGAAGTCACATGACAATTAGTCTAAATAAACGCCGTTCCAGCGGATGTCACTTTTCTGATTGTGATTGGCTTAAAGAGATGCCAATAAACCAGAGCATGTTCTTCTCCCATCCAGGAATGCTTTGCGGACTAGTCAGACCTTCCTCCGCAGCGCTGTGGAGGAGGGTCTGGCATCGTGAGACTACATGACAACGAGAGAGGACAGAACTAGACCTGGGTTGTAACAACAGATTCTCCAGTTAAAATGGATCTCTGTTTAAGTGATATCTGATATTGATTAAATCCAGAAACACATCTTAATATCTGACTTTTCACCATGTAAGGGCAGCACGTGAATGCTGCATAAGAGGAAAACATCTCACAGGAAATGACTCAAATCAAGATCACTGAATCAAAATCAAGAATGATGTCTTGATTTCAGTCATTTCCTGTAAGATGTGTTCCTGGTGTGCATGTCTAAACGTTCCCTGTAGGTTTGTAATGGGTTATGACGTGTCTCTTTGTCTTGAGGGACGCTGCCCCCTGCTGACTGCACTCATTATTTTGGGTAGATAAGTGTTTTGGATAGTTTGACCTGGTTTCTAAATGTCTGCTGCTTTATATTGTTTCACCTCCTTCCTGAAGAAGGCTGGACACAGAAAGGGTCGAGGAGATGTGGATTTATCCCTCCTGGGGTCCTCGGGTCAGAGCTGACCCAGTTTCAAAATGTTTCTGTATCAGAAATTTGGGTTTTCTTTCAACCATATTGTCAAAAGTAAATAACGTGGATGGTTCCGTACAACGCTCCTCACAGGTCAAATAAATGATCTGTTCACTACTTTCATTGAATTTGTTTATTTTTATTCAATTTCATAGCATTTTGGGAGAAAAAACAATAAAAGAACGTTGAAAAAAGTGACAAAAATGTCAAAAAGTGCAGAAAAAAATTGACTAAAACATTAAGAAAAGTGACGAAAGTGTCGAAAATGACGACCAGGACGTTTAAAAAGTTAGTATTTTAAATTTTGACCCAGAAAAACAGGAATTTTCCTGTTCTACGAGGAGACAACGTGAGAGTTAACCCGACTCGTTCAGTCAGAATGGGTCAGATTTAATAAAGGCATCGGACCTTTGTCTAAAGACCAGAGCCTTGGCTTTGTTGTCCTGGGGATCTACCAGGAACCCCAGGAACTCTGCAGCTCTTAGTTCATTCGTTGCTGGGAACTCACTTGAACTGCATGACGCTGCTGTGGCGGTTGAAGCGGGTGATGACAGACACGTCGATGAACGGCTTCGGCTCTGTGGAGACACACAAAGTTAGACTCAAACATCTCCTAGAACTACTCTTAGACACAGCTCTATCACACACAGCTCAGAGTTAGACTCTAACATCTCCTAGAACTACTCCTAGACACAGCTTTATCACACACAGCTCAGAGTTAGACTCAAACATCTCCTAGAACTACTCTTAAACACAGCTCTATCACACACAGCTCAGAGTTAGACTCTAACATCTCCTAGAACTACTCTTAGACACAGCTCTATCACACACAGCTCAGAGTTAGACTCTAACATCTCCTAGAACTACTCCTAAACACAGCTTTATCACACACAGCTGATGAGAGGGTGAGAGGATGAGAGGGTGAGAGGATGAGAGGATGAGAGGGTGAAAGTATTAGAGAATGAGAGGGTGAGAGGGTCAGAGGATGAGAGGGTGAGAGTATGAGAGGGTGAGAGTATTAGATCAGAGAGAGGATCTACCTGAGTCCAGAGCGATGGATTTGGGAGGAGGAACAGGATGACAGGGTGAGAGTATGAGTGGGTGAAAGTATTAGAGGATGAGAGGGTGAGAGGATGAGAGGGTGAGAGGATGAGGATGAGAGTATGAGAGGGTGAAAGTATTAGAGGATGAGAGGGTGAGAGTATGAGAGGGTGAGAGGATGAGAGGGTGAAAGTATTAGAGGATGAGAGTATGAGAGGGTGAAAGTATTAGAGGATGAGAGGGTGAGAGTATGAGAGGGTGAGAGGATGAGAGGGTGAAAGTATTAGAGGATGAGAGGGTGAGAGGGTGAGAGGATGAGAGGGTGAGAGGATAAGAGTATGAGAGGGTGAAAGTATTAGAGGATGAGAGGGTGAGAGGATGAGAGGGTGAGGGTATGAGAGGATGAGAGGGTGAGAGGGTGAAAGTATTAGAGGATGAGAGTATGAGAGGGTGAAAGTATTAGAGGATGAGAGGGTGAGAGTATGAGAGGGTGAGAGGATGAGAGGGTGAGAGTATGAGAGGGTGAGAGTATGAGAGGGTCAGAGGATGAGAGGGTGAGAGTATTAGATCAGACAGAGATCTACCTGAGTCCAGAGCGATGGATTTGGGAGGAGGAACAGGATGAGAGGGTGAGAGTATGATAGGGTGAAAGTATTAGAGGATGAGAGGGTGAGAGGATGAGAGGGTGAGAGGGTGAGAGGATGAGAGGATGAGAGGGTGAGAGTATGAGATCAAAGAGAGGATCTACCTGAGTCCAGAGCGATGGATTTGGGAGGAGGAACAGGATGGAAAACGATCGGGAAGATGGCTCCGGGCAGCTGGTTATCCACCTGGTAGACACCGAGACACTCTGTTAGGGATGGGAGGGTTTTAATTATACTTGTGGGGTCCAAGAACCGGGAGTCCAGTATACTTGTGGGGTCCTGACAGCTTTGTGGGGCCAAAATGCTGGACCCCCCAAGTTTAAAGGGCTGTTTGAGGGTTAAGACTTGGTTTTAGGATTAGAGATATGGTTAGGTTATGGTTATGGTTATGGTTATGGTGCGTGCGTGTGTGTGTGTGTGTGCGTGCATGTGTGTATGTGTGTGTGTATACCTGCAGCCAGTGCAGCTGGGCCCGCAGGCAGCGCTGGTGTGGCGACTGTTTGAACTCCACCTGGATCCCAGACAGGAAGTTCCTCCTCACCGGACAGGAAAAGGGCTGACGCATCATCATGATGGCGCCGCTCAGGTTCACCTGACAACCGATGACATCACAACTCTCACTCAAATCACGGGACAACCGATGACATCACAACTCTCACTCAAATCACGGGAAAAATGACTCAAACCTAAACATCTGGTCAGTTATCAAAACATCTGTCTGTGTGTGTGTGTGTGTCTCTGTGTGTGTGTGTGTGTGTGTGTCTCTGTGTGTGTGTGTGTGTGTGTGTCTCTGTCTGTGTGTGTGTGTGTGTGTGTGTCTCTGTGTCTGTGTGTGTGTGTAGACCCCTGACCTCCAGACTAATCTCCATGTGTGTGTGTGTGTGTGTGTGTGTGTGTGTGTAGACCCCTGACCTCCAGACTAATCTCCATGTGTGTGTGTGTGTGTGTGTGTGTGTGTGTGTAGACCCCTGACCTCCAGACTAATCTCCATGTGTGTGTGTGTGTGTGTGTGTGTGTGTGTGTGTGTAGACCCCTGACCTCCAGACTGGTCTCCATGTGTGTGTGTGTGTGTGTGTGTAGACCCCTGACCTCCAGACTAATCTCCATGTGTGTGTGTGTGTGTGTGTGTGTGTGTGTGTGTGTGTGTGTGTAGACCCCTGACCTCCAGACTAATCTCCATGTGTGTGTGTGTGTGTGTGTGTGTGTGTAGACCCCTGACCTCCAGACTGGTCTCCATGTGTGTGTGTGTGTCTCTGTGTGTGTGTGTGTGTGTGTGTGTGTGTGTGTGTGTGTGTGTGTGTGTGTGTGTGTGTGTGTGTAGCTCTAGCACTCTCTTACACCTGGTGGCCAATACACCAGATGTAGTTATTATCAACGAGGAGTCCAGGGAGGTGTATATTTTAGAGGTAGGCTGCAGCTTTGATTTCATGGAGGAGTCTTTCTACACCAAGGTAGTTTAATACCAACCACTCCTAAACACCATCTCAGAGCTGGTGATAGGTGCACACTACTAGTCTTCATATTTGGTAGCCTAGGAAACACACACAGGCTGGTAGTAAGAGGGCTGCAACAACTTGGGATGGCCAAAAAGAGGCTAAACAGCTCGCAAAGTACTGCGCCATATCTGCTATTATTGGCAGCCGCCACATATGGCGACGACGTTGCTACTTATACCCTTAAGAACTGAGTATTGTGCTACTTATACCCTTAAGAACTGAGTATTGTGCTACTTATATTCTTAAGAACTGAGTATTGTGCTACTTATATCCTTAAGAACTGAGTATTGTGCTACTTATATCCTTAAGAACTGAGTATTGTGCTACTTATATCCTTAAGAACTGAGTATTGTGCTACTTATATCCTTAAGAACTGAGTATTGTGCTACTTATACCCTTAAGAACTGAGTTTTGTGCTACTTATACCCTTAAGAACTGAGTATTGTGCTACTTATACCCTTAAGAACTGAGTATTGTGCTACTTAAACCCTTAAGAACTGAGTATTGTGCTACTTATATCCTCGAGAAGTGAGTTTTGTGCTAGTTTTGTGTGTGTAGAGCCCTGACCTCCAGACTGGTCTCCGTGTGTGTGTGTGTGTGTGTGTGTGTGTGTGTGTGTGTGTGTGTGTGTGTGTGTGAGACCCCTGACCTCCAGACTGGTCTCCAGTCTGACCCAGCCTCCCTCCCTCTCTCCTCTCTGCTGACTCTGGAAGGTTTTCTCCAGCAGGTTGATGTTCTTCTGACTGAACGGCTTCCAACGGTTCTTTGGCTTCATTTCCCAAACTACCCCTGAACTGTGACACACACACACACACACACACACACACACACACACAGAGACACACACAGCAGTCAAATACATATATTCACTTATGAAGTTACACAGTTAGTGATGTTAGTGCGGTAGAAGCGTGACCTGATGCTTTAACCGCTGTGTTTTTAACGGGAACTGATGTGGGCTTCCTGAAAAGAAGAAGAAACCCTGACAGTCCAGCTTGACTGGTGGTACACACCCCTGCTGACATGTTTACCTGGGGGGTGTTTACCTGGGATGTGTTTACCTGGGGGGTGTTTACCTGCTGACATGTTTACCTGGGGGGTGTTTACCTGGGGGTGTGTTTACCTGAGGCCTGTACTACGAAGCAAGATCAAGTTGTCCTGGATCTCTTTCAGTAATCCGGCTTCACCTAACCTAACAACCGCGGTCCCGCATAACCTGTACTACGACGCAGGTTATCAACTAGTTCAGTCAACTAGTTCAGTCAACTCAGGGTTTACCAATCCAGCGGCGCGCACGTTCACATAAAAGAGGCGGGGTTTGCGCACCACAACCAATCACAAACATCTACCACAGCTGCATGTTATATAAGAAGAGCAAATTATAATTCTCCATAAATATGAAGAACACAGACACGGTTTTACAGGGAAAACACAATACAGTCGCTGCTTCCTAAAACAGGAAGGAAAGCTGGCAAAAAGATAAATAAATAGCCAACGCTGTAGATGTTTAAATCACAAAGCTTATTAATATCACTTCCTCATCAGTCAGGACCAATATCTGACCATAATTACACTTGTGCTTTCCAAAAACTGTCGTTGCTTTAGCCTATTATTTCAGTTGCAACCCTGGCAGTGGGAAGCAACCGTGAGAGCAAATAAAAAAAAAAAAAACATAATTCAAACCGATGTGCGCATTGGCGACACACGGCTCAAGAAGAAGATATGTAATTCCCTCCCATTAAAATATATAGGCTATATTTCATAAAAATACCCATGTTAACGGGGTTGTTGGTCTCTAAAAAAAATAAAACGTTTATGAGCGCACCCCTCTCCCCCTCTCTCCCTCTCTCTCTGTCTCTCTCTCTCCCTCTCTCTCTCTCTCTCTCTCCCCCTCTCCCCCCCTCTCTCTCTGTCTCTCTCTCTCCCTCTCTCTCTCTCTCTCTCCCTCTCTCTCTCTCCCCTCTCCCCTCTCTCTCTCTCTCTCCCCCCTCTCTCTCTCTCCCTCTCTCTCTCTCTCTCTCTCCCCCTCTCTCTATCTCTCCCTCTCTCTCTCTCTCTGCACCGAGCCCCGCCTGATCTTCTTTAAGAACGGTGAAGCCGTTATCAATGGAGTATTGATTGGTCAGTAGGCGGTGCTTTAACACTGAGTATTGATTGGTCAGTAGGCGGGGCTTTAACACTGAGTATTGATTGGTCAGTAGGCGGGGCTTTAACACTGAGTATTCATTGGTCAGTAGGCGGTGCTTTAACACTGAGTATTGATTGGTCAGTAGGCGGTGCTTTAACACTGAGTATTGATTGGTCAGTAGGCGGTGCTTTAACACTGAGTATTGATTGGTCAGTAGGCGGTGCTTTAACACTGAGTATTGATTGGTCAGTAGGCGGTGCTTTAACACTGAGTATTGATTGGTCAGTAGGCGGGGCTTTAACACTGAGTATTGATTGGTCAGTAGGCGGTGCTTTAACACTGAGTATTGATTGGTCAGTAGGCGGTGCTTTAACACTGAGTAATGATTGGTCAGTAGGCGGTGCTTTAACACTGAGTAATGATTGGTCAGTAGGCGGAGCTTTAACACTGAGTATTGATTGATCAGTAGGCGGTGCTTTAACACTGAGTAATGATTGGTCAGTAGGCGGAGCTTTAACACTGAGTATTGATTGGTCAGTAGGCGGTGCTTTAACACTGAGTAATGATTGGTCAGTAGGCGGGGCTTTAACACTGAGTATTGATTGGTCAGTAGGCGGGGCTTTAACACTGAGTATTGATTGGTCAGTAGGCGGTGCTTTAACACTGAGTAATGATTGGTCAGTAGGCGGAGCTTTAACACTGAGTATTGATTGGTCAGTAGGCGGTGCTTTAACACTGAGTAATGATTGGTCAGTAGGCGGGGCTTTAACACTGAGTATTGATTGGTCAGTAGGCGGTGCTTTAACACTGAGTAATGATTGGTCAGTAGGCGGTGCTTTAACACTGAGTATTGATTGGTCAGTAGGCGGGGCTTTAACACTGAGTATTGATTGGTAGGTAGGCGGTGCTTTAACACTGAGTAATGATTGGTCAGTAGGCGGTGCTTTAACACTGAGTAATGATTGGTCAGTAGGCGGAGCTTTAACACTGAGGGCCTGATTTACTAACACTGGCGCAGTTTGCGCTGTGTCTGTTTATGCGAGTTCGGTAATAGCGCACGCTATGCTTCCACATTTTGCGTAGTATTTATCAACCCTGACACCCATCAGGCAATCAGCGTCTTTCTCCGCCCACTATACCGTAAATTGCGCTGTAGCGAAGCGGTACTTGTGCTATGATACGGCTGAGTGCAGACTGAGATATTCCCACAGCTGATGCTATGACTGTTTGAAATGATCCTGATGCCGATATATTTGTAATGTAGCGAGGAGTTCAACAGCTGCTGGAATGGGATGTGAACGCTGAGTGGGAGACTCAATTTAATCTTTGATTTCTTCCAGTAACTCTAATATTGCATGGCTGCTTGATCTGTAACGCTAAATGATGTTGTGTTCACTGACAAAGTGTTAAAAATATTTTCAGCCTTGCCTATGTCTTCGTCTTGCTCAGATTACTGTTGCCATTTCACCAGCGGCATAAAGGTCTACGAGGAAACTCGACTCCGGCTGGTTTAGACCTGCTTTTAAGAGGCGGAGAATTTCCCCCGCAGAATAGAGGCGCGCTCCTACTGACAGTCTTTGTAAATATAATTAGGCGCACTTTGCGCTTATTTTCCCACCTTTTTGGGTGGAACTCCCACTTTCCCCATGACCCTCCCACGAACGCATATTGAAAGCGCCACTTGTCTCTTCTCGCTCATGTGGCAGGCAATCTGCCATTTTACCCAAGTGTCCCTGTTTGTAAATAGCCCGCATCGGTTACGTCCGTCTTTGCGACCAATTAGCGCCTGGAAACAGGCGCAAACGGCTTGATAAATCTAGCCCTGAGTATTGATTGGTCAGTAGGCGGTGCTTTAACACTGAGTATTGATTGGTCAGTAGGCGGTGCTTTAACACTGAGTAATGATTGGTCAGTAGGCGGTGCTTTAACACTGAGTATTGATTGGTCAGTAGGCGGTGCTTAAACACTGAGTATTGATTGGTCAGTAGGCGGTGCTTTAACACTGAGTATTGATTGGTCAGTAGGCGGTGCTTTAACACTGAGTATTGATTGGTCAGTAGGCGGTGCTTTAACACCGGTTGATCTCTGATCTCCAACTTAACCTGCTCCCGACCAGGTTAGGCGTTCAGCATGAGTTACCACGGCGATTGAACCCGATAACAACTGATCCACCTTCGTAGTACAGAAAATCCTGGGTTGAGCCTTAAGTTAGCTCGTTAACGCCAAATCCTGTACAGGCCTCTGGGGGTGTGTCCTGCTGACATGTTTACCTGTGACGTGTTTACCTGGGGATGTGTTTACCTGGGAGTGTGTTTACCTTGGGATGTGTTTACCTGGGGGGGGTTTACCTGGGGATGTGTTTACCTGGGGGGGTGTTTACCTGCTGACATGTTTAACTGGGGTGTGTTTACCTGCTGACATGTTTACCTGCTGACATGTTTATCTGGGGTGTGTTTACCTGGGGGGTGTTTACCTGCTGACATGTTTACCTGGGATGTGTTTACCTGGGGTGTGTTTACCTGCTGACATGTTTACCTGGGATGTGTTTACCTGGGGTGTGTTTACCTGCTGACATGTTTACCTGGGATGTGTTTACCTGGGGTGTGTTTACCTGGGGGGTGTTTACCTGCTGACATGTTTACCTGGGATGTGTTTACCTGGGGTGTGTTTACCTGCTGACATGTTTACCTGGGATGTGTTTACCTGGGGTGTGTTTACCTGCTGACATGTTTACCTGGGATGTGTTTACCTGGGGTGTGTTTACCTGCTGACATGTTTACCTGTGGGGGTGTGTTTACCTGGGGGGTGTTTACCTGCTGACATGTTTACCTGGGATGTGTTTACCTGGTGTGTGTTTACCTGCTGACATGTTTACCTGTGGGGGTGTGTTTACCTGCTGACATGTTTACCTGTGGGGGTGTGTTTACCTGGGATGTGTTTACCTGCTGACATGTTTACCTGCTGACATGTTTACCTGGGGGTGTGTTTACCTGGGGTGTGTTTACCTGCTGACATGTTTACCTGGGATGTGTTTACCTGGGGTGTGTTTACCTGCTGACATGTTTACCTGTGGGGGTGTGTTTACCTGCTGACATGTTTACCTGTGGGGGTGTGTTTACCTGCTGACATGTTTACCTGTGGGGGTGTGTTTACCTGCTGACATGTTTACCTGCTGACATGTTTACCTGGGGGTGTGTTTACCTGGGGTGTGTTTACCTGGGGGTGTGTTTACCTGGGGTGTGTTTACCTGCTGACATGTTGACCTGGGTGTGTGTTTACCTGGGGGGTGTGTTTACCTGGGGGTGTGTTTACCTGGGGATGCCGATGTAAGCGATCTCCTGACGGTTGGCGTTGTTGACCAGGGACAGTCCCAGGTGTTGCAGAGACACCTTGACTTCCTGTTGAAACTGTTCCAGCTCCTCGGCCTGCCGAGCCTTTGTCACCACGGCAACGTCCTCCGTGAACAGCAACACCCGCTGGCGTCCGTCCAGGAAGGACACCCAGTGCACCTGGGACAGGCTGTCGTAAGAGAACTGACCCACCTCGTCCTGAAAACAAGACATGGAGAGACGGTCAGGGGACGGACTGATCCATTAGGGTTAAAAACAACAGGGGACAGACAGTCAGGGGACGGACTGATCCATTAGGGTTAGGGTTAAGGGGACATCGTCAGAAGACGATTGGACGTTCAGCTGTTTCTTAGTAGACTAAGATTTCTTTAGTCCAGGAGTGATTTTTTATGATTTTTTTATGCTGAATGATTTATTAAAGAAACGTGTGAGAGCACGTTGGTTGAGACAGCCCTAAATCTCAGTGAGACATGCAGGTACCCAGGAGACAATATACAGTCCCGGTGTCAGGCTTTATGATGTTTCTCGAGTCATGGTAGTTCAGAGCAGCAGTTTTTGTTTTATTAACAGATCAAGTGAAGACCTTCAGCAGGTCCAGCTCTCCAGAATGTTCCATGCAGCTCCAGCTGAGCATCCGGACGCCGGCCGGGTCGTCCCACGCAAACCGGCGAGCCTCGCCGGGTTTCAGCTGGTGATCCATCGCCGAGCCGCTGATAGAGTCAGACAGACAGACAGACAGACAGACAGAGAGGGGGTTAGGTTTCCATTTAACTGTCCAGAAAGGAGGAGAGATAAAACATAATAACTAAACATACAATGTTCTGCCCTGACCCGGCCCAGATCCATCCCGACTCCTCTCAGTCCTTGGAGCCCAACCTGAGGTGCCCTCCAAGATGTGTGTGTGTGTCTCTGTGTCTGTGTGTGTGTGTGTGTGTGTGTGTGTGTGTGTGTGTGTGTGTCATTACATTATTATCAGAATCAGAATCACTTTATTCGCCAAATGCATCAGCAGACACACAGGAATTTGACATGGCAATCAGTAACACAGAGCTTAACAAACAGTATATACTCATAGCTGCATGGACAAGCTTAAAAACAATCAATAATAAATAGTCCAAAGATAAAATAATAACTGGCCTACATTACATGTCATTTAGCTGACACTTTTATCCAAAGCGACTTAAAAATTGCTATATACCTCAGAGCAACTAGGGGTTACGTGTTTTGCTCAGGGACACATTGGTTGATGTATCGCAGTGGGAATCGAACCCATGTCTCCCACACGAAAGGCATGTGTCATATCCAGTGCACCATCACCACCCAAGCACCCACATTTTTGTTGTTGTGTGTCTGACCTCTGTCTGTAGCTGATGGTGACCCAGGGCGTGTGGTTGACCAGCAGGGCCGGAGCTGCTCCTTCGTAGTAATCAGTGAAGCTGATGATGGTCGAGAGATCAGAGATGTTAACCTCCACGATGATCCCCCCGCACTGAAAACACACACACACACACACACACACACACACACACACACACACACAAACATGAACTACAAACACACACATGAACTACACTCTCAGAGTGAACTCAGCTGTGATGTGATTGGTCCGTTAGAGACTCTGACCATGTCGAGGCTCAACAGCGTGCCGTTGTCCTGCCGGTTAAAGAAGAAGGTCTTGGAGGAGGATTCAGATCCGACCACACGTACACACAACTTCCCAGAACTGTTGTCTGGCCAGAGAGGGAGGCACTGCAACACAACAACAACACAATAACAACACAGTGACAACAACAACACACTAACAACACAACAACAACAACTATTTATACCATGGTCTTTGTGAATACTCTGATTGGCTGCAGGGTGTCCATTAAAAAGTGATTATTAAATATGTGATATATTTACTGTAATAAATCCCAAAAAGACCCCAATGTGCCATCAGATATTAAGGAAACATGCCAAGTTGAAATACTATCTTTTCTGACAACAATGCTAATGTCAGTATTTCCTCCTTTTGAAATTTCCGTTCCGTGTCTGAATGTCTGTTTGTGTTTTGGCCTGTGTGTGTGTGTGTTTGTGTTTTGGCCTGTGTGTGTGTGTGTGTGTTTGTGTTTTGGCCTGTGTGTGTGTGTGTGTGTGTGTGTGTGTTTGTGTGTTTGTGTTTTGGCCTGTGTGTTGATATCATCTGCCCAGATATATCTGTAAACACGTAAACCCAGCGCGCTACAGCTGTAACGGTAGTACAGCCATGAAAGCAGCAAACAAACGAACAGGATCAACGGAGATAGATTCTACCCGACCTATAAAACTGTCATGTTGCTAACAGTTCCGTGACCAGAGACGTAACAAACCCCTGGTAAATATTGGAGATGTATTTGAAAGATGGAGACAGCGTAGAGCCCAAAAGGACTCAGAGTTGGCTTATTTTCTCCTGAACAGGTAAGCATTAGCTTCAGGCTAATTTATCACAGCCACCAGGGACGGGCATTTTATGTAATTTCAATATTTGTGTACTCAATTGAATTATATAGCTAGAGTACCCGAGTTGGCTACTCACAAAAACAACTGAGACACAGCCAGTAAAGGGATCTCGACTGGTCCTGGCTAACGCCGCCATGCTAACCCTGCTAATTGCTAACGTTACCGGGGGACCAGGCAAGCAGCCCATGGCTGTTTACAAAGTGTAGTTCAGTGGCCGTAGCCGACTATAGTGCGTTATTTTAAGCCACGAGAGGGGGGCTGTATGATCATGAAGAGAGGACTGTAAGTTTGCAGTGTGTGTAGCGATTGTTGCCGTAATTCTAAGCCAATGAAGTGTGTTCAGTCGGGTGGAGAGGACAGCAACGTAGTGCTATTTTTAGCGGTTCCTACTGTAATTCTAAGCCGAGGAAGTGTGCCTGTCAGTCGGGTGGAGAGGACGGCGAGGATGTTGTGTTTTTAGCGGTTCCTACCGTAATTCTAAGCCGAAGAAGTGCCCGCATGAGCACCGGCTTCTATGAATGTCAATACAGCTAGCATCTAACGTTAGCTACTCCGCTGAGCTGTGAAGTAATGTCTGGCTATGTGAGACTAGCATCTACCGTTAGCTACTCTGCTGTGCTGTGGAGTAATGTCTGGCTATGTGAGACAAGCGTCTAGCAACATTGTTGTGGATGCTCCTTCAGCGTGCTTTGGAGGAGAGTCTGGCAAAGCGAGACTATGGATGCTGCAGTCTCAGCCTGGCAACCTCGGGGAACTTTGAGTCTGAGGAGGAGGGGGCGGGGGAAAAGACTCACCCCAGTATTTTGAATTTTTACTGCAGTAATTATTTTAAACACTAGCTGTCAGTATTACATATTGCACCTTTAAAGGGTAACTTCTGTTTTCTATCAACCTGGACTCTCTGTCTCCATGTGTGTGTGTCTGAGTGTCTGATGGAACAACAATCTGTGAAACTGGTCCAGTATTAAACCAGAACCAAGCTGTAATGTAACCCTACAGGACTAATGTTCAGCAGCAGTTAGAGTCCACTAAAAGTTCTGTTGTTGCTGCTGACAGATTCAGATTATTATTCTAAGTGTCTGATAACATTATGGAAAGGATCCCTACAGAGATAGACCTTTTAGTTAAAGAGTAAGATCCTTTTAGTTTAACATGCCCCGAAATCACCATCACCAAACTGGTAAATGTTGGAACAGTGGAAAGACGAACCAAGACAGCTTTTGATAGTTTTATATTGTTTCTGTCCACTTTGTATGAAGTGTGTTTTATGATAATGAATTGCTGTTTATTTAAATGGAGTCTGGTGGGACTTCTTGCTTCTGTGGGCTTAAATACTGGCTTGGCAACAGTTAAAAACTGATGTAGGTGTTTGCGGTCGGCGTCCCTGCTGGAGTTTTTGTGGACAGATTCAGTGTGACACTGACTGTTCATGGGATGGATGACTGAATAAAGAGGAGTGGCATTTACCTCGGTAGAGGCGATGTAGTGCCACCTGGTGGAGCTCTGGCTGCTGACTTCTCCCACCTCTAGCTCGTACGATGACTTGTTAACCAGAGTGTAGAAAGGACTCATGGTGACGATCCTGGTCAGGTTAAAACTGCTCATCTGGATACTAACGCCCACCTGAACACACAGACACAAAGTCAAACTGTTCATCTGGATACAAACACCTGAACCCAGTAAATGTATTGTTCAGATATTCAGTTTGTATCATAAAGGCCAAAGATATCAAAAGTTACGAATGTAAGTACGGTTCTATGAATCCCGAATGACTTAAAGTGCTTACATCACTGACTGTATCCTTCACAGGTTAACCTAACCCTAACCCTGTTTAGTTACCAGGAAGTCCATGTTGTTGGCGGGACATTGAACGCAGCCGTAACTTCCCACGGTGTCCAGAGAGAAACCATCGGACCATGAGCTGGTGGACACACACAGCTGGAGCTGCAACACAAACACACAACACAGTGAAGTGTTCATCATATCCCCAACCGGCCAGTCAGACACCGCCTACCAAGAGCCTGGGTCTGTCCCAGGTTTCTTCCCAAGAGGGAGTTTTTCCTCGCCACTGTCACACTGCTTGCTCTTGAGGGAATTACTGTAATTGTTGGAATTGTTGGGGCTTTGTAAATTATAGAGTGTGGTCTAGACCTACTCTATCTGTAAAGGGTCTCAAGATAACTCTTGTTATGATTTGATACTATAAATAAAATTGAATTGAATTGAAGAACTGGTCCAATACCAACACTTCTGCTGGGGCTAACTATCTGAAGAACTGGTCCAATAGACTTTTTTCACGGCAGACACGTTGACATGTCATAGTAGGAAAAGCACAGGTGTATTCAAACCCATTACTGATGGCTGCATTCCACTTAGGAAAGGCCCTGGTATTGTGCATGCTGACTCACTGAAACAGCTTACTGGGATACTTGATGGAACTGAGCCATTGTTAGCTGTGTTTTCCTACTATGACAAGTCATGATGTCTGCTGTGAAAAATGTCCGTACCAACACTTCTGCTGGGGCTAACTAACTGAAGAACTGGTCCAATACCAACACTTCTGCCATGGCTAACTATCTGCACGGTGTGAATTCACTTTTACCATCAGAAACTGTGCCAGGATTTGTTATTAGTCTTCAGGTAAAAGTAAAAACAGGTCCAGGTCTTATTTTCACTTTGCACTGAATGACTTAGCCTGAACCGGTCCAGGTATTAGTCTCACCTTGTTCTTGCTGAAGAGGTTCTTCTTCCTGAAGGAGAAGAGGACGATGTCCCGGTAATCAGCGGGGTGTTTGAGGCTTACGTCCTCGGCCCGGTACTGCAGCACGCGGGAGGTCTTGTTGATGATCCAGTACGGGCTGAAGAGCGACAGCAACAGGTGGCTTGCAGTCTTTGCTACGTGGATGCTCAGGTCCAGCGTCATGCTGTTGTCCGAGTCGCAGACCAGACACAAAGACAGGAACTCTGGCATTTCCTGTTGGATACGGAGGTGTCCCTGCCAGTCGCGGCCCTGGTACTTTATCAGGGCCAGCGACACAATCTCGCCGGAGACACGAGCGTTCAGAAGATCCGATGTGCTGCCTTCCTGAAGATCGTACGAGTCCGCTGAGTTCTGTGGAGGAATTAAATTACTTCAATCTTTTTATCATCTGATCCTCCACATGATCCTTAATCTGACTATTGTCTCTGAGTGTCTCTGAGTGGTTCTAACTCTGTGTCTGCATGTTTTCTATGTGTGTGTCTGAACCTCCATCATGTAGCGGAGGGTGTAGGGCAGATTGACTGTATCCAGTGTTGTAATGTAACGGAGTACAAATACTTCGTTACTGTACTTAAGTAGAAATTTCAAGTATCTGTACTTTACTTCGCTATTTAAATTTATGTCAACTTTCACTTTTACTCCACTACATTTCCTAGATAAAATGTATACTTTTACTCCGTTATATTTCCACTAAGCATCTTCGTTACTCGTTACTGAAAAATAAAATTAGAAGAAATGTGTGCGACTGCAATAAGGGAGGTTTGGCGAATCACTGCTCCTAGATTGCATTACGCACACCGCGCACACCGCGCGCTCTATTTCAGCGCTTGTTTGTTGCAAACCACCATGGAAGCATGAGCACCTACTGGAGGACCTCCCGTTATCGTAGACCACCAGGCTCGACATAAGCAATGGCCCGATGGCCCGCCCGGGGCCAGTAAAAACGTATGTCGGGCTGGTTGCAGCCACAGTCACTGGTGTGTGCCTTACTTCACGCAGCAGATGTAGCCTACTGACTGGAAATGTTACCGAGGATTATTTACCGCCGATGGCGCAGATGAACTAACGCTACACTCGTTACTGTAAGTAGGTAGCCTACAATAAAACCTCCATGATTAAAGAGTCAATACTTATCAATAACCCACGTACCTGTTCTACAGGCAGAAACACGTAGAAACCCATATCTCAGTCTGATCTGTCTGGCTGTCCACTCTCGTCCACCGTGCTGTGCAAACACAGCTCTACTCTGCAAACAGCGACTTTACAAACGAGCTAAAATGAAAGATGTCAGTTTGTAGTCTAACTGTTTGTCTTAATTTGCAACCAATCTTGAACTTTGGACAAACTATTGTAAACGTAGCTGATTTCTAAACGAGCCATCCTCTCGCTGGAGCGGTAAACCTATGGATGTATTTTAATACCAAAACAAATACACGTGGCTACTTAATATGCACGTGAATGACGCGTTCTTCATTGTTGACGATGTTGCCAGTTGTATTATTTAGCAACAGAATCGTCTTATTTCAAATTAGGCATACAGGACTAATCTGAGATCATTTTCTAGTTAAGTAGCCTATCTAGTTATCATTATGGATTTTCCATGTTTTTAGGGGTTTGCTTACTAATGTAAAAAATATAGCATTAATTTAGTAAGAAAGTGAAAATATCAAGATGACAAGATGATGCGTATTAGGTATAATTTTATTTTCTTTATTTGAATGTAGTTGATGACCCCTGGTCTAGCTTTGCTGCTAATGGCACAACATCCAGTGGCAGTGGCTAGCTTTTTTCCTGCTTTTTTGTCCTTTTCCAATCACACCTATGATATTTCTTTCAGGGCCAGTAAAAATGTAGAAGGGGCCAGCAAAACTCTGATCTACTGGCCCCTGGGGCCAGTGGGGATTTTTTTTCATGTTGCGCCCTGCGACCACCCCGACAATAGTGGTGAACTTGGTGAACAGAGTAGTGGTGAAGATAACGTCATACACCCGTGTTGCAAGAAATGTTTCTGTACATTGATGTCAGTTCTAAACATATGCTGTTTGTTCTTTGAACTTAAGAGAATTGTGCCTGAAAAGTCCCTGAATATGCTTTATGCTTTACTGTAAGAAAGCCACAATAAAAGTTCTAACCACTTGCTTTTAAAAAAAACAACTTTTACTTTTGATACTTAAGTACATTAAATATCAGAAAATTACTTTTGATACTTAAGTACAGTATATATCAGATACTTTAAGACTTTTACTTAAGTAATATTCTAAAAGGTAACTTTCACTTCTACCGAAGTCTTTTTCTAGTACGATACTTGTACTTTTACTCAAGTATTGCTTTCTAGTACTTTATACAACACTGACTGTATCTGTGTGTGTGTTTGTGTGTATCTGTGTGTGTATGTGTGTCTGAACCTCCATCATGTAGTGGAGGGTGTAGGGCAGATTGACTATATCTCTGTGTGTGTGTGTTTGTGTGTATCTGTGTGTGTGTGTGTGTACCTCCATCATGTAGTGGAGGGTGTAGGGCAGATTGACTATATCTCTGTGTGTGTGTGTTTGTGTGTATCTGTGTGTGTACCTCCATCATGTAGTGGAGGGTGTAGGGCAGATTGACTGTATCTGTGTGTGTTTGTGTGTATCTGTGTGTATATGTGTGTCTGTACCTCCATCATGTAGTGGAGGGTGTAGGGCAGATTGACTATATCTGTGTGTGTGTGTGTGTGTGTGTGTGTGTGTGTGTGTGTGTTTGTGTGTATCTGTGTGTGTATGTGTTTCTGTACCTCCATCATGTAGTGGAGGGTGTAGGGCAGATTGACTATATCTGTGTGTGTGTGTGTGTGTGTGTGTGTGTGTGTGTGTGTGTGTGTGTGTGTGTGTGTGTGTGTGTGTACCTCCATCATGTAGTGGAGGGTGTAGGGCAGATTGACTGTATCTGTGTGTGTGTGTGTGTGTGTGTGTTTGTGTGTATCTGTGTGTGTATGTGTGTCTGTACCTCCATCATGTAGCGGACGGCGTAGGGCAGCAGGTTTCTCAGCGTGGCCACAGGGTGCAGGTGGATGATGTAAGCGGGGTCCCAGTCGCCCTCGCCGTGGCTGGCGATGTGTCGCAGCTTGTCCGGGACGGCCAGCGTGCTGACTGTCAGCGGCAGCAGGCCGCCTGTGCTCGCCGGACACTGCAGCAGCGAACGCACGTCCGAGCTGCGGTGCACCTGCTCCTTCCACGGCACGCAGGACGATGAGGTGCCATACTGCCCGTCCAGATGGCCCGCCGGACGCACAAACAGCTGGCATCTGTAGGGGGTGTGTGTGTGTGTGTGGGGGGGAGGGGGGGGTGACACTGTTAACATCTGCTGAACAGAAAATGGTGAAAAATGTAGATCAGTGTTTGTGTATGTTCCATTGTGTTACCTGTATGTGTCATGGTGTTACTTGTATGTTCCATGGTACTACTTGTATGTGTCATGGTGTTACCTGTATGTGTCATGGCAGGTGTTACCTATATGGTGTTACCTGTATGTGTCATGGTGTTACCTGTATGTGTCATGGTGTTACCTGTATGTGTTATGGTGTTACCTGTATGTGTTATGGCAGGTGTTACCTATATGGTGTTACCTGTATGTGTCATGGTGTTACCTGCATGTGTTATGGCAGGTGTTACCTGTATGGTGTTACCTGTATGTGTCATGGTGTTACCTGTATGTGTTATGGCAGGTGTTACCTATATGGTGTTACCTGTATGTGTCATGGTGTTACCTGTATGTGTCATGGTGTTACCTGCATGTGTTATGGCAGGTGTTACCTATATGGTGTTACCTGTATGTGTCATGGTGTTATCTGTATGTGTTATGGCAGGTGTTACCTATATGGTGTTACCTGTATGTGTCATGGTGTTACCTGTATGTTTCCAAGGCGATGTGAAACTCGGTTTCTGGCTCGGCTTGTCCCACACTCTGCAGACTCCGGGACACGGGACAGTACTTCAGCACGGTGAACGGCACCGAGAAGTGATTCTTGATCTGTTTAAATACATCCTCCGTTAATAAACTCCAGATTGATTATAAAATAATAATAATAATAATAATGTTCAGGGCCAACTTAAAATCCCTTCCATACTGGTTCCAAAAGTTTCTTTCAATATATGAAAGTAAATATGATTTTAGAGGTATTTTTAAGTTTACTTTTCAAAAAGGAAAAATGGTAAATGGTTTCAAATGCTATTTTTGAAGGTTACAATTGTGGTTAATTTCTTAGTTTCTTGGGAGGGGGGAGGGGGGGGCATACTGCGTTGGGTGGGGGTCAGATTGTGTGTGGGGGGGGGGAGACTGTGTGTGGGGTGGGGGATTGGTGGGGGGGGTATCAGACCTGCAGCGGCGAGCGGACGGTGATGACTTTGTTTCCCTCTGCGGCGTCGATCTGCAGCAGGACAGAAACAGCTTCCTGCTGCAGAGGGCTGCGCACGTTGTAGAGAAGACGACCTGGTTTGTCCACGGCCATGTTGGAGATCTCGCTGTAGCCAGAGGGAACTGCAGGTCACACACACACACACACACACACACATCAATCAACTTTAATCTTTATTCACACATCTGTTTTACTCAATAATAATGCTTAGGGTTGGGAAGAAGTAAAGGAAGAATAAATGAGGAACAATGGTACAAGAAGGAAGGAAAGAAGAAGAAGAAAGGAAGTAATTAGGGAAGGAAAGAAGGCGAGGACGATAAGAAAAGGGAGGAGGGTGGTTCTGACCGATGGTGAGGTTGAACAGGCAGCTCTCCTGTCGCTGCAGAGCGGACAGTTTTCCCCGGGACGCCGGTTCGTGTGCCGAGTGCTGCAGGTCCACGCTCTGTCCCGCCTGGAGCTGGAGGAGCGAGTCCTGCGCCGCAGGGGCCACCGGGCGCAGGTTGGCGCCATGCTGCACCGTCACCGGGAGCCCCAGACAGTTCCGGATGGTGAACGGGGCTTTCTCTTTCAGAGACGAGTCAAAGGTGGAGGCTGTTCCCTCGGAGAACGCCTGAACGCAACACAGCAAACATACATTACTGTTCAATGGGAGAACACCTGAACACAACACAGCAAACACACATTACTGTTCAATGGGAGAACACCTGAACGCAACACAGCAAACACACATTACTGTTCAATGGGAGAACACCTGAACACAACACAGCAAACACACATTACTGTTCAATGGGAGAACGCCTGAACACAACACAGCAAACACACATTACTGTTCAATGGGAGAACACCTGAACACAACACAGCAAACACACATTACTGTTCAATGGGAGAACACCTGAACATAACACAGCAAACACACATTACTATTCAATGGGAGAACACCTGAACACAACACAGCACACACACATTACTGTTCAATGGGAGAACACCTGAACACAACACAGCACACACACATTACTGTTCAATGGGAGAACGCCTGAACACAACACAGCAAACACACATTACTGTTCAATGGGAGAACGCCTGACCACAACACAGCACACACACATTACTGTTCAATGGGAGAACGCCTGACCACAACACAGCAAACACACATTACTGTTCAATGGGAGAACACCTGAACACAACACAGCAAACACACATTACTGTTCAATGGGAGAACGCCTGACCACAACACAACCAACACACATTACTGTTCAATGGGAGAACGCCTGACCACAACACAGCACACACACATTACTGTTCAATGGGAGAACACCTGAACACAACACAGCAAACACACATTACTGTTCAATGGGAGAACGCCTGAACACAACACAGCAAACACACATCAATCATGTCTATAAGTAATCAATAGAGATGTGAAGTCCTGCCGCTTCCTGTGTCCACCATGGGACTTTATTTCAGTACAAATATGTGTCCGTTAGTGAACGGGAGAGACTAATAAAGTTTAGATCCTGTTGTAAGTGAGCCATGAATTACACATCTGATGGTTGTCAGTTTAAAAGATAATTTATCAAGTGGAGAAAGTCTTATAGATCTCTTTCATATCCATGTATGACGGTGTTGTAACTGATCGAATCGATATTCAGTCGACTCAAATCAAATAGGGACCTTGGTGATGTTATAGAAGACATTATGGTGTGTTATGGTTAAAGAAGACATTATGGTGTGTTATGGTTATAAAAGACATTATGGTATATTATGGTGAGGTTATAGAAGACATTATGGTGTGTTACAGTACCATGGTGAGGTTATAGGAGACATTATGGTGTGTTACGGTACCTCGGCGAGGCTTTATAAGACATTATGGTGTGTTACGGTAGTTTGGTGAGGTTATAGAAGACATTATGGTGTGTTACGGTACCTTGGTGAGGTTATAGAAGACATTATGGTGTGTTACGGTACCTTGGCGAGGTTATAGAAGACATTATGGTGTGTTACGGTACCTTGGCGAGGTTATAGAAGACATTATGGTGTGTTACGGTACGTTGGCGAGGTTATAGAAGACATTATGGTGTGTTAAGGTACCTCGGCGAGGCTTTATAAGACATTATGGTGTGTTATGGTACCTTGGCGAGGTTATAGAAGACATTATGGTGTGTTACGGTACCTTGGCGAGGTTATAGAAGACATTATGGTGTGTTACGGTACCTCTGCGAGGCTTTATAAGACATTATGGTGTGTTATGGTACCTTGGCGAGGTTATAGAAGACATTATGGTGTGTTACGGTACCTTGGCGAGGTTATAGAAGACGTTATGGTGTGTTACGGTACCTTGGCGAGGTTATAGAAGACATTATGGTGTGTTAAGGTACCTCTGCGAGGCTTTATAAGACATTATGGTGTGTTATGGTACCTTGGCGAGGTTATAGAAGACATTATGGTGTGTTACGGTACCTTGGCGAGGTTATAGAAGACATTATGGTGTGTTACGGTACCTTGGCGAGGTTATAGAAGACATTATGGTGTGTTAAGGTACCTCGGCGAGGCTTTATAAGACATTATGATGTGTTACGGTACCTTGGTGAGGTTATAGAAGACATTATGGGTGTGTTAAGGTACCTCGGCGAGGCTTTATAAGACATTAGGGTGTGTTACGGTACCTTGGCGAGGTTGTGCAGGACGCTGAGGCTGCACTGGGACACGGTGATGTTCATGGTGTCTTTGGAGCAGATGCTGACGGCCGTGCAAGGTTCAGGCAGAATCACAAAGTCGTCTCCGTGAACGGGACTTCTGTCCATGACCGGGTTGTTCTTCATCTGCACCAACAGAGACAGCATGAAAGAAAAGTTACTCATCAAGTGTTTCCACTGCTGTTTCTAATCAAACTGATGTTATTTAACCATCAAATACTAATGCAGAATCCAGATCTAAAACTGACATTATCCTTCACAACGCAACTGGGCAGCACAGTGGAGCACTGTCACCTTACGGCAAAATGCCCAGGGTTTGAATCCATTCTAATTTAAGACTAATCCAAGACTCTAATGCCGACCTTACACTCGACAACTTTCGTGGCTCCTCTGCCTCAGACTAATGTTCAATCTGGGAATGAGATCCTGAGAGTCTTGGTAGAGTTGGGCCGCTACCGTCGTCTCAATCGTTTGGTGTAAGGTCATAAAACTCAGTCTTTTTCCCGTCTGGATGTTCAGACAAAATCAAATGTGTTTGATATCATCCTAAATTTGAAGTCTTGGCAGTCAAATCTTCTAGTCTGAGACTAAAAACTCAGAGACATTATGACGTGAGAAGGTGACAGACTTTAGTATTTTCCAAGTCTTTTCACAGTCTGCTAGAGGATGGTAGGCATAAACTGTGTTAGTGTACAGAATGGACAATAATAAACCTGCACAATGGACAGTCTACATCTAAGTAGTCCTGTGATGTATTGTTGATGTGGAGGATTTAATAAATGTACCAGAACATCAAAGCCAAAGTCTGATGTCTGAGTTTGTAGTTCAATCATCTGATCTGCGATGAAAATGTTTTACAGTTCCTGTAATCGACATCCAGAAGAATACACTTGCGTGGTGTCAGAAACAGAGCTAACAGATTTACCTCGAGCTCCAGGTTCCATCTGCGTTTGCCGGAATCGACCCGTTCGATCAGCGGCTCCCACACCGCATGGATCTCATTAAAGTAGTTCACCTGCAGACACACAACACGTGTCATAAAAAGATCATGTAGAATAAAAAATGAAGGGAACACAAATATGATTTTACATGTAATCCATAAATAAAGTACATTAAATGTCCAACACAACCTTTCAACAAATTATCTTTTTCTATAAAGCTTTTTCATTTTAATGCAGAAGTTTGGTCAAAATTAGACGGAAAAGAATGGCGCGGCTCTTTGAGTTCATGTCTATTTCTGCTGCTGGCGTTCCTTCTGTTTTCCCGATAACTTCCTGTGTGTCAGTGGGAGTTCAGGTTTAGGTTTGGGTTGAGTTGGATCAGCTCTCACCTCCAGGGACATGTCGGCTCTGAGCTGCAGCAGAGACGACCAGTTTTTGGCCGATCCTTTGAAGGCGGACTCGGTGAGCAGCAGTGGGACGGTCCGGTGACCCAAACCGGACTCCAGAGTCACCTGGACCACCTGCGGAGCGACAACACCTCAGCAACAGGAAACACATCATGTAAACCTTCAGAATAAAACCTTCTCTAGAGGATCTGACCGTCTCCAGGTAAACCTTCAGAATAAAACCTTCTCTAGAGGATCTGACCGTCTCCGGGTAAACTTTCAGAATAAAACCTTCTCTAGAGGATCTGACCGTCTCCAGGTAAACCTTCAGAATAAAACCTTCTCTAGAGGATCTGACCGTCTCCGGGTAAACCTTCAGAATAAAACCTTCTCTAGAGGATCTGACCGTCTCCGGGTAAACCTTCAGAATAAAACCTTCTCTAGAGGATCTGACCGTCTCCGGGTAAACCTTCAGAATAAAACCTTCTCTAGAGGATCTGACCGTCTACGGGTAAACTTTCAGAATAAAACCTTCTCTAGAGGATCTGACCGTCTACGGGTAAACCTTCAGAATAAAACCTTCTCTAGAGGATCTGACCATCACAGAGTCAACTTTCAGAATAAAACAGAGTCGTACCTTGACCTCGGCGGTGAATCTCTCGCCCTCACTACGCCCGTCCGGCTCTCTGAAGCTCTCGGTGACCTCGGCGGCTGGGTCCACTCCCAGGAACCAATAGTTGCAGTCGTAGATGTTCATGACGGACCAGAGGTCGCGGACGTCCGTCTTCGGCTCCTTACTCTGCTCGTCTCGATGCTTCGCCGTCATAGCGGCCGTTATCGTCATCACGGTGTTGAGTATGAACGGAGAGATCTACAGGACAAAGATAGAGATGTTCCAATATATATATATATACATACACTAAACTAAACTAAACTAAACTAAACTAGAGTTGTTCTGATACCGACACCAGTATCAGAAAAGCCTCCAATTCTGCCTAAATCGCTGGTATCGGTATCGGTGGGTACTGGAGTTTATGCGCCGATCTGATACCACGTAATTTAGCCCAAAAGAAAATCTACTTAAATGTAGTTTATTCATGTTCTTTTGCCGTTATAACTTGCTGTCAAACTGGATAATAAAAGAAAGTTCTGTGGCGTTCATTGTTTGTGATTGTACATGTTTCAAGAGTTTAACAATAAAGATAGAACTCATATCTAGGGTACCTATAAGGTATCGGACCATCTCTAGACACAGACATGCCGATGGGGAGTGTTTTCCACCGGGAACTGCTCTTTATTCATTGGTTACTCATTCTGATGACATCACAAAGAAGATCGTATCGGAATTATTTATTTTCCTTCTGTCTTATACCCAAGATTATCTCTAACTGAAGTGCATTGTTCCCGCCCAATCCAGTTTTTATTCTCCTATTCTGAGCTTTTTTTCTTCTTCCAGAGCACCTACCAAGGAGCATTTTTAAAAAAAAATGCAAACAGAGACAACGACAGCTGACTCAAAGATCCAAACTACTGGTCTAAGGGTGTTTTCACAGCTCTTTGTTTGCTTTGGTCCGAATCAGTTGGTGAGGTAGTAAACTTGGAGCGATTTGCCCTCGGTCGGTTTGGTTTGGTTTCACACCTGGAAAAATCCAAGCGTACCAAAATGCGTCATTACAAATAATGTCCAGCCCTCTTATTGGTCGGATATGTCTGGGGGCGGTAGCAAGAAAGTAAATACAGGAAGAAGGTCCTGTGTTCTGGACTACTGGTCAGAACATCTGTTGGATTCTTGTGTTTTATAGATCCATAAAACTCAGATTAAATTGCTTCTGTTGTTAAAGAAGATTATCTGATACAAAGTGTGTTATCTCTGCCCGATCCGGTTATTATTCTCCTATTCTGTGTTTATCTTTGATTTTTCTTGTGGAAAGTTTCATTACTTAAAAAAAATGCTAAATAAAGTTTTAGAAAACAAACAAAGATGACGACAACAGTTCGCCCCAAAGATCCAAACTTCTGGTCTGATGTAGCACTGCAGATGTAGCCTAAATTGTTGTAAACGAGCCAGTTTGGTCTGAACGTGAAACATGTTTCTTATCTACTTGTTTTCTAAGAGTTAACTGTTTAATAGATCCATAAAACTGTGAGGGAAGACGTTACCTTGACGATGACTTCCTCTACCATCACACAGCCGCTCAGTGGTTGGTTGGGGTGGGTTCTGGTCTCCATGGTGACCGAGCAGGGTCTCAACACCTGTTGGACAGAGTCACACTGATGAGCAGGACTACTCGGACTCTGCAGACGCACAATTCTGCAGATTTTCAACTAATTAACACTCTAACAGTCTATCTAAGGGCATTTTCTCGATGTCTACATTTCTTCTTCAATTCACATTTTAGGGGTATTTGCGGATGTGTTTAATATCAAAATGTTCAGAACAAACTCTGCTTCCTGAATGTCTGTCCCAGAGCAATGTGTGAAGAGATATTTTGTTTCTGAAAAAACCACGCCCATCCGGGTGAAATACAGAAAGTTTATAGGGAGTCCCATCGAAAGACATGTTGTTGGTTTAGATCTACACATGAGGTTTGATGATAAAAAGCACAATAACCTAATAGTTTAGTTTATAAAGTATACATGTCTGGGATCTTAGTTAGGGTCCTAACTTACATTGGAGACATGTCCTCTCTGTGCCAGGTTAGTTTAGGGTTATAAACAATATATTAAATCGAAAGTTGAATCCCGAATGACCCCCACAGGCGGTGCTTAAAGCACTGAATGTTACGGTACGGTAACGGCTGTTATGGTACGGGGGAGCTGCAGCAGAAGCCACAGTCCAACGTTTCAAACACCTAGGTTGGGCTGGCGGCAACAGGTCTAATGAAGGGTCACCCACCAGAGACTCAACCTGCACCAGTCTAGCAGCCCTCAATGCTCACGGCATGTAGCTGCAGTTCATACACTGGCTGTTAGAAAGCCCCTCTCTCAGATGATCGGGCCAGAGGCACATTGGGCAGAGGTCATGGCCATCGTCTGCCTGAAGAGGAACCCCACAGCCCGCACAGAAGTGTGAATCGTCCATTATGACGCAGTATGACCGTAAGCTGAAGGGAGGGGGTGCAAACGACCGCCTATACAGCAGAGGTGTGAGTGGCCAGATGTCAATATGGCGTTTTACCAATGTAAAAGTGGACCAACTATACTGGATCTATAGAACGGTAAGCCGAGGGAAGGGGGCAAAGACGCCATCTACAACAGCAAAGGTTAGTGTTGGCAAGACAAGAATATCGAGTCAGCCTGCTGCTATCTAAACTACGGCTGGGAGCCGAGGGCCCTTGAGCTGAGGGAAGAGGGGGCCCAGCAGAGGATGCACAAATGGGACACTGTGAAAACGATAATAATTAGGGAAGCTAAATGATCCCTTCCCTGATGATACCGGAAGATATAGTCTCTCCCGGGTCATGTGACATTGTTGGTATACATACTCAAACTGCACATGCGCGAAGGGAATATGCAGTGCTTTAAGCCCCGCCTCTGGTGGTCAGCAGGGATGAATCAGAACTTACGGTGGTGAAAGCATCGTCCTCCTTGTTCCGGATGAAGCGGCAGGCGAGGACCTTTAACTCCCTCAGGTTGGCTCTCATGTTCTGGCTGCCGTCCGGCTCGTTCTGCAGCGAGACGTCACACTGGAAGGAAGCGGTGAGGGCGGGGGCATCGGCCTTCATCAGGCTCGCCACGAACACAACCTCCGGGTCCAAAACCACCGCCCGCAGACGGGTCCGCACCACAGATGCTGCTCAGAGAAGACCACGTTCAGACAACATGACAGCGAAATGACATGACATAACGTAAACAACGTTCAGACAACGTTGAGCATTGTACTAGGGCTGTCTGAGGCTACATTTACATTAACTAATCTCTGTTTGTGGGTCAGTGGGTCTGAAACATTGACTGTATTTGTGGGTCTTACCAGGCTTGGCGTCGGCTCGAGGCTCGGCGGTCTGTCTCAGCGGCAGTCTGTCGCTTGGTGCCGAGCCGACGGTGGCAGTCGGACTCTGCGGCAGAGCCTGCAGGAAGAAGTCGGCCACGGCCATCAGGAACTCCACGCTGGCACACAGGTAGAGTTTCTGCAGGACGGCCACCACATCCCGCTCTGTGGCGCTCTGACGGTACGTCACATCGATCATCGCCTCGGGGGATTCCTCGTCTCGCCGACCCACCATCCTGACGCCACACCCAGAGACATAACACAGCAAGGAAAGGGTGAATTCATACATTTAACAGAAATCAGTCCTTCCAGAAAAGAGTTTTTTTGTGATTGTTGCCGGCAAAAATCCTTCATTATGTGGCACGTTTTCTTAAAAAATGCGATGGAATATGCAGGATATTTATGCAATTTTATGCCATGAAATTGCGGGAACTTGATGTATACGTCCCAACGTTCCCATGGTAACAGGGGAAAATGGCTACTCTTGTGTGAATTAAATGCAACATTTTTCAACTTTCTGCTAAGATATATGTGAGTTTTTTGCAATGAAAATGCAGGGATTATAAAATCATGCAAGCCCTGCATATTTTGCGCGGAAATCGGCAATTTATGCGGGGGCCGCATAAATATGCGGACTTTGGCTGATTATGCATTGAATTATACGATCGCATAATTACGTTTTTCTGGAGGGACTGAGAAATAAACACACACAGGTTTCAGGGTTTCAGTACAGACCACTTTAGTATCAGTTTTCTTTTATAGAAAATAATCTGCTAACATGGTGAAACTGGGTTTTTTGCTCTAAATGTATCCAGAAAATAATTCATATATGAATGTAATTATAAATAATGTGTTATAGAGATTTACTGGAAAAGCCAAAAAAAAATTTTACCGTGAGGTGACCCGCTCCATGCCGGTCCTCAGGTCGTCCAGCGTGCAGCCGCTGAGGACGGTGTTTACTTCCACGCTGCCGTCCGTCAGGATCTTCCCCGAGGTCTTCAGCTGATGGAGCGCCAACTCTCCCAGACGGAGGTTCTGCTGGTGCTGGAGGGAACAGAACCACAATCAGACCCAATGCTGCAGCGAACAGAACCACAATCAGACCCAACGCTGCAGGGAACAGAACCACAATCAGACACAAGACCTAACAACCGCAGTGCTGATCCCAGTTTGGAGTCTAAATTCCAGTTCAGACCAAAGATTCTGGTCGAGATGAGTGTAAACTTTCACTTTCTTGGTTCTGAAAGCTGCCAGTTTCCACCAATGAGACAGAGTTCATCTGCATAGAAACGACTCTCTGGACTTCCGTTCTAACTTCAGACTTTTTAGGCTGTTTTGTAGCTGGATATCACTTCTAGCACCTTAAAATATGAATGAGGAGAGTGACAGTGAGATACTTGCTGCTTGATTCTCTGCTTTATTCTAACACTGCTCTCTATCGCCAGTCTCTCTCTAGCTCCACCACATACTGCTCCCTCTCTCCATTCTCTCTCTAGCTCCACCACATACTGCTCCCTCTCTCCATTCTCTCTCTAGCTCCACCACATACTGCTCTCTATCTCCAGTCTCTCTCTAGCTCCACCACATACTGCTCCCTCTCTCCATTCTCTCTCTAGCTCCACCACATACTGCTCCCTCTCTTCAGTCTCTCTCTAGCTCCACCACATACTGCTCCCTCTATCCATTCTCTCTCTAGCTCCACCACATACTGCTCCCTCTCTTCAGTCTCTCTCTAGCTCCACCACATACTGCTCCCTCTCTTCAGTCTCTCTCTAGCTCCACCACATACTGCTCTCTATCTCCAGTCTCTCTCTAGCTCCACCACATACTGCTCCCTCTCTTCAGTCTCTCTCTAGCTCCACCACATACTGCTCCCTCTCTCCATTCTCTCTCTAGCTCCACCACATACTGCTCCCTCTCTTCAGTCTCTCTCTAGCTCCACCACATACTGCTCCCTCTCTTCAGTCTCTCTCTAGCTCCACCACATACTGCTCTCTATCTCCAGTCTCTCTCTAGCTCCACCACATACTGCTCCCTCTCTTCAGTCTCTCTCTAGCTCCACCACATACTGCTCCCTCTCTCCATTCTCTCTCTAGCTCCACCACATACTGCTCTCTATCTCCAGTCTCTCTCTAGCTCCACCACATACTGCTCCCTCTCTTCAGTCTCTCTCTAGCTCCACCACATACTGCTCCCTCTCTCCATTCGCTCTCTAGCTCCCAGCTCCTCTAGCTCCACCAATATACTGCTCCCTCTCTTCAGTCTCTCTCTAGCTCCACCACATACTGCCCTCTCTCCAGTCGCTCTCTAGCTCCACCACATACTGTTTCTCCCTCTCTTCAGTCTCTCTCTCTAGCTCCACCACATACTGCTCCATATCTCCAGTCTCTCTCTAGCTCCACCACATACTGCTCCCTCTCTTCAGTCTCTCTCTAGCTCCACCACATACTGCTCTCTCTCTTCAGTCTCTCTCTAGCTCCACCACATACTGCTCTGTCTCTCCAGTCTCTCTCTAGCTCCACCACATACTGCTCCCTCTCTTCAGTCTCTCTCTAGCTCCACCACATACTGCTCCCTCTCTTCAGTCTCTCTCTAGCTCCACCACATACTGCTCCTTATCTCCAGTCTCTCTCTAGCTCCACCACTTACTGCTCCATATCTCCAGTCTCTCTCTAGCTCCACCACATACTGCTCCATATCTCCAGTCTCTCTCTAGCTCCACCACATACTGCTCCCTCTCTTCAGTCTCTCTCTAGCTCCACCACATACTGCTCCCTCTCTTCAGTCTCTCTCTAGCTCCACCACATACTGTTCCCTCTCTTCAGTCTCTCTCTAGCTCCACCACATACTGCTCCATATCTCCAGTCTCTCTCTAGCTCCACCACATACTGCTCCCTCTCTTCAGTCTCTCTCTAGCTCCACCACATACTGCTCTCTCTCTTCAGTCTCTCTCTAGCTCCACCACATACTGCTCTGTCTCTCCAGTCTCTCTCTAGCTCCACCACATACTGCTCCCTCTCTTCAGTCTCTCTCTAGCTCCACCACATACTGCTCTCTCTCTCCAGTCTCTCTCTAGCTCCACCACATACTGCTCCATATCTCCAGTCTCTCTCTAGCTCCACCACATACTGCTCCCTCTCTCCAGTCTCTCTCTAGCTCCACCACATACTGCTCCCTCTCTTCAGTCTCGCTCTAGCTCCACCACATACTGCTCCCTCTCTGCTGGGTATTGAAGGGTGGCGGAGCACGCAGCCGAGACGCAGCGGAGCCGAGACGCAGCGGAGGACGGTTGGTGGAAATTGCGGGTAACACTGACAAACAGAAGCAAGCTGGCCAGGATTGTCAAAACAGCAGAAAAGATAACAGTATGGCCTTTACAGTTTATCTGGACTCAGGAAAACTCTGTCCATCATCGGTGACACTAAACATGCTCTCCATACTGAGTTTAAGCTGCAACAACACAGATCACCTCTGGCAAACATCCAGATCTACAAGAGATCTTTAAAACTAATGAATTTTCGCATGATCTCGAGATATCGCAAAAAGAAATTGTGTTAGAGGTTCTGATTATTTTAGAACGCAGGAGAAACATTTCACAGCAACAAGGTAACAAAGACAAGTGAAAAAGCAGAAGGAAATACATACAGAACCCTGCAGGACAGGCTGGACCTGTTTGGGGTCGTTGCTGTACAGAACCAGAGCCAGAGACTTGATGTTCAAGTTAAACTGCATCGTCACCAGAGCTTCCTCCTCGTCTTCATCACCTCTCGCAGCGGTCTTCCCACCATCTCCTGAAACAGGAAACACAGCAAACAGAACAGAAATTATCAGAAAGAGAAAACTAATCTCACTTCCGTTAATTAGAATCAGAAGCTACGTGGATATTTGTGTTAACATGAAGACCTGTGGGGGGGGCTCCGGCCACTCGGAGCTGCAGAGCGGAGTCCTGTCTCGGGGCGGGGGGGTCCAGACCACCGGCCTCGCCCAGATTCTCCGTCAGGATCCTCAGCAGCACGGCCAGGTCGTCCTGACTCAGCTCCACCTGCAGGACGGGTACAGACAGCAGCTGACTGATGACTGATCTCTCTCCAGAGTGTCCAGTACAGATATGTGGTTAGCCTAGCTTAGCATCAACACTGGGAGCAGGGGAAACTGCTAGCCTAGCATGTAACCAGGGAAAGGGCTTAGTGCTGTGTGTTTAAAGGAATACGACATAACGGCAACAAAGGATTCCATTCACTACGATAAGCTAAGCTAGCTGCGGGGCTGCCAGACTAAGCATAGGCCCACCTATATAAAATAGAGGAGACGGTGAGTAACCCTATTTCAACAAACGGTGGCGTATTCCTTTAAGTCCCAAGGCGGACCCAACACCGCACAATTAAACTGTGTCTTATTTGGAAGGTTCTAGATCTAGAGAGGGTTAGGGTTAGGGTTACCCTAACTAACCCTAGAGATCAACACTACGGGAGAACAGCGTGTACCTTTGGGGGGGGGCATGTCGACTGGTTCAGAAACAGAAACACAGCTGTTAGAAGGTGGGTTAGAAGCTGAGACAGAGAGTTCATCTGTGTGTGTGTGTGTGTGTGTGTGTTTATGTGTGTGTGTATGTGTGTGTGATTGTCTGTGTCTGTGTGTACACATACAATACATACACATTTCCAAAAATTTTTAATGGTGTTTCTTCAACCAGTGTGTGTGTGTGTGTGTGTGTGTGTGTGTGTGTGTGTGTGTGTGTGTGTGTGTGTGTGTGTGTGTGTGTGTGCACGCATATGTGTGTGTGTGTGTGTGTGTGCTTGTGCGTGTGTTTGTGTGCGTGTGTTTGTGTGCGTGTGTGTGCATGAGTGTGTGTGTGTTTGTGTGTTTGTTTGTGCGCATATGTGTGTGTTTGTGTGTGTGCTTGTGTGTTTGTTTGTGTGTGTGTGTGTGTGTGTGCGCCCGCATATGTGTGTGTGTGTGTGTGTGTGTGCTCCTCCTACCTTCATGGGCTTCAGATCTCCGTTGATCTCCATGGCGACCATCTTCTTGTACCAGGAAGCTGCCAGGTTCCTCCTGACGTTCAGCTGCAGGTTGACCGGTTCCAGCAGCTCGGTGCCGGGCCGCTCCGAGCCCGGGTCCAGACAGGTCCTGAGACACAGACACAGTTCAAATAAGATATGTTCTGCTGCGTTTCCCCCTCTCATTCCCAATGCTCTGGTGTTCCCCCTCTCATTCCCAATGCTCTGGTGTGTTAGTTCTTCTACTGGAGATAAAAACACAGACATCACTTTTGGCTCAAAGCTCAAAACTCTGCTTAAAGCTAAACAGTAGTAAATGTAGCCTGAGGAGAGTTAGATCAAAGAATGCTCCACTCAGCACCTCCTGGATTCTGGAAATGTACGCAGAGAGTATTGTGCAACCACCTGTCGAACATGCTGTCAGACTAACTGGATCCATTTAAGTTTGATGACGATTCATTTAGGGGATTGCTCCGCCACATGTCCCTCATTTTATACAGCTAGACTATCTGTCCAATCTGAGTTTTCTGTTGCACGACTAAAACTACTTTTCAACGTACACGTTCCACCAAAACCAGTTCCTTCCTGAGACTATTTATCAGAGGCACCGTGGCTCCGTCCGGAGCTTAGCCCCGCCCACGATGATTGTGATTGGTTTAGAGAAATGCCAATAAACCAGAACACGTTCTGGTTTATTGGCATTCAGGAATGCTGTGTGGACTAGTCAGACCTTCCTCCGCAGAGCTGTGGAGGAAGGTCTGGACAAACGAGACTACCTACAAGACAAATCATGGTATAGAGCAGGGGTCTTCAATGTTTTTTAAGCAAATGATTCCTTAGAGAGACAGAAAGTTCATACATTAAAGTTGCTTAATAAACTGGGCCTACCATATCGTGCTGGATGGCCTAAATCCTTTTTTCATACCTTTTATGCATAGAATACTAAGCTAAAATAATTGTTGGCATGATTTTATAAATCATGTTTTAATGTTAACCATACATGTGGCACAGTGGATCCTTAGGATGAACTGTAACTGTGGATGGCTGTAGTGACTACCTTACCTATAGGCCAGTAAGCCTATCATCAGTGGGGATTTATATCTGCTAAAAATATCTTGGATTCATGTTAGGACTTTTTAATTTTTAAAAAAAAAAGCACCACCTGCTGAAACTTATGTCAGTAAGGATATTTTACCTCTGGTTTCCTTATTAAATTCAATCTGGAATTCAACATTTCATAGAGGTACAACCTCCTCACCACCAAACACCAAATTCTCCACATACTAAATCACAATGGTAAGGTCATCGGTTCACCTCAAGCCCCTTATCTGAAAATTACTCTTTCCAGTTACTTCCATCAGGCAGACGAGGCAGTACAAAGTTCCTCTGGCCCGAAAAAACGTTTACAACAAATCTTTTATTCCCTCTGCAATAACCAATCTGAACAACATGACATAGACAGTGTACAGCTGCTGTCTGTCACTGCTTTGGGACTGACAATAAAACTATCTATCTATCTATCTATCTGTCTGTCTGTCTGTCTGTCTGTCTGTCTATGTATCTGTCTGTCTGTATCAATCTATCCATCCTACCCATCCATCTTACTACCCATCTATCTATCCATCTACCTACCTACCTAATAACCTACCCATCTACCTACCTACCTATCCATCCATCCATCCATCCACCCATCTATCTATCCATCTATTTGGTTTCAGTTTGTTTTGTGCCGTTTGTGGATCAGACCTTTGCGTCTGACTCTAACTGACCTGGAGAGTTTGAGCTGCGTCAGCTGGACGTCCATGTTGTCGATGACGGCTGGCAGCGGGCATCCGTCGACGGTCAGCAGAGAGAAGCTGTTCCCCACCGTGATCAGACCCAGGTCCATCACAAGTGCATTCTGGGAGCTGGAGGACTGGGGGATGATGATGAGCGGAGCTTTCAGCCTGATGTCCATGGAGAGACGGAAACTCTTCTGGGCGAAGTCACGCACGCTGGACGCCGCCTTCTCGGCCGCCTGAGCCGTCGCCGCGCTCAGAGCTTCTTTAGCCGTCTGGAAGTTGTTGGTAAAGTTCTGAATGAAAAGACAAAAACAGGAAAGACATTAGGTACAGAACAGTTTTTGACTCATAAATCTTAATCCAAGACTTTCTTTTGAACGGCAATAAGACGTTCAAAGTAGAGCTGAAGATCTTTGCCCGAACCCGACGGGACCCGACAGGTTCGGTCTTAATTTCTATCATTGTACACGGGCTCGGGCCGGGCTCGGGCCGGGCTCGGGTTGGGTTTGGTTCGGGCTTGTGCTCCAGGTTGCGGGGTAAATGAGCGGTCAGCTGATGCGTTTGGATTAGCGTGTGTTACGGCCGTCGTCAACGCCCTCCTGTCTGTTGGAGTGAAAAATGCAAAGCGCGCTGTGCCATCCCCAAAGCTGGTGATTGGATGGACCAGGAAGGACCTGCCCAGTTCCTGCAGGACGAGGCTGCTGATTGGTGCGGCGTGCTCCCCACTGGCCGGACAATCAAGAGGAGTCAGGTGGCTGCCTCCTACTTAAAGAGCAGTTTGTTGCAGCTGAGGGGCTGCCAGACCAGACTGTGATTGAGGGAGTGAGGACGTGGGCATAGGAGTAAGCATTGAAACTGATACCCTTCATGCACCTAGTCTCTGTGGTTGTTAGTCTCATTAGGTTTAGGGGTGCTGTGAGACCTGTGTTTTTGTGTTTTTACCAAGTACTTTAGTTCAGTAGGTGTTTTGTTTGCTCTTTAGTTTTCTGTTAGATTTAGATATAGTCTTCCGTTTGAAGATCTCCTTTTGTTATATTCTGTTTTTGATTTCCACAGCACCCATCGGCCCACTTATCCTTTGTTGAGCACCGTTTGTCATTATTTGCCTAATTCCATAAATAAATATCCTTTCCTTTACCACGTTACAACTGGTTTTTATGTTATGCTTTGATACCCCTAGCTACGGGGCGTAACATAACATGGGGGCTCGTCCGGGATACTAACCTTGAATCCTGCTGAAAGGACATTTATCAGAATCAGAATCAGAATCAGAAAGGGTTTTATTGCCAAGTACGTTTTTTGACACATACAAGGAATTTGTTTTTGTGTTGTTGGTGCACATCACACATTCTCTAAATGTAAAATTAAACAATATAAGTATAGGTATAAACAATAAGTATATGTACACAGTATGTATTAAATTAAAAATAAAGATAGAAATAAAATAAAATAGATAAATAAAGAGCAAAGAGCATTAGCGCAGAGAGAACAGTGGCATGAAGAGCCAGGTGGAGAGTCAGGGTGGTTTCCGGGCCTTGTTAATAAGGCTAGTGGCGGAGGGGAAAAAAGCTGTTCATGTGGCGTGAGGTTTTGGTCCTGATGGACCTCAGCCTCCTGCCAGATGGGAGTGGCTCAAAGAGTTTGTGTCCGGGGTGGGAGGGGTCAGCCACAATCTTTCCAGCACGCTTCAGTGTCCTGGTGGCGTAAAGGTCCTGGAGCGGCGGCAGATTGCAGCCAATCACCTTCTCAGCTGACCGAATGACACGCTGCAGTCTGCCCTTGGCAGTGGCAGTGGCAGCAGCGTACCAGATGGTGATGGAGGATGTGAGGATGGACTCAATGATGGCTGTGTAGAAGTGCACCATCATTGTCTTTGGCAGGTTGAATTTCTTCAGCTGCCGCAGGAAGTACATCCTCTGTTGTGCTTTCTTAACGAGGGAGCTGATGTTCAGCTCCCACTTGAGGTCCTGGGAGATTGTGGTTCCCAGGAAGCGGAAAGACTCCACAATGTCAATTGTGGAGCCACAGAGGGTGATGGGGGCAGGTGGGGCTGGGTTCTTCCTGAAGTCCACAACCATCTCCACTGTCTTTAGAGCGAACTTCAGAAGCTTGACGGACTGATGACTGGAGGTGCAGTTGTTGGTGTAGAGGGAGAAGAGCAGAGGCGAAAGAAGAACACAGCCCTGAGGGGGATCCAGTGCTGATGGTCTGTGAGTTGGAGACGTGTTTCCCCAGCTTCACATGCTGCTTCCTGTCAGACAGAAAGTCAGTGATCCACCTGCAGGTGGAGTCAGGCACACCAAGCTGGGAGAGCTTCTCCTGGAGCAGAGCCGGGATGATGGTGTTGAAGGCAGAGCTGAAGTCCAAAAAACAGGATCCTGGCGTAGGTTCCTGCAGAGTCCAGGTGCCGGAGGATGTAGTGGAGGGCCAGGTTGACTGCATCATCTACAGACCTATTGGCTCTGTAGGCAAACTGCAGGGGGGTCCAGGAGGGTGTCGGTGATGGCTTTGAGGTGTGAAAGCACAAGGCGCTCAAAGGACTTCATAACCACAGAGGTCAGGGCGACGGGTCTGAAGTCATTAAGTCCTGTGGTCCTTGGCTTCTTGGGGACAGGGATGATGGTTGAGGTCTTGAAGCAGGCTGGCACATGACATGTCTCAAGTGAGGTGTTAAAAATGTCTGTGAACACTGGAGACAGCTGGTCAGCACAGTGCTTCAAGCTTGATGGGGAGACAGCATCCAGTCCAGCAGCTTTCCTGGGATTCTGTCTCCTAAAGAGTCTGTTGACATCCCTCTCGTGGATGGAGAGAGTTGTCACTGAGGTGGGTAGGGGGTTGGAGGTGGAGACCTTTAAGGAGGGCTTTGGTGGGGGGGCCCAAGGTCCTGCTGAGGTGGGTGAGGTGGAGGTGATGCACAGTGGCTGTAGCTGTAGGGAGGTGTCGTGGGGGATGGTGTCAGGACTGACCTTTTGTCTTGAAATCGACAGTAGAACTCGTTCAGGTCGTTGGCTAGGTGTCGGTCATCGAAGGAGTGGGGGGTTTTAGGCTTGTAGTTGGTGATCTGCCTAAGTCCTTTCCAGACAGTTGCAGAGTCATTAGCTGAGAACTGGTTTTGGAGTTTCTCAGAGTATCGTCGTTTAGCCTCCTTCACCGCCTTGCTAAACTTGTACTTTGACTCTTTAAATCTGTCTTTGTCCCCACTCTTGAACAAGTCTTCCTTAGCCAGCCTTAACCTTCTGAGTTTGGCTGTCAACCAGGGTTTGTCATTGTTGTAACTCACCCTGGTGCATGATGGAACACAGCAGTCCTCACAGAAGCTGATGTATGATGTCACAGCCTCTGTGTACTCATCCAGACTGTTGGTAGCAGTCCTGAACACATCCCAGTCAGTAGAATCCAAACACGACTGGAGATCCTCCACAGCCTCACTGGTCCACTTCCTTGATGTCCTCACAACAGGTTTGCAGAGCTTTAGTTTCTGCCTGTAGGTGGGGGATCAGGTGGACCATGACGTGGTCAGAGTGTCCCAGTGCAGCACGGGGGACGGCGTGATAAGAATCCCTGACTGTGGTGTAACAGTGATCCAGAATGTTCTCCTCTCTGGTCGGGCATTTAATATGCTGTCTATATTTAGGGAGTTCGTGAGTGAGGTTCCCTTTATTAAAGTCACCAAGGACAATAACTAGGGACTCCGGGTTGGTCCGCTCCACGCACTGAATCTGGTCGGCAAGCATGACGCTGCGCGTCCCTGCACGTTGGCCTGCGGTGAGATGTAAACACCGACCAGGATGAATGACGCAAACTCACGGGGTGAATAAAAAGGCTTACAGTTTATAATGAAATATTCCAGGTTAGGAGAACAATGCTGCTGGATCACTGTCACGTCGTTGCACCAACCGCTATTGATGTAGAAACCGATTCCTCCACCTTTAGTTTTGCCGGAGAGGTCCGTGTCTCTGTCCGCTCTGTAGAGTTGGAAGCCTGCCAGCTGCAGCGCAGAGTCCGGTATTAATCCACAGAGCCACGTCTCCGTGAAGCACAAAACAGCAGATGAGAAAAAGTCCCTGTTTCTGACCAACAGCAGTTGTAGTTCCTCCAGTTTTTTGGGCAGTGAGCTCACGTTAGAGAGGAATATTCCCGGTAACGGTGTGCGTAATCCTCGCTGGCGGAGACGCACAAGCACACCGGCCCGTTTCCCTCTCCTCCGGCGTTTCGCTGCATGAGCAAAGGTGAGCGCACCTTTGACCAGAATGTCCAAAATTTCCAGTGAAGGGAGAAGAAAAGTGGGAAATAAGTCCGATGGTATTGTTCCCCTGAAGTTCACGAGCTCTTCACTGGTGAATGAGATACGGGTACCATCGCAAGAAACATAGTTAAAACACAAAACAAAACAAAACAGAGCGCACCAACACACCGTGTCACCATTCTGCGGCGCCATCTTGATGTCAAGTATTGGAAGTAGGTAGGTAATAACGATACGTAGCAATCTGGTCTGGTGTAGCCATCTGGGTATCTAGGTGTTTAGGTGTCATGGCTTCCGAGCGCTTTGACCTGGATGCATTCTTAACCAATCCGACTATTGAGCAACTTAATATGTGTAGGAAAGATGAATTAGTTGTAGTGGCGAGTCACTTTCGGATTCCGGTAACCAAGACTATGCTGAAAAGAGATCTTAAGCCGCTAGTTGTTGCTAGCTTGGTGGAGAGTGGGGTGGTAGAGTTGCCTGTGTTAGCAGAGAGAAAGACGCTTCTTGTGGCTGTCTCAGAAGAGACCGAGGGTGTGCAGACCCTTGTGCCACCAGCAGTCTCCAGGGTGGACGGCGAGGTAGGTGGAAGGTTAAAAACACCAGTCACACTGCCACGCTACGATCCATCCCCGGAAAGCAGTGCTCGTTCCAGAGATGAGGCCCGTGTAAAGGTTCGCCTGGCCCGTCTCCAGTTTGAGGCTCAAGAACGGGAACGACAACAGCACATGCAACTTCAGCTTGAAATGAGGAAGCTGGAAGTAGAGGCTGAAACGGCTGTGAAGCTACGGAAGCTCGAGCTTGAAAGCTCTCAGGGGGCGGAAAGCCTACCTGCTGCTGCTCCAGGTACGTCACTCACCACCCCCTCCACTCGAAATTCTGCCAGTCCAATTACCACAGCTTTTGATATAAGCAAGCACATTGCTCTAGTGCCTTTGTTCCGTGAATCTGAGGTTGACTCCTACTTTAGTGTGTTTGAGCGCATAGCAGTTGCTCTACAGTGGCCGGCGGACGTTTGGTCTCTGTTGCTCCAGTGTAAGCTCCATGGAAAAGCTCAGGAAGCCATGGCAGCTCTCTCTTTAGAAGAGAGTTTAAACTAAGAGTCTGTGAAGTCTGCTATTCTGCGCATTTATGAGTTAGTCCCTGAGGCATATCGTCAGAAATTTAGGAATCATAGAAAGGCACAGAACCAGACTTATACTGAGTTTGCCAGAGAGAAGGGTGTGTTATTTGATAAGTGGTCCGCTGCCTGTTCTGCTGAGGATTTCAAATCTCTGAGGGAATTGCTTTTAGTTGAAGATTTTAAGAAGTGTCTGCCAGAGCGAATTGTTGTCTACTTAAATGAGCAGAAGGTAACAACCTTAACTGCTGCAGCCACATTGGCTGATGAGTATGTGTTGATTCACAAAACTGCTTTTGCCCCTCCCCCTGATAGGTCACGTCGAGCCCCTGTTTCGCCTCCCTCCGTTCACAAACCACAGGGCGCGGGAAAAGAGAAGGAATTGCTATCTGTATTGCTATAATACAGATAGCAATGTTACTACCGTCATCTCAGTGGTCATCTCATTGCTGCCTGTCTGGCTTTAAAACGTAAAGAACAATCGTCACGGTTCTCCCAACCTAAAGGCATTGGCCTGATTAAAACAAACCCCAGTACAAAAACTGAGATACGTAACTGCGAAGAGTTGGATGCTTGCTTCAAACCATTTGTTTTTGACGCACGCATTTCACTCACCGGCATGTCTGCGGATCAGCACTCTGTCCGTGTGCTGAGGGACACAGCATGTTCCCAGTCAGTGATTTTGGCGTCAGCGTTACCTTTTTCTGAGCAATCAGCCTGCGGGTTCGGATCGGTGCTCCGCGGCATCGAGATGGGCTACATTCCTCGTCCCGTGCACCGCGTTCACATCCAGTCAGAGTTAGTTACAGGATTCTTTCCTGTTGCTGTGTGTACTGCTCTGCCAATCCAGGGTATTGTACTTTTGTTGGGGAACGACATTGCAGGAGGTAAGGTGACTCCTATGTTAGAGGTACTAGACTCGCCTCGGTGTGGTGTCTCGCCCTCAGACAACTTGGTCACGTCCCCGGTTTTTCCTGCGTGCGTACTCACGCGTGCGCGCGCCCGTTTGCTTCAAGTTGATGGTTGATAACGATGTTTCCTTAACCGACAGCATACTTATGCCATTGTTTTCAGGTGGGACTGAGTGTGAGGAGCCAGAGAAGCCAACCCACTGTGCAACCTCTGCTTAAAGAGGTTGAGACTGTCGCGCCTCCCGTTTCCGCTTCGCTGCCGGTTACGCGAGGGCGTTTGGCGAACGCACAGAGAGAGGATCCAACACTACAACGTTGTTTCAGAAGGGTGGTAAGTGACAATGAGAAAGCAAGTGTGGAGAAAGTAGTTTTCCTGCTAGATAATGATGTCCTCGTACGCAGATGGTGCCCTCTCCCAGATACTGAAGCTGATTGGAATGTTGTTTATCAAATAGTGGTACCTGCTGTTTACAGACAACAGGTGCTGTCAGTAGCACACGAAAGTAAATGGTCAGGGCACTTAGGTGTCACAAAAACCTATCAGCTGGTCCTAAGACACTTCTTTTGGCCAGGGCTGAAAGCGGATGTTGCTAAGTTCTGCCGTAGTTGTCATGTATGTCAAATAGTGGGAAAACCAAACCAAACAATCCCTCCTGCTCCTCTGCATCCTATTCCTGTAATGGAAGCACCATTCGATCGGGTGTTAATTGACTGCGTTGGCCCTTTACCCCGCGCAAAAAGCGGTAACCAATATCTACTTACCATTATGTGCGCGGCGACTCGTTTCCCTGAAGCGATTCCACTCCGTAACATTACAGCTAAAACAGTGGTAAAGTCGCTCACCAAATTCTTCTCTACATTCGGGCTTCCTCGTGTAATCCAGTCGGATCAGGGTACCAATTTTCCAGTCAAAGCTGTTCAAACAGGTACTCGGCACATTGAATGTCAAACACGTTGTCTCCTCTGCCTATCATCCCGAGTCCCAGGGAGCTCTGGAGCGCTGGCATCAGACCCTGAAATCCATGCTTCGTAGGTACTGTTTGGAAAACGGCACTGATTGGGATGAGGGGGTTCCGTTTGTTTTGTTCGCAGCGCGTGAAGCCATTCAGGAGTCTTTGGGTTTCAGTCCTGCTCAGCTTGTGTTTGGGCATTCCCCCCGTGGCCCACTCAAAACCTTGCATGACCAGTTTATTTCGCTTCAAACTTCCCCGACCAAAAATGTATTAGATTATGTGAGCCAATTCCGTGAGCGACTAAATATTGCTAATACACTCGCTAAGCAATCGCTGTCTGCTTCGCAAGAAGTGATGAAGCATCGCTATGACCGTTCTGCTGTGGTTCGCTCTTTCAGTCCAGGTGATCTAGTATTGGCATTATTGCCTATACCAGTTTCGGGTCTCTCTGCCAAATTTACCGGTCCATATGAGGTCTGTGAACGTCTCAGCGACACAGACTATGTCCTCAACACTCCCGAACGAAGGAGGAAAACGCGCGTCTGTCACATTAACATGCTAAAATTGTACCAAGTCAGGGAAAGTGACAAAACCTGTCCAGTGGACAAATCAGAGCCGCCCCCCCGGAGTGCTGCTCTGATCGTAGCTGATCCTGCGCTTCCCACCGACTGTGATGATTTGCGGCCGCGTCATCCAGTCCAGTTGGGCACTCGACTCCCAAACTCGGAGGCGATAGCTGAATTGCCGTCCCTGCTACAACACTTACCCGCTGAACATAGTCAGGATGTAATCAATCTTGTCGAACAAAATAGATGTATATTTAGTGATGTGCCGTCCACAACAACTGTAATTCATCATGACATTGAGCTGACAGATCCACGTCCAATAAAACAACATCCGTACCGGGCAAATCTATTTAAACGTGAGTTAATGAAAGGGGAAGTGAAGTATCTTCTTATGAATGGTTTCGCTGAACCCAGTTCTAGTCCGTGGAGTTCGCCTTGTCTTGTTGAAACCAAGCCTGATGGTTCGCCTCGGTTCATCACTGATTTTCGTAAGGTGAACGCTGTTACAGTGCGTGACTCGTATCCGTTACCGAGGATGGAAGACTGTGTTGACAATTTGGGGAGTGCCAAGTTTGTGAGCAAACTGGACCTGTTAAAAGGTTATTGGCAGGTACCCTTAACTGATCGTGCTGCTGTTATTTCGGCATTTGTTACTCCCGACCATTTCGCACAGTATAAGGTCATGGCGTTCGGCATGTGCAATGCACCCGCTACATTTCAGCGTTTAGTGAATACTGTGTTATCTGGGGTGAGTAAATGTAATGCGTATTTGGATGATGTAATCGTGTACACAGATACATGGGATGAGCACATGTGCATCCTGAAGCAAGTCTTCAGTAGACTCGCTCAGGCCAACCTCACATTAAATCTGGCTAAATGTGAGTTTGGGAAAGCTACTGTCATCTATTTGGGTAGACAGGGTAGGGCAGGGACAGGTGCGACCTGTAGAAGCAAAAATCAGTGCCATTTCATCCTGTCCAGTTCCCACCACGCGTAAAGCGCTGCGTTCGTTTCTCGGGATCGCCGGTTATTATAGAGCTTTTTGCCGCAACTTTTCAACTGTTGCTCAGCCACTGACTCGTTTATTGAGCCCAAAAGTGGAGTTTGTGTGGTCTCCAGACTGTCAAGTTGCGTTTGACAGTCTCAAGGCGCTTTTGTGTCACGGCCCCGTTTTGGCGGCTCCGGACTTTGCCAGGCCGTTCAAACTGGAGGTGGACGCCAGCGGAGTGGGTGCTGGCGCTGTTCTGTTACAGGAAGATGCGGAGAGAGTGGATCATCCGGTGTGCTATTATTCTAGAAAGTTTGACAAACATCAGCTCAATTATTCAACCATTGAGAAAGAGACACTTGCTTTGTTGTTGGCCTTGCGGCACTTTGAGGTGTATGTTGGTTCTAGCTCTTTGCCGATCGTTGTTTACACTGATCATAATCCACTGGTCTTTCTCTCCCGTATGTACAACCACAATCAGCGCTTAATGCGTTGGGCGCTGTTTGTGCAGGACTACAACTTGGATGTCCGCCACAAGAGGGGCTCGGAAAACGTGGTGGCTGACGCGTTGTCCAGGTTGCAGTGAAAGTTGATGTGTGTATACATGTTTGTATGTATATATGATGTATTTCTGTGTGTGTCACTCAAACTTAGAGTTTGTGTTTATGGGGGGGGGTGTTACGGCCGTCGTCAACGCCCTCCTGTCTGTTAGAGTGAAAAATGCAAAGCGGGCTGTGCCATCCCACAAAGCTGGTGATTGGATGGACCAGGAAGGACCTGCCCAGTTCCTGCAGGACGAGGCTGCTGATTGGTGCGGCGTGCTCCCCACTGGCCGGCCAATCAAGAGGAGTCAGGTGGCTGCCTCCTACTTAAAGAGCGTGAACATGGATGCTGAGGAGGTGAAACTGTGGCTGGCCTCTGGAGGACTTCCAAGTGGCCGATAGCCTAACATTAGTCATGAATAAATGATGTTAAAAAATGTATAAGTAACTCATTCTTGACGAAAGATAAAAGAGCTGTGTGCGTGCGGCCCAGTCTCTTTTTTCTTTCTCTCCCTTTTCAGCCGAGTGGCGCCCGTGTCCGCTCGCGGTGTGAAGCGTGTGTCCGCGCTATCCTTCGACATGCACTCTAATCACTGCTGATAGACGGCCTTCAGTACAGTCGGGCTGTAAACGGGTTTGGGCTTTTAAAAAGCTGTCAATCAAAATGGACTTGTCGGGCACGGGCCGAATTCTGTCGGGCTCGGCCCTTTTCGGCCTAACTTTTAAGGCTACAGCTCAAGTTCAAAGCCCTTCCTGATGGTAAAGACTTTTTCTTAAAATATTAAGACTTTTTTGTTGAAATATTACCACTTTTCTTGCTCTCACTCACCAGCAGAGACATGATGAACTTGTGCAGGTAGACCACCTGGATGCAGCCCACGTTCAGCTTCACTCGGCCGTCCGTTTTGGACGTGTTGGCGTAGCCGGCGCCGTCTGTGGCGTTGGGAGTCAGACTCATGGAGAAGCTAAACACCTCGTCACCCACGATGGAGATCGCCTGGAGGACACAAACATCAGAAATAAATCTATCAGAGTCTGAAGAAACATCAGAGATATATCTATCAGAGTCTGAAGAAACATCAGAGACATCTGAACATGCCAACTGTCTGAGAGAGTATATAATAACTGTAGTATTGTCTGAGAGAGTATATAATAACTGTAGTATTGTCTAACTGTAGTATTGTCTGAGAGAGTATATAATAACTGTAGTATTGTCTGAGAGAGTATATAATAACTGTAATATTGTCTGAGAGAGTATATAATAACTGTCGTACTGTCTGAGAGAGTATATAATAACTGTAGTATTGTCTGACATAGTATATAATAACTGTAGTATTGTCTGAGAGAGTATATAATAACTGTAGTATTGTCTGAGAGAGTATATAATAACTGTCGTACTGTCTGAGAGAGTATATAATAACTGTAGTATTGTCTGAGAGAGTATATAATAACTGTAGTATTGTCTGACATAGTATATAATAACTGTAGTATTGTCTGAGAGAGTATATAATACTGTAGTATTGGAGTCCAGAGTTAAAAAATATTATTATTATATTATAAAAAATAATCGGCGAAAATGCATTGAAAGAAACTTTGAAAGCGACAAAAAAAAGCATCAAAAGCATCAAAAAGCTTCAACAAAAACAGTTTTGGGCAATTCCTTTTAACGTTGAAGAATGAAAAAGTCTGTGTTACATTAGACGTCAGGTGGGATAACAGTAGCCTGGTGAGACTGTCCTGATCTGGTGAGCTCCAGTTCTCCACTCACAGATCAGTCTGGCATCTTGAGAGAGAGAACATTTGGAGCCGTTCGCCAAACGACCGACCAATCAGCGTTGGTTTTGAGGCGGGTTTAGGTGTGACGCAACGAGAAGCGTCTATCACCAACATAGGTGGTGATAGACAGATGGTTTATCCAATCAGCTAACCAGTATTTTCAGACAGCGGTAGCCCTAATTCTGTTAGCCGCTCGCTAATGCTTTTTTTATCTTGGATACTTCTTTTGGACTATGGACTGGGAACCTGAAATGGAAACCTTTTATTCCTAAATTCTCATTACACAAACGGCAAATCTCCTTTACCGACATGTTGCTAGCTTGCTCAGCTAACGAGCTATGCTTTGCCTGCAGCAGCAGGGGTAGCCTGACTTGTGGTTGTATTTTCATACGCTTCGTTGATCTGATTGGTTGATCTGGCCCGTCTATCAACAACATAGGTGGTGATAGACAGATGGTTTATCCAATCAGCTAACCAGGATTTCCGCCCCATCCCAAAAGTTCTCCAACGGTAAGTTCCCAGATGGATATGCAGAGCAAATGTGAAGCAATCCATCTGGTGGAGTCAGGTTAGGATAACAGTGAGATCAGTGATGATGTGAGATCAGTGTTGATGTGATAACAGTGAGATCAGTGTTGATGTGATAACAGTGAGATCAGTGTTGATGTGAGATCAGTGTTGATGTGATAACAGTGAGATCAGTGTTGATGTGATAAATGGATCGATGGCTGAGACTTTATGAGTTTTCTGATCAAAGGTGATCTGAATCAGAGGAATCAGCGTTAACACAACTGCAGAACCTAACCCTGCCTCACTGACCTTCTTGTGGATGCTTTTGGGATCGACGTTGAGAACGATGAAGTCTCTGAGGCGGGCAGAGATGTGAGTCTGGGGTCCCTGCATCAGCAGAGAGCCATGAAACCCTGCAGGACAGAAAACAGGGAAGACACAAGCATCACAAACCCTGCAGGACAGAAAACAGGGCAGACACACACAAACCCTGCAGGACAGAAAACATGGTTGTAAAAAGCGACAACAATGCAAAAAACATCATATAAAAGCCACAAAATTGCCGAAAAAAGCGCCAAGAAACGTAATAAAAAAGCACCAAAAACGTGGTAAAAAGCAACAACCTTAAGGTAGCCGAGGTAAGGGAGGTAAGGGAGGTAGGCGAGGGTTGGTGTGGAGAATAACGCGGGCAGACAGAAACAGATTAGGTTAGGGAAACAGTGAGATCAGTGTTGATGTGATAACAGTGAGATCAGTGTTGATGTGATAACAGTGAGATTAGTGTTGATGTGATAACAGTGAGATTAGTGTTGATGTGATAACAGTGAGATTAGTGTTGATGTGATAACAGTGAGATTAGTGTTGATGTGATAACAGTGAGATCAGTGTTGATGTGATAACAGTGAGATTAGTGTTGATGTGATAACAGTGAGATCAGTGTTGATGTGATAACAGTGAGATTAGTGTTGATGTGATAACAGTGAGATCAGTGTTGATGTGATAACAGTGAGATTAGTGTTGATGTGATAACAGTGAGATTAGTGTTGATGTGATAACAGTGAGATCAGTGTTGATGTGATAACAGTGAGATTAGTGTTGACGTGATAACAGTGAGATCAGTGTTGATGTGATAACAGTGAGATCAGTGTTGATGTGATAACAGTGAGATCAGTGTTGATGTGATAACAGTGAGATCAGTGTTGATGTGATAACAGTGAGATTAGTGTTGACGTGAGATCAGTGTTGATGTGAGATTAGTGTTGATGTGAGATTAGTGTTGATGTGAGATAGATTGAGAAACAGATACTGGGTAAAAAGATTGGGAACCTTGGATCTTGATGTCAGCCATGTTGCAGCTCTGGTCACACACCAGCACGTTGAAGGCTCCCAGTGACATCATCATCTTCAGGTCGATGACGTCACTCTTAGCAGGTGATGTCACGGCGGCTGACAGGAAACAACAACACGTTAAACACAGAGTCTTTCATCATCAGGCTTTCATCATTATGTTTGTGTGTGTGTATGTGTGTGTGTGTGTGCGTGCATGTGCCTGTGTGTCTGTGTGTGTGTGTGTCTGTGTGTGCGTGCGTGTGCCTGTGTGTCTGTCTGTGTGTGTGTGTGTGTGTGTGTCTGTGTGTGTGTGTGTGTGTGTGTGCGTGCGTGTCTGTATGTGTGTGTGTGTGTGTGTGTGTGTGTGTGTGTGTGCCTGTGTGTCTTTGTGTGTCTGTGTGCGTGCGTGTCTGTGTCTGTGTGTGTGTGTGTGTGTGTGTGTGTGTTATACTGACTGGACCTGGCCGACACTATCCTGTCCTCTGTCTTGGGTCTGATGATCTCCGGAGACGCCAACGCTGCCGACAGGAAGTTGATGGCTGACAGCAGAGCCTCGGTGTGGAGCAGAAGGTCCAGAGACGTGAACATCACCTGGAGAGAGAGAGACACACAGAGAGAGAGAGACAGATAGAGACATAGAGAGAGAGAGAGAGAGACACAGAGAGAGAGAGACAGATAGAGATATAGAGAGAGAGACACACAGAGAGAGAGAGACAGATAGAGACATAGAGAGAGAGAGAGACACAGAGAGAGAGAGACAGATAGAGACATAGAGAGAGAGAGAGACAGAGAGACAGAGAGAGAGACAGATAGAGACATAGAGAGAGATAGACGAGAGACACAGAGAGAGACATAGAGAGACAGAGATAGACAGGCAGAGAGAGAGAGAGAGAGGGACAGAGAGAGAGACAGAGAGAGTTAAGATTGTAATAATAATAATAATAATGTGTTATGTATGTATGATGTGTGTATTTATGTATGTATGATGTGTGTATATATGTGTATGTATGTGTGTGTGTGTATATATATATGTGTATATATGTGTATATATGTATGATGTGTATATATGTATGTATGTATGATGTGTGTGGATCAGCTGTTACTGACGTTGATCATTTGCTCCGTGTTGTTGTAGGCGGTGGAAAAGTCGGGCGCCGAGCGGTCGGCCTAAGGAAACAAACAGGAAATGACCAACAGGAAACCACAGGAAATCACAAACAGGAAACCACAAACAGGAAATCACAAACAGGAAATTACACTACGTTTGATTCTCGGCTCTGACAGATGACAGCACCGTTACGCATCTCAACAGGTGATCAGATATTAAATATGAATCAGATATATAAAATATGAATCAGATATATTAAATATTAAACAGTGGGTCACCTTGAAGTACTGCACTTTGAGCAGTTCAGCTCCGGACTCCACAGACGAGCTGATGAGACACAGCGGCTCGCCACTCGAGTCTGAACCAACAGGAAACCACAAAACGTATTTAAATATCTCCGTTTATATATCCCTGTTAATATCTCAGTTTATATATCTGTTTATATCCCTGTTAATATCTCAGTTTATATATCTCTGTTTATATATCTCTGTTTATCTCTCTGTTCATATATCTGTTTATATCTCTGTGTTTATATCTCTCTGTTTATATATCTCTGTGTTTATATATATATCTGTTTATATCTCTCTGTTTATATATCTCTGTTTATATCTCTCTGTTTATATATCGCTGTTTATATATCGCTGTTTATATCTCTCTGTGTTTATATCTCTCTGTGTTTATATCTCTCTGTGTTTATATCTCTGTTTATATCGCTCTGTGTTTATATATCTCTGTTTATATCTCTCTGTTTATATCGCTCTGTGTTTATATATCTCTGTTTATATATCTGTTTATATATCTCTGTTTATATCTGTTTATATCTCTCTCTGTTTATATATCTCGGTTTATATCTCGGTTTACATCTCTCTGTGTTTATATCGCTCTGTTTATATATCTCTGTTTATATACAGTACAGGCCAAAAGTTTGGACACACCTTCTCATTCAATGCGTTTCCTTTATTTTCATGACTATTTACATTGTAGATTCTCACTGAAGGCATCAAAACTATGAATGAATACATATGGAATTATGTACTTAACAAAAAAGTGTGAAATAACTGAAAACATGTCTTATATTTTAGATTCCTCAAAGTAGCCACCCTTTGCTTTTTTGATAAACAAACCCTTGGTGTTCTCTCAATGAGCTTCATGAGGTAGTCACCTGAAATGGTTTTACCTTCACAGGTGTGCTTTGTCAGGGTTAATTAGTGGAATTATTTCCCTTATTAATAAAAAAGCAAAGGGTGGCTACTTTGAAGAATCTAAAATATAAGACATGTTTTCAGTTATTTCACACTTTTTTGTTAAGTACATAATTCCATATGTATTCATTCATAGTTTTGATGCCTTCAGTGAGAATCTACAATGTAAATAGTCATGAAAATAAAAAGGAAATGCATTGAATGAGAAGGTGTGTTTATATCTCTCTGTTTACATCTCTGTTTATATATCTCTGTTTATATATATATATATACAGTATATATACAATATATATATATATATATATCTCTGTTTATATATATCTCTGTTTATATATCTCGGTTTATATCTCTCTGTTTATATCTCTATATATCTCTGTTTATATCTCTGTTTATATATCTTTAATTAATTATCTCTGTTCATATATCTTTATTTATATATCTTTATTTAAATATCTCGGTTTATATCTCTGTTTATATCTCTGTTTATATATCTCTGTTATATATATCTCTGTTTATATAATGCATGAACACATGAACAGTTTAAGGTTCTATAATGAAGAGAGGCGGTGACCTTTGAACTCCAGGCACTTCATGGTGATCTTGTCGATGAACGTGGTGGCCATCATGTCGTACTTCTTCACTTCCGTGTTGATGCCGAGGTGAGCGACCTGAAAGACGAGGAACGGAAACTCGCTCTTCTCTCGGGGCTTCTTCAGGGTCAGCAACACCTGCACAGGTAAAGAGAACAGGAAACAGATCAATCAGCAACACCTGCACAGGTAAAGGGATAGGAAACAGATCAATCAGCAACACCTGCACAGATAAAGGGATAGGAAACAGATCAATCAGCAACACCTGCACAGGTAAAGAGAACAGGAAACAGATCAATCAGCAACACCTGCAGAGGTAACGGGATAGGAAACAGATCAATCAGCAACACCTGCACAGGTAAAGGGACAGGAAACAGATCAATTAGCAACACCTGCACAGGTAAAGAGACAGGAAACATCAATCAGCAACACCTGCACAGGTAAAGGGACAGGAAACAGGAAACAGATCAATCAGCAACACCAGCACAGGTAAAGGAACAGGAAACAGATCAATCAGCAACACCTGCACAGGTAAAGGGATAGGAAACAGATCAATCAGCAACACCTGCACAGGTAAAGGGACAGGAAACAGATCAATCAGCAACACCTGCACAGATAAAGGGATAGGAAACAGATCAATCAGCAACACCTGCACAGGTAAAGAGAACAGGAAACAGATCAATCAGCAACACCTGCACAGGGTAAAGAGAACAGGAAAAAGATCAATCAGCAACACCTGCACAGGTAAAGGGACAGGAAACAGATCAATCAGCAACACCTGCACAGGTAAAGGGAACAGGAAACAGATCAATCAGCAACACCTGCACAGATAAAGAGAACAGGAAACAGCTCAATCAGCAACACCTGCACAGGTAAAGAGAACAGGAAACAGGAAACAGATCAATCAGCAACACCTGCACAGGTAAAGGGACAGGAAACAGATCAATCAGCAACACCTGCACAGGTAAAGGGACAGGAAACAGATCAATCAGCAACACCAGCACAGGTAAAGGAACAGGAAACAGATTGATCAGCAACACCTGCACAGGTAAAGGGACAGGAAACAGATCAATCAGCAACACCTGCACAGGTAAAGGGACAGGAAACAGATCAATCAGCAACACCTGCACAGGTAAAGAGAACAGGAAACAGGAAACAGATCAATCAGCAACACCTGCACAGGTAAAGAGAACAGGAAACAGATCAATCAGCAACACCTGCACAGATAAAGAGAACAGGAAACAGATCATTCAGCAACACCTGCACAGATAAAGAGAACAGGAAACAGCTCAATCAGCAACACCTGCACAGGTAAAGAGAACAGGAAACAGGAAACAGATCAATCAGCAACACCTGTACAGGTAAAGGGACAGGAAACAGATCAATAAGCAACACCTGCACAGGTAAAGGGACAGGAAACAGATCAATCAGCAACACTGGCACAGGTAAAGGAACAGGAAACAGGAAACAGATCGATCAGCAACACCTGCACAGGTAAAGGGACAGGAAACAGATCAATCAGCAACACCTGCACAGGTAAAGGGACAAGAAACAGATCAATCAGCAACACCTGCACAGGTAAAGAGAACAGGAAACAGGAAACAGATCAATCAGCAACACCTGCACAGGTAAAGGGAACAGGAAACAGATCAATCAGCAACACCTGCACAGATAAAGAGAACAGGAAACAGCTCAATCAGCAACACCTGCACAGGTAAAGAGAACAGGAAACAGGAAACAGATCAATCAGCAACACCTGTACAGGTAAAGGGACAGGAAACAGATCAATCAGCAACACCTGCATAGGTAAAGACAACAGGAAACCGATTAATCAGCAACACCTGCACAGGTAAAGAGAACAGGAAACAGATCAATCAGCAACACCTGCACAGGTAAAGAGAACAGGAAACAGATCAATCAGCAACACCTGCACAGGTAAAGGGACAGGAAACAGGAAACAGATCAATCAGCAACAACCACACAGGTAAAGAAAAACAGGAAACAGATAAATCAGCAACACCTGCACAGGTAAAGGGAAACAGGAAACAGATAAATCAGCAACACCTGCACAGGTAAAGAGAACAGGAAACAGATCAATCAGCAACACCTGCACAGGTAAAGGGAAACAGGAAACCGATGAATCAGCAACACCTGCACAGGTAAAGGGAACAGGAAACAGATCAATCAGCAACACCTGCACAAGTAAAGCGACAGGAAACAGATCAATCAGCAACACCTGCACATGTAAAGGGAACAGGAAACAGGAAACAGATCAATCAGCAACACCTGCACAGGTAAAGCGACAGGAAACAGATCAATCAGCAACACCCGCACATGTAAAGGGAACAGGAAACAGGAAACAGAAGAATCAGCCGAATGAATCCATGTTGGAGGAACGTTTATCAGGACGAATGATTCCTACATAGAGAAGGCGTCAGTATGGGTTCCATGTTTGGGACAGGAAAGGTATTTTAGGGTTTCTTACCTCTTTGATTGGGACAGGAAAGGTATTTTAGGGTTTCTTACCTCTTTGATTGGGACAGGAAAGGTATTTTAGGGTTTCTTACCTCTGACTGGGACAGGACAGGTATTTTAGGGTTTCTTACCTCTTTGATTGGGACAGGACAGGTATTTTAGGGTTTCTTACCTCTTTAATTGCAAAGTGGAGCAGAACGTTGACGGTGTTTTCGGTCGGAGCTCCGTTAGTGGAGGCCGACTCTCCGCCAGGTAAAACCTCCACCTGCTGCTTCTCTGGAAGAACAACACATTACAAGATGGATTTATTTATGGCTCTGTCTTATCTCAGAGCTCTTCTGTCTTATCTCAGAGCTCTTCTCTTATCTCAGACCTCTCCTGTCTTATCTCAGAGCTCTTCTCTTATCTCAGTGCTCTTCTCTTATCTCAGACCTCTCCTGTCTTATCTCAGAGCTCTTCTCTTATCTCAGTGCTCTTCTCTTATCTCAGACCTCTCCTGTCTTATCTCAGACCTCTTCTCTTATCTCAGACCTCTTCTGTCTTATCTCAGACCTCTTCTCTTATCTCAGACCTCTTCTGTCTTATCTCAGAGCTCTTCTCTTATCTCAGACCTCTTCTCTTATCTCAGACCTCTCCTGTCTTATCTCAGACCTCTTCTCTTATCTCAGACCTCTTCTGTCTTATCTCAGACCTCTTCTGTCTTATCTCAGACCTCTTCTCTTATCTCAGACCTCTTCTGTCTCATCTCAGAGCTCTTCTGTCTTATCTCAGACCTCTTCTCTTATCACAGACCTCTTCTCTTATCTCAGACCTCTTCTGTCTTATCTCAGATCTCTCAGACCTCTTCTGTCTTATCTCAGACCTCTTCTGTCTTATCTCAGACCTCTTCTGTCTTATCTCAGACCTCTTCTGTCTTATCTTAGACCTCTTCTGTCTTATCTCAGACCTCTTCTGTCTTATCTCAGACCTCTTCTGTGTTATCTCAGACCTCTTCTGTCTTATCTCAGACCTCTTCTGTGTTATCTCAGACCTCTTCTGTCTTATCTCAGACCTCTTCTGTCTTATCTCACACCTCTTCTGTCTTATCTCACACCTCTTCTGTCTTATCTTATCTTAAGAAATCTTAACTACAAATGTAAAATCCTTCAGTCAATCTGCACTCGTCCTGTCAGCCTCCAGTTTATTCTCCCAGAAATCCTAAATTTATCCAAAGGTGAAGTATTCTATATTATCAGCACATAGTGAGTATTTAAAGGGACTGTCAGATTTCCCATGATGCACTGGGGGAAGTTACCTTGAGTGGTGTGTTTCGTGACGTCCCTGCTGAGCTCTCTGCTTCCCTCCCCGATGTTCTCCACCAGGATCTTCATCAGCACCGCAAGGTCTTCCTCGCCCAGACTTATCTGAGGAACACCACACTTTACTGTACTTAAAATATGTTGAGTCACTCTGAGGAACACCACACTTTACTGTACCAAAAAACTGCTGACTCACTCTGAGAAACACCACACTTTACTGTACTTAAAATCTGCTGAGTCACTCTGAGAAACACCACACTTTACTGTACATTACTCTGAAAATCTGCTAGGAAACTCTCTCTGATTTTAGTTTTCCCAGAATGCATTGCCAAGCTGCTAACAGAGACAATGAATGGAAAGCTGTCTGTGGACACAGACCATAAGTCTGAAAAACTGCTGAGTCACAGTTTAGAAAGCAAGAAGCATGTGATACGTACATTAAGGGAGCGCAGCTCTCCCTGGACCTGGACTCCGGGGATCCTGGTGAACCAGGAAGTAGACAGGTTCCTGGTGACGGAAAGCTCCAAGTTGATTGGCTGCAGGATCTCGATGTCGAGGTGGGAGGAGTCCCGCGGAGTCAGCGTGGTCCTGAAAACATCATTTAACATTTCAGGAGAGAAAATGCATTTCCTGGAGAAAATGTGTGTGAATGCTGAAAAGCTGAATCCACACTGGATCGCTTCACTAAATGGGTAAGAAGAAGGTACGTAGTGTGGAAACATGGGAATAGTTTTAATTAGTATGAATGATATTGAAATGTTGAATAATACTAAGAATGTATCAGCTTTCTGTGGCTCATCAACACGTTTTAATGCAGCTTAGAGGAACTTCCTGTTGGTGTTTTCAGACACCAAAACAGGAAACACCAGAACTCACTTTATTCTTTCACAGTTTCTCTGTTTTATGATTCTGTTTATCCGATGTGTTGTCTTTGAAGAGTAACGGAGGTAATCTATCTGTTTGTACTAGAACTGCAAAGATTAATGGATTAGTTGTCAACTATTAAACTAATCCATTAACCAGTTTGAGTCACTTCTAGGGTTGGGTACCGGTTCCGACGTAAACGGTAGTAACGAGACCGAATAAGAAGGACAATTTCGGCTCCTCATTTCGGTGCCAGAATCATCGCTGCACGGGACGCTACGTTACCGTTAGCTAGTAGCTGGATTAAACAGCTAACGTTAAGCGGTGTAAAGTGTGACTGTATTTCCCTGTAGAGGATTCCAACAGGAGGACCTAACAGTCTGACTGCTGCTGCCAACGTCTGAACAACAACACAGACACACAGTTCACTTGAAACTCGCCAGCCTTGTGGTGCATTCAAAGTTATTGTAAAATACCCTTTTCCCATCTGGTGCTTGTTATTGTCGTTTACCAACAATCTACTGGTTAAATAAGTTATTGTTATAAGTTATTGTTATTACATTATTAATCATTTCATTTTGACCATATTAGCAATAAACAAGCCATTCTTTAATGTCGCCAACTATCGTTTTGTGCTTCTTTTTTTAAATTTTATATTATATACATTATATATATTTCGGTTCAGGCACCGGCACCATTTTAAAAGTATCGATTTAGCACCAGTATCGGAAAACCCCAAACCATATCCAACCCTAGTCATTTAGTTTCTGATGAAACAGGTAAACTTGTGTGATGTCAGTTTGTTAAATGGGAATATGTTCTAGTGTCTTCTCTCCTCTGGGACAGGACACTGAAGATCTTTGAGTTGTGGACATAAAAAAACATTTGAGGACGTCATCTTGGGCGTTTGGGAAACTCTGATCTACATATTTCTGTATTTTTTGGTTTTATCAGTAGTTGCAGCGTTTCAAGGTTCACCAAAGTTGAGCGCAACAAACAAACATTAGATTTATGGAGTTTGGAGTGAATCCAGCTTGTTTGTCTTGTGGTTTGGATTTCTGCCGTCAGATCTCAGGAATGATTTCTAAAATAACCACAAAACCCTTTCAGAACATCACTACTTCTTAAAGGTGACATAATGATGTATTTTCTGTCTTATCTATAATGTTATAATGTCGTATTTTCATGTTAAACGTCAAATAATGAGGTCAACGTATTTCAGAGACAGAAAAGCTTGAACGTTCAGATTTCCAACTGTTCTGAACTCTCTCGGCTCCTGGTCACGTCACACAGAGCTGCGTCACATCAGGTAACACAGACTCATCCTCCACTGTACACGGACCGGTCATGCTAACTGCTGATTGGCTAGTATTTGGTTCAGAAGCCTTCATTGGTGTACTGTATATACGTGCGTGGCAGTCAGGATTATTCAGAGGTGTGGATACCTGGAGAGTTTGAGCTGAGTCAGCTTGACGTCCATTTTGTCCACCACGGCGGGCAGAGAGAAGCCTTCAGCCGGCAGCAGAGAGAAGCTGTTCCCCACCGTGATCAGACCCAGGTCCATCACAAGTGCATTCTGGGAGCTGGACGACTGGGGGATGATGATGAGCGGAGCTTTCAGCCTGATGTCCATGGACAGACGGAAACTCTTCTGGGCGAAACCACGCACGCTGGACGCCGCCTTCTCGGCCGCCTGAGCCGTCGCCGCGCTCAGAGCTTCTTTAGCCGTCTGGAAGTTATCAACGAACATCTGGAGGGATAAATCTAGAGTTAGGGTTAGGGTTAGAGACACGCGGCGAAGGCTGGGAGAGAAACACCATGAAGGAGCCGATGGGAGGTGTTCACTGCCACGCCGTCATTTCTGTTTCAGAAACTCCAGATGAAGAATATGAAGCTCCGACTAACTCGAATAACACAATCAAACAACTGAATCACAAAAATGTTTCTGCTTCTACATATCAGCTGGGATTTTAAAAACTGTATAGTGGGTCAGATAAGGGGGGAAGGTGGATACAAGCCCCAAATTTGGTGCGGTTATCCCTCTGGGGCCAATAGTTTGAAAAATAACGTTAGCCACTTCATTTATCAAAATGGCCGCCATTTTCCAAGATGGCTGCCATTTCTGGCATTGGAAAACATGTATCTTGCCACATAATTTTACTCACGGGACATATTTCAAGGTTTTTACCTTTGAATCCTATGTGATTGACTGTAGCTAAGTTTCCATCCACTTGTCAATTGAATTATCTGAAGTTCGGTAGAAAAACTCATGCGAATAAAGCTGGTGAAAGTGTGTTTCCATCAAACAGCTCTAAAGCGAATAAAAACCTGTGCGTAATGACGTCACATGCTGTTTTGCGATTAAATTGGTATATTGAATTGATTTGAGACATTTCATGGTGTTTCCATTCATTTTTGCACTGAATCACACAATATTCAAGCAAACTTTTGCGAACAAAGTTTTGCTAGACAGAAGTAGTTGTTGTTAATATTAGAAGCCTAAGCTCCCATGGGCCTTTGCTGAGGATCTGATCCAGCTCATCAAAAAGGTGGAACTTATATTATATATATATAATATATATTATATTTTCCCTCCAGCACCGCTGCGAGACAATTCTTTTTTGAGCCGTGTATCGCTGTTTGAGCGCCTGCCATTTACTCTGCAGGACGTCCCACGGCTTGTCGTAAGGGACATTCTAAAACGCATAACGTCAAAAAGCAGAAACGCTTTATGTCAGATAACGTCCATAATAATTGGACATTGGGTTAGATTATTTGACAGTTTTCCGTGGTTATGATGGGTAATATGAGAGAGAAATTTGGTGATGATTGATCATTGTTTAGGTACATTAAACCACTTTTTCCTCGCCATAACTTCTATAATCGTTGGATTTCGATTTAGTTTTTTTTGACAGGCTTAAGTGTTCATGACAAGATATGACCATGATAAATCTGGTGATGATTGATCGTTGTTTAGATACATTAAACCACATATAAGCTTTTTCACATTAAGCGTTTTAGAATGTCCCTGTCGTAACTGTTCCTTCGCGAGCTCCTGATAAATGATGGCGTTTCTTAGACTTTTGCTATCTAAAATAGCTGTTATATTTTTCTGGTAAATTAAATTAAAAAGGTATCTCGTCTCCTCGTTTGTCCGCTTACATCTGTTTTTGTTGACAGCATCATGTGTGCAAACAGAGCGGAAATACTGGGTGGAAATTAACTGAAACTTCTTCTTCTTCGTTTTATTGCGGGTTGCAACCATAAAATGACCTAAAACTTAATCGCAATTCATTATTTATTCAGCAAATAACGTTTCCATCAGCGTTTATCGCATAAGCCGTATATCGATCAAGAGAAAATCCGATGACACTGAACATATTTCATTTGAGTCGACATTCATGAAATTCAGTCGGATTTTACTGTTTCCATAAGGCATTTTTCATTCGATATCACTTAATTCGGATAAAAACGGGTCGATGGAAACATAGCTTGTGATAATGTCACATACATATCTATGTTGTGTTTTGAGAGTCGTTTTGTGGTATTTAGAGTAAATAATGTGAAAAAAACATGACATAATTCCAAGAAAAACAATTTCCCTAAAAAATGACACTTATCTGCTCCACTAGTAAAGACAAAGAACATCTTCTGAAAATAAACAGAAGATGTTTATGAATCAATAATTGTGAATCAATAATTGTAGGAATATTTCTGAATCCGAGTGCTAGCTTTTCGTTCAAAAGTTCATTTCATCCTTTTTGTTGTAGCAGTTTCTGAAACAAAGATGAAGTTAATTTTGAAAGTGGAAGTGATGTTACACAGGCAGAGGTCATGTGACTGTGGAGGGGGGTGGGGGGGGTGGGGGGGGCAGTGATTATGGCCATGAGCAGCAAAGCACTGATGGAGGAAGTGAGCTCTGATTACTGGGTTTGTGCTCAGACGGAGAGACTTTAAACTTTTCAGGTTTTCGTTGCTGTTTTTCAGACCAGTGCTGTAGACTCAAGATTTATCTTTTTTTTATTTATTTATAAAGACAACGCACATTAAATAACACTGAGTTTAAGGTGGACTGAAGCTGAGTTTAAGTGGACTGAAGCTGAGTGAAGCTAAAGCGGGACGTGTGGGGCAGTAGAGAGATGCATGCTGGGAGCTGTACCTCATCAGCAGACTGAAAGCTAAAAGAAGCCTGAAAGAACAGAAGACATCAAAGACAAGACGACAAACATGAGACACAAGAAACTGTAAATAGAGAAGCATGCAACAGGAAACACAACAAACTACAGAGCCAGGACTAACCCTGACCCAGGGCTGTGCATCAACACTGGGTTGCTTTTCAGTGCACAGGAAATAGAGAGCTAGATGACTGTGTGGAGATAATCACTGAAATTGACAAAAAGTGTACTGGCTTATCATCACTTACTTTACCTTTGAACTGTGTATTTTAGGGGTGTCACGGTTCGATTTAAACTTTTCTTTTCAGCAGGGACGGCAATGGCAACACCACAAAAAGAGCCACTAGCAGAAGGGAAGTTTGAAACAACAGTTTGAGTTGCTAAGAGTTTAAAAAGGTGCAATTGATGGCTCCATTAGTTCAACAAGGTGCACCTGAATGCATCATGGAGTCCCGTCGGATCCAATATGCTTTACCTTCGTTGTTTGTTTTCATAACTCACTCACAGGAAGGCAAAATGTTGCCAGACAGTAACTTCAGGGAAGTACTGTTGTTTGACCATCATGTTCGACTCCAGCAGTGGTTTTCTGGACAAGAGCCTCTGCAGGCTGACGCTAAGCTAACGCATGCTACCAGCAATCAGAAATGGGGAGTCTCAAGTCGCATTTAAGTTGCACACCGACTAGTCTATATCCACGACGTTCCACTTCCGCGATTGTTCCGTTGCCACCGGAAATTCCGCCGGATATCCCCCCCCTTCTTCTGTCTTTGTGTCGGGGTTCTAACCTCTGTTTGATTTGTGAGGACTTTGGTTAACTGCTCTTCAGATCTCTGCAGGGTAAATCCAGACAGCTAGCTAGACTATCTGTCCAATCTGAGTTTTCTGTTGCACGACTAAAACTACTTTTGAACTTACACATGTTCCACCAGAACAAGTTCCTTCCTGAGACTATTTAGCAGAGGCACCGTGGCTCTGTCCGGAGCTTAGCCCCGCCCACGATGATTGTGATTGGTTTAAAGAAATGCCAATAAACCACAGCACGTTTTGCTCCTATCCAGGAATGCTGTGAGGACTCCCCAGACTACAGACACGGTGACTTCAGACTTGACTTGAGACTCGAGATGCGGGACTCATGAACAATCTTTATTTATTGGAGTTGAATGTTATTCCCCTCCCTGCGTAACCTATAACCTTCCTAAGTAAGAGAGGACTATAGACATGATGACGCTCCGACAGCTGCTGTGCAGTTCATCAGAAGCTTTGGCTTAAAAAAACATCAGACAACAAGACCCATACAAAAGCTGCTGAACATGTGGACTCTAGCTCAGAGACCAGTGAGCTGCCAGCAGTAAGCTGCAATAGCTGTCTGTTGTTGTTTTCTTCGGTAAGCAAAGTAGGCGATAGTTGAAATCAAAAGCTCATTTCAATCGATTTTTCGATTAAAAATCTAAATCGTGACAACCCTAATACATATATACTGTATATACAGTACAGGCCAAAAGTTTGGACACACCTTCTCATTCAATGCGTTTCCTTTTTATTTTTATGACTATTTACATTGTAGATTCTCACTGAAGGCATCAAAACTATGAATGAACACATATGGAATTATGTACTTAACAAAAAAGTGTGAAATAACTGAAAACATGTCTTATATTTTAGATTCTTCAAAGTAGCCACCCTTTGCTTTTTTACTAATAAGGGAAGAAATTCCACTAATTAACCCTGACAAAGCACACCTGTGAAGGTAAAACCATTTCAGGTGACTACCTCATGAAGCTCATTGAGAGAACACCAAGGGTTTGCAGAGTTATCAAAAAAAGTGTTTTCAGTTATTTCACACTTTTTGGTTAAGTACATAATTCCATATGTGTTCATTCATAGTTTTGATGCCTTCAGTGAGAATCTACGATGAAAATAGTCATGAACATAAAGAAACACATTGAATGAGAGGTGCGTCCAAACTTTTGGCCTGTACTGTATATGTATATAAAGTATATATATGTATATAAAGTATAAATATGTATATAAAGTATAGATATGTATATAAAGTATAGATATGTTTATAAAGTATAAATATGTATATAAAGTATAGATATGTATATACAGTATACATATGTATATAAAGTATAGATATGTATATAAAGTATAAATATGTATATAAAGTATAGATATGTATATAAAGTATATACGTGTCAAAGGGTGGATATATAAGTGCATATATCCCTGTGTGATATCTGACCAGTAGTGATGGTCAAATGAAGCTTCGCAAACCAGTGTCTTTACTTTCTGAGCTCACTAGATGGCGCTCTCTGTTCAAAGAAAAAGGTTAAATGAATGGCAATTCAGTGGGTTTTCAAACCCTTTGTTGAACAGAGAGTGCCATCTAGTGAGCTCAGAAAGTAAAGACACTGGTTCGCGAAGCTTCATTTGACCATCACTACTGACCAGCAGTGACATGAGGAACTTGTGCAGGTAGACGATCTGGATGCATCCCAGACGCAGCGTCAGCTTCCCGTCCGTCCTGGATGTGTCGCTGTAACCGTCGCCCAGCGTCGCCCCCGGAAACAACGAGAGTTTGAAGCTGAACACCTCCTCACCCACGATGGACACCGCCTGCAGCGAGGAAGAATAAAACAAGAGCTAGCAAAGTCTCCGTACGAAAGAAACAACAGAGTCTACAAGTTCTGAATCACTAGAATAACTGTATTCACCCAGAACCAGAAAACCAGAACCATAACTAACAGAATGAAGACCTTTCTGTAGACGGTTCTGGAGACTAACAGAATAAAGACCTTTCTGTTGATGGTTCTGGAGACTAACAGAGAAAGAAGACCTTTCTGTAGACGGTTCTGGAGACTAACAGAATGAAGACCTTTCTGTAGATGGTTCTGGAGACTAACAGAATACAGACCTTTCTGTAGATGGTTCTGGAGACTAACAGAGAAAGAAGACCTTTCTGTAGATGGTTCTGGGGACTAACAGAATATAGACCTTTCTGTAGATGGTTCTGGAGACTAACAGAATGAAGACCTTTCTGTAGATGGTTCTGGGGACTGACAGAATATAGACCTTTCTGTAGACGGTTCTGGAGACTAACAGAATAAAGACCTTTCTGTTGATGGTTCTGGAGACTAACAGAGTAAAGATCTTTCTGTAGATGGTTCTGGAGACGAACAGAGAAAGAAGACCTTTCTGTAGATGGTTCTGGAGACTAACAGAATGAAGACCTTTCTGTAGATGGTTCTGGAGACTAACAGAGAAAGAAGACCTTTCTGTAGATGGTTCTGGAGACTAACAGAATGAAGACCTTTCTGTAGATGGTTCTGGAGACTAACAGAATAAAGACCTTTCTGTAGATGGTTCTGGAGACTAACAGAATAAAGACCTTTCTGTAGATGGTTCTGGAGACTAACAGAATGAAGACCTTTCTGTAGATGGTTCTGGAGACTAACAGAATGAAGACCTTTCTGTAGATGGTTCTGGAGACTAACAGAATGAAGACCTTTCTGTAGATGGTTCTGGAGACTAACAGAATGAAGACCTTTCTGTAGATGGTTCTGGAGACTAACAGAATGAAGACCTTTCTGTAGATGGTTCTGGAGACTAACAGAATGAAGACCTTTCTGTAGATGGTTCTGGAGACTAACAGAATGAAGACCTTTCTATGGACGGTTCTGGGGACTAAAGGTCCGGACACATAGAGCCGATAATCGTCCGTCTGACAGCGAGGTCGGTGACTCGAGTCGGTTCGGTGTGTTCCGTGCCGTCGTACGCCTGAGGGGCTGTCGGCCATCATTTGGGCTGATTTGACATGTATAATTTACTGGAATTGTTGGGTCTTTGTAAATTACAGAGTGTGGTCTAGACCTACTCTGTAATCTGTAAAGTGTCCTGAGATAACTCTTGTTATGAATTGATACTATAAATAAAATTTAATTTAATTGAATTAATCGGCGGGGTGAGCACTGCCGGCAGTCTGACTCTATGGCCTACCAGGTTAAATAAAGGTATATATAATATAAAAAAAATAATATAAAAAATATTTTAAAAAAATACCTTTCTGTGGATGGTTTTGGGGTGGACATCTGTGACCACGATGTCTCGGAGGCGAGCGAACACCTCCGTCTCCTTGGCCTGCATCAACACTGATGCATCAATCCCTGCAGGAGTCACACCAGGTTCAGTTGATAAGCCAAGGCCATTTATTTATAGAGCAACATTTAGACTCAAAGGCAATTCAAAGTGCTTTACATAAGCATAAACAAACACAGCAAATTAACAGAAAATACATTTTAAAGAACAAAACGCGGGTCGATTTAATAGACTTTAAATGAGCCCCACAGATTTAAAAGAACAAAGGGGTTAGAGAATCTATATCCTAAGATGGAGAAGGCTTGTCTAAGGTCTAGTATAAAGTGTTTAAAAAGAGATTAAAGGAGCCCCTGGACAGGACAAGGGGTTGGCCATGAGGAGTGAGATTGGTTGGGTTAGGGTAGGAATACCAGAGTAAGCCAATCAGAGGCAGAGTAGGGCGGTACATGCTTTGGCCTTCATGGGAAACGTTACGTGATAGTGTTGGATAGTTAGATGCAGTTGGATCAGATCTCAAGAGTTCTGGGAGTTTGTTCCAGATCTGCGGGGCTCAGAAACTGAAAGCTGCTCCTTTAGGTTAGTATGAAAACCTGTTTCCGTACCTTGGACTCTGATGTCGGCGATGCTGCAGCAGTCGTCACAAACCTCCACATGGAAACAGCCCAACACGGCGAACATCTTGAAGCTGAACACGCCGCCATCTTTGGCTCCTTTAGACACTGCAGAGAGAGACAAACAGACACTGTCAGACACTGAACATCAGACACACCGGTGAGCAGACTCACCTGGACTCACCTGTCCGGCCCGGCCCCGCCTTCTCCACCTGTCGTCTGCTGTCTCGGTCGCTGGCGGCGGCAAGATGTGGCGGCACGGCGCCGCTCAGGTAGCTGATGGTCGACAGGAGAGCTTTGGTGTGAAGGATGAAGTCCAGAGAGGAAAACGCCACCTGAAACACACAAATATAACCACGTCACCAGATCCAAACACTGAGGAAGGACAGTGATCTAATCAATGATTGGATGTGCCAGAACTTTCTGAAATTAAACAAAGACAAAAGGGAGGTAGTAGTTATTAACTTGACTGATTTTTGACGTAATAAAAGGCATTGGTCCGAAACGTGGTCCAGGGGAAGTGACCCCTGTACTTTTGGTTCAGATCAAACTGAATAGTTTGAAAGTCCGAAAGTCCAGACCAAACGAGGTAGGTTTGTAGGTGGGTTATTTTTTTAAGGGGGGACAAATGTACCTCTTCTAAATATTGGGGAGACATACCCCTGCATCCGCCCCATGACTTATGATCATGTCTTTAGGCACTAAAAGTTATGGAAACTATAGAAATCTCCTCCACCCACCTTCAGAGTTTGCTCCGTGTTGTTGAACATCGTCTGGAAGCTCGGTCCGCTGGGGTCGGCCTACACACACACACACACACACACACACACACACACACACACACACACACACACACACACACACACGATACAGATACAGATACACACACACACGCACAATAATAATAGTATTGATATTATTGGACACAGGTAACACTTCTGATCCAAAGTGTAAAAACCTTGTGTTATGTCTATAAAAGTTTAACCACTGACAGATCCTTTTGAACTTAACAGCGGGACGGTATTCACAGAATAAGAAGGAGAAGGGCTGAAATGTTGTGATCGTCATGGTGCAGTGCATAACCACGGCAATTTGAAACAAAACTTCCCTTCGATATTTACACACTGTGCAAGTCAGACGCAGTGTACTGCCTGTTAGTGCACTGACGGAAGGGTTTAGGGTTTGGTGTTCTCCTTGATTAAACCTCAGCTTGGACTAACATGTTAACAGTTTCCTGCAGCTCAGATGTTCTCCAACCCAGCCCTGGGTTAGGGTTAGGGTTAACTAACCCAGCCTGACACAGAGATTCTGGTGTTTCTCACCTTGATGAAGTCCACTTTCAGCAGGTCAGAGCACTGCTGCTCCAAGCAGCTCATCAGGTGCAGATTCTTCCCATCTGAAAAACAAAAACACATTTTAACTAAGGCTGTCAAACGATTCATTTTTTTTAATCGCAATTAATCGTGAATTTCTATAGTTAATTGCAGTTAATCGCATGTTTTATCACATGATTAAAATTCTATTATTTTGCATTTCAGAGCTGTTTTTAAGTACATATTAACAATGGAAAGTTCTTACCAGTGTATCTTGATTGGGAAACAAATGAATGAAAATAAAGTGACTTTAAGATTTGTATTTGTTTATTATTTATTTACTGTAAACAAAAGAAAAATGTGTGAATCTGTTATTATTGCACAATTCCTTCAAGTACCTAACTACAAAATTAAAAATCCCTATCCTTACCAGAGTCAATATAGTGTGCAGTAACTCCTAAATAATGTTAATTCCTCCCTGACGTCCAGTGATCACCAGTTCATTAGACAGCGTTTGCAGCAATTCCAATGTGGCTGCTTTCTCCGTGGAGTTCAGGCTGGGTGTGGGTGGGGCTGCTGGCCCCCTCGACGGCAATTGGACAGGTCAGAACATGCCAACCGTAGTAGTTCTTTAAGACCCAAGTCTTCTACGATGCTGACAGGTCTGCAGTTAGTTGCCACCCATTTCGCAAGAGCTGTAGTAATTTTTTGGGATTTGGTTTCATCAACAGGTCGGCGAGTAGCACTCTCCAAAATAGTGCTTTGCCTGAGCCCGGTAGCATCAACCTGAGTCACGTTAACTGGACAATGCTGAGCTTGTAGCTGGTAGCTCAAGCTTGACGTGCTTTGCTGATATTTTAATTCGGCTTTACACAATGTGCATATGGCTTTTGACTTGGAAAAATAAAAATAAAAAGCTCAGAACTGTGTTGCTGTTGTCTTTCTCCATCATGCCTGCAGCCTGCAGCAGTAGGATGGGTTACCAGGAAGTATGGCAGCTTGATGATAAGTGCGGCAAAGGGTCAAAATAGTAGCCTGTAATAAATGGCGGCATGCGATTAATGCAATTTTAAAAAATTAACGCGTTATGCTCGGCCCTTAATCGCATCCCGATTAACACATTAATGCTGACTTAATTTTAACACAATAAAACGCAGTTCAACACAAACATCAACTGCTTGTCCAGTCCACTAGATGGCGCAGTAGTGGAGTCTGACTCGGCGCCAGCCAACATTGTTTTTGATATAAAGATGTTAAAAGATGTGTTCATGTTACCTGGGACGTCGCAGTAGTCGAGCGTGACTCTGCGCAGGTAGGCAGCGACGCTCAGGTCGAAGCTCCGCCTCTTCCCTTCAGCTCCCAGCTGACAGACGCTGAGAGACAGAACCGTCTTCTCCAGGTCCGCCTGCCGGGTCAGCTCCAGCAGCACCTGAACACACCACAGTCACTATTAACAGCACCTGAACACACCACAGTCACCAGCAGCACATGAACACACCACAGTCACTAGCAGCACCTGTATCAAGGTAAATATGGTGCAAAATGTGACAGCTTGCAGAACAAAAAATTTGAACTTATGTCAAAATGTACACATGTAAAAATCATTCACACGTTATCTGAATTCATATAAAGAAAGAAAACACCACGGTGAAATACACCACGCTCTGAATGTGAAGTCACAGAAAACATATTGTCCGTGGCCTACGTAACAGCTGTTTGATGCTTCCTGCATTTAGCGTGGTTGGGGCGAAGCCTCTTTCACTGACTTCTCTCCTGTAGCCAATCATTGCAATTGGTACAAAATCTCGGAGGTGCGTGGCTCGGCGTGTCTGTCTGTCTGTCTGCGTGTGCGTGTGTGTGTGTGTGTGTGTGTGTGTGTGTGTCTCCTCTGTTCTTTCTGACCACAGTGGGAAATCTTTAGCAGGAAAAGTCAGAAAACCTTTGAAAAAAACAAACGTAACGTAAAGCTTGAGGCTGTAACAAAGCTGACTGGTCACATGACCACTAACCAACCTCTTTGACCTCCAACTTGAAGTGAAGGTCGGTGAGTTCCTCGAGCGCCGAGCGCTGCTGATCCTCATCTGGAGACTTCTCACTGACGTCTTCTTCTGAATCTGAGACACAAAGGTGATCACGATCAGAATAATGTACAGTTATCAACTATTAATCTCAACTGCAACTCTTCTGTTTCACTGTTAGGGAGCAACAGGTAAACTAGTGTGATGTCAGTTTGTTAAATGTGAATATGTTGTAGTTTCTTCTCTCCTCTGGGACCGGACACTGAAAATCGTTGAATTGTTGGACGCAGAAATGATCCAGAAATGATCCACAAAAGACCCACAAATGACCCACAAATGATCCAGAAATGACCCAGAAATGATAAAGAAATGATCCAGAAATGAATGTTTCAAAGTTAAAATGTGAGGAACATTCTGGGATTTTCTGGTAAAATGTTATTTGGTGCAAATGGAATAGAAAGAAAAGCTCTTTATTAATATTAATAATTCATTATATCTCCTACGGACAGCTTTCATGTTTTCTCTCATCCATTCATCCAGAATATAATCCACACATTTAATGATTATTTTAGTTGTTTAATAGTTATAAACATATGGACTGATAATTTAAACTTGTTTAACAGCCAAGCAGAGGGCGGCAGCACTGACCTGTTTCCATGGTGTCAAGGAAGGGGGCGGGGCTAAGGCTGAGGGGGCGCGGTCTGGCTCCCGGAAATGATCGCACCTGGAGCAGAAAACAGCCCAAATATGGTGACATCAGACATATAGATCATATAACTCCTCAGACTTCTCTCTAAAAATCTCTTCAGACTCCTCCCTAAATGTCTCCTCAGACTCCCCTCTAAACATCTCCTCAGACTCCTCTCTAAACATCTCCTCAGACTCCTCTCATCAGACTCCTCTCTAAACATCTCCTCAGACTCCTCTCATCAGACTCCCCTCTAAACATCTCCTCAGACTCCTCTCTAAACATCTCCTCAGACTCCTCTCTAAACATCTCCTCAGACTCCTCTCTAAACATCTCCTCAGACTCCTCTCTAAACATCTATCTCCTCAGACTCCTCTCTAAACATCTCCTCATACTCCTCTCTAAACATCTCCTCAGACTCCTCTCTAAACATCTCCTCAGACTCCTCTCTAAATATCTCCTCAGGCTCCTCCCTAAATATCTCCTCAGGCTCCTCTCTAACCATCTCCTCAGACTCCTCTCTAAACATCTCCTCATACTCCTCTCTAAACATCTCCTCATACTCCTCTCTAAACATCTCCTCAGACTCCTCTCTAAACATCTCCTCAGACTCCTCTTTAAACATCTCCTCAGACTCCTCTCGAAATATCTCCTCAGGCTCCTCCCTAAATATCTCCTCAGGCTCCTCTCTAACCATCTCCTCAGACTCCTCTCTAAACATCTCCTCAGACTCCTCTCTAAATATCTCCTCATACTCCTCTCTAAACATCTCCTCATACTCCTCTCTAAACATCTCCTCAGACTCCTCTCTAAACATCTCCTCAGACTCCTCTCTAAACATCTCCTCAGACTCCTCTCTAAATATCTCCTCAGGCTCCTCCCTAAATATCTCCTCAGGCTCCTCTCTAACCATCTCCTCAGACTCCTCTCTAAACATCTCCTCAGACTCCTCTCTAAACATCTCCTCAGACTCCTCTCTAAACATCTCCTCAGACTCCTCTCTAAACATCTCCTCAGACTCCTCTCTAAACATCTCCTCAGACTCCTCTCTAAACATCTCCTCAGACTCCTCTCTAAACATCTCTCTAAACATCTCCTCAGATTCCTCTCTAAACATCTCTCTAAACATCTCCTCAGACTCCTCTCTAAACATCTCCTTGACTCCTCTCTAAATATCTCCTCAAACTCCTCCCTAAATATCTCCTCAGACTCCTCTCTAAATATCTCCTCAGACTCCTCCCTAAATATCTCCTCAGTCTCCTCTCTAAATATCTCCACAGACTCCTCCCTAAATATCTCCTCAGACTCCTCTCTAAATATCTCCTCGACTCCTCTCTAAACTTCTCCTCAGACTCCTCCTTAAATATCTCCTCAGACTCCTCCCTAAATATCTCCTCAGACTCCTCTCTAAATATCTCCTCTCTAAACATCTCCTCAGACTCCTCTCTAAACATCTCCTCAGACTTCTCCTGAAACTCCCTTAACATTCCCCTTCAATCTTCTAATATGTCGGCTATCACTCGCCCTGTAACTCTGCTAAATATTTCTAAAACTTACTCCCCTTAACTCCTCCTAATCTTCCCGTCTCCCTCTTCTTTTTGTCGTTACTCTCCTAAACTCACTGATTGAACTTTAACGTGGAACAAACTGCTCAGAATGACAGTTGCAGTTAGACTGTACCAAGTGTACCTTCTCTGTGGGGGTGGAGGGGGGGGAGCCCATGTTTGGCAGCGGGATGCTGTCGACCAGATCTAGAACGCTGTGGATCTTCTGGTCCGAGATCTTAATGTAGAGCAGCGGCAGCTCCCCCGACACCTTGAACCTGCAGCCCAGACACACCAAAGTTCGGACATGTTTTAGATCAGGTTTTAGGTCGGCACAGGGATGATGGACATGTGTCCCCAGGTGAGAGTCCTACCTGGGCATGCGGGCGTCCTTCTCCACCATACATTTAGCCAGCTGCACGGTGAAGTCCATTGGCTGGAGGATGTGCTGGACGGACGAACCCTGCAGCCGAGCAGACTTCCAGCCCTCACCTGGAATCATTCACCACTCATTTCATCAAACATGGACTTTCAGGAGTGTGTGTGTGTGTGTGTCTTTGTGTGTGTGTGTGTGTGTGTGTGTGTGTGTGCGTACCTGATTTGCTGTAGAGCACCTGAACTCGTCGTAGCTCCACGTTATATCTCTCGTAGGCTCGATCCATGATTTCCTCCAGAGAGGAGGAGGGCGAAGACGCACCGCTCTGCTCCACACTATTCAACTACACACACACACACACACAAACACACTGTTCAACTGGAAACACACAAACACAATGTTCAAGTAGAAACACACACACTGTTCAACCACACATACAAACACACACAAACATCTGTGTATGCAGAGGTTCAGGAGTTCGACCCTTTCACTCGGGATGAAAGAACTTGTATCTGATCAAAGTGAATATGTGATCAGAGTCAGATCTGAGGGGAGTAGGAGGTCTGATCTGAGGGGAGGAGAAGGGGAGGAGGAGGTCTGATCTGAGGGGAGGAGAAGGTCTGAACCGACCTGTAAGCTACCAAAGTCCACGATGATGAGGTCCGACGTGTTGCTATAGAAACCAGACTTTGGGATGAGCAGGTAGGACGGCTTCAGATCGATCCTCAGGTCCAAAACCTTCCTGGTCTCAATGATGTGAGACAAACCTAAAGAGCAGGTAATAACCGGTGTTTATTAAACATAGACTGGCCCTACTGGTGGTTATTAAACATAGACTGGCCCTACTGGTGGTTATTAAACAGACTGACATAGACTGGCCCTACTGGTGGTTATTAATCATAGACTGGTCCTACTGGTTGTTCTTAATCATAGACTGGCCCTACTGGTGTTTATTAAACATAGACTGGCCCTACTGGTGGTAATTAAACATAGACTTGTCCTACTGGTGGTTATTAAACATAGACTGGTCCTACTGGTGGTTATTAATCATAGACTGGACCTACTGGTGGTTATTAAACATAGACTGGCCCTACTGGTGGTTATTAAACATAGACTGGCCCTACTGGTGGTTATTAATCATAGACTGGTCCTACTGGTGGTTATTAAACATAGACTGGCCCTACTGGTGGTTATTAAACATAGGCTGGCCCTACTGGTGGTTATTAATCATGGACTGGTCCTACTGGTGGTTATTAAACATAGACTGGTCCTACTGGTGGTTATTAATCATAGACTGGTCTTACTGGTGGTTATTATACTGGATTCAGGTCCCACCGTACCACCACCTCATGTAAAGGTTGATGAATCCAAAACCTTTTCACAGGGATTTCTCAGAAGCCAGACAGGATTACAAAAGAAAAAACAGAGCTGCGACAGTTTACGGCCCCACTGAAGCATCTAATGACAACTAACAACAATCGCCATTTTGTTGTGTACCAACCAGATGACCACTGTCCATTATATTAATAAAAAGCTGTTAATATATGATGATGAACGGGACCTGTGGCAGTTTTCTCTTTGAACTCCTCCAGTTTGGAGAGCGTGGCCGATGTCAGGACCTCCAGATCCAACCCTTTCCCCGTCTGAAAGAAGTCGGCCATGCCGTTCACCGTCAGCTGGAGGACAGACAGCACAGAGTCACGTTTCACACACAGACACGCCCGCAATCACTGATTGGTTACAGACAAACCCTCAATCACTGATTGGTTCAGGACAGACAGCACGGAGTAACGTTTCACACACAGACACGCCCGCAATCACTGATTGGTTACAGACACACCCTCAATCACTGATTGGTTACAGACACACCATCAATCACTGATTGGTTACAGACACACCATCAATCACTGATTGGTTACAGACACACCATCAATCACTGATTGGTTACAGACACACCCGCAATCACTGATTGGTTCAGGACAGACAGCACGGAGTCACGTTTCACACACAAACACACCCTCAATCACTGATTGGTTACAGACACACCCTCAATCACTGATTGGTTACAGACACACCCTCAATCATTGATTGGTTACAGAAACAGAAACACAACGTGTTTACCGCGTCGTAGACTATCTCAACGGGCTGGGAGTGGACTCGGAGCAGCTGGTCGGCGGTGCTCTCCTCGGGGTTCAGCTCGAACACCACGCTGAGCAGAGAAGAAGAAGAGTCTCCGAGGGAGGCAATGAGGGACGGCACGGCCCCCTCCTGCTGCTGTAGCCCCGTAACGAACCAGTGCTCCAACGCCACCTCCACCCTGCAGCCAGGACATGCTTCAACATCAGGGAGGCAAAAATACTGAAAATCTCCCCAGGGGAGCATGACTGACACCCCCCTGCCTGATGCTGCGTTCCAGACAGTTTTTATCCCGTGAATTACGACTTCAAGCCACAACTCACGACTTGGTAGCGTTTCACTACAAACTCTTCTAGCTACCGTTAGTTGGGTCAGCGTTAGCGTTAGCTGGCGGCTACCTACTGTTGACGGTAGCTAGCGCTAGCTGATACTAGCGATTTCTAGTCAGCAACATATTTTGGGCTTCATTTAATAAACATAACCTGTAGAATTACACAATCGTATGTGTATTGTTTTGATTACAATGTGCGGAATTACTTTACGTTTCCTATTTATGTCTATTTATTTCTATTTCTCACCGTTAATCACCGGCGTCTGTACAGCATCACCAGGGGGAGCCGTAGTTGTTGATGTGTGTAGCTGGGAGAACAATGATCTTGTACCAGTTCACGGAGTAAGTTAGGGGTTTGACTGCCGTTCCGGGGAACTTTCACGGACAGAAGGTTGTGAAAACATGAGTTTCGAGTTGCCTGGAACGCAGCATGACCCCCCCCACCCCTCCTGAACCCCCCCCCGGCTCCACCACTGACCTGACGGCCTGCGCTCCAGGCCTCTGAGAGATTTTGGTGCTCAGGTCGATCATCTGGATCTTCAGGATCTCCGGGACGTCCTGCTGCTCTCTGACCGTCACCGAGGTCCTGCAGAGCTGGAAGGTAACCACTACCGCCACGTACTGCACACGCAGACGCACAAACGCACACACACACAGACACAGACACACACACACAAACAGACACACACACACGCAGACACAGACACACTAAGTAAAATGTGTTTTAATGTCTTAAAGCTAACTAACTGACCTGTCTGGTTAGTGTTAGGGGTACTAACTGACCTGTCTGGTTAGTGCTAGTGGTACTAACTGACCTGTCTGGTTAGTGTTAGTGGTACTTACTGACCTGTCTGGTTAGTGCTAGTGGTACTAACTGACTTGTCTGGTTAGTGTGAGTGGTACTAACTGACCTGTCTGGTTAGTGCTAGAGGTACTAACTGACCTGTCTGGTTAGTGTTAGTGGTACTAACTGACCTGTCTGGTTAGTGTGAGTGGTACTCACTGACCTGTCTGGTTAGTGCTAGTGGTACTAACTGACCTGTCTGGCTAGTGTGAGTGGTACTAACTGACCTGTCTGGTTAGTGTGAGTGGTACTAACTGACCTGTCTGGTTAGTGCTAGTGGCACTAACTGACCTGTCTGGTTAGTGTTAGGGGTACTAACTGACCTGTCTGGTTAGTGCTAGTGGTACTAACTGACCTGTCTGGTTAGTGTTTGGGGTACTGACTGACCTTTCTGGTTAGTGCTAGTGGTACTAACTGACCTGTCTGGTTAGTGCTAGTGGTACTAACTAACCTGTCTGGTTAGTGTTAGGGGTACTGACTGACCTTTCTGGTTAGTGCTAGTGGTACTAACTGACCTGTCTGGTTAGTGCTAGTGGTACTAACTAACCTGTCTGGTTAGTGTTAGGGGTACTAACTGACCTGTCTGGTTAGTGCTAGTGGCACTAACTGACCTGTCTGGTTAGTGCTAGAGGTACTAACTGACCTGTCTGGTTAGTGCTAGTGGTACTGACTGACCTTTCTGGTTCGTGCTAGTGGTACTAACTGACCTGTCTGGTTAGTGCTAGTGGCACTAACTGACCTGTCTGGTTAGTGTGAGTGGTACTAACTGACCTGTCTGGTTAGTGCTAGTGGTACTGACTGACCTTTCTGGTTCGTGCTAGTGGTACTAACTGACCTGTCTGGTTAGTGTTAGGGGTACTAACTGACCTTTCTGGTTAGTGGTAGTGGTACTAACTGACCTGTCAGGTTAGTGTTAGGGGTACTAACTGACCTTTCTGGTTAGTGCTAGTGGTACAAACTGACCTGTCTGGTTAGTGTTAGGGGTACTAACTGACCTTTCTGGTTAGTGCTAGTGGTACTAACTGACCTGTCTGGTTAGTGTTAGGGGTACTAACTGACCTGTCTGGTTAGTGTTAGTGGTACTAACTGACCGGTCTGGTTAGTGCTAGTGGTACTAACTGACCTGTCTGGTTAGTGTTAGGGGTACTAACTGACCTGTCTGGTTAGTGCTGGTGGTACTAACTGACCTGTCTGGTTAGTGTTAGTGGTACTAACTGACCTGTCTGGTTAGTGCTAGTGGCACTAACTGACCTGTCTGGTTAGTGTGAGTGGTACTAACTGACCTGTCTGGTTAGTGCGAGTGATACTAACTGACCTGTCTGGTTAGTGCTAGTGGTACTAACTGACCTGTCTGGTTAGTGTTAGGGGTACTAACTGACCTGTCTGGTTAGTGTTAGGGGTACTAACTGACCTTTCTGGTTAGTGCTAGAGGTACTAACTGACCTGTCTGGTTAGTGTTAGTGGTACTAACTGACCTGTCTGGTTAGTGTTAGGGGTACTAACTGACCTTTCTGGTTAGTGGTAGTGGTACTAACTGACCTGTCAGGTTAGTGTTAGGGGTACTAACTGACCTTTCTGGTTAGTGCTAGTGGTACTAACTGACCTGTCTGGTTAGTGTTAGGGGTACTGACTGACCTTTCTGGTTAATGTTAGTGGTACTAACTGACCTGTCTGGTTAGTGCTAGTGGTACTAACTGACCTGTCTGGTTAGTGTTAGGGGTACTAACTGACCTGTCTGGTTAGTGCTGGTGGTACTAACTGACCTGTCTGGTTAGTGTTAGTGGTACTAACTAACCTGTTTGGGCAGAGTGAGGTTGTGCGAGCTGCCGCTGTAGCCGATGGCCGTGTAGAGTTTCTCTTTCTCCGCAGCCGTCATCAGATCGTCCAACCCTGAACCTGAACCCCACAGAGACCCACATCTTCAGTCCACATCTTCAGGGAGCATCCAGACTCTATGGCCCCCCTAAAGGTCTACAGTTACCCCGAACCTGAACCCCACAGAGACCCACATCTTCAGGGAACATCCAGACTCTATGGCCCCCCTAAAGGTCTACAGTTACCCCGAACCTGAACCCCACAGAGACCCACATCTTCAGTCCACATCCAGACTCTATGGCCGCCCTAAAGGTGCACTATGAGTTCCTGCTTGACGTCACTTCTGTTGACGTTCCAAGTAAATTCAAAACAAAACAGAGCAAGCTCGCCCCTCCCCCCATTTTTCCGTAACTGACATGACTAAGTGACTGTCACTAAGCCCCACCCTCTCCCCCTACCATCTTGTCGGTGATTGGCTGGAGTGCTTTGTTGAATTTTGGTGCACAGCCTGTGCCTCTATTGCTTGTTTGACGTTTACGATCCCTGTGTTGTCTCCCGAGACCAGGCTTTTTCACGGTGTGTTCAGGGGGCAGGCAGCTAGTGGATCAAGGAGAGAGGACTACCATTTGATACTAAAATGAAATCACGCTGAAACCATGCAGGAACTCATAGTGCACCTTTAAGGTCTACAGTACCCCGAACCTGAACCCCACAGAGACCCACATGTTGTATGTCTGAGGAGATCAGTGGTGAAACAGCAAGTTAACCTCATGGCCTAATGACACGTATTGGTTGAACTTCCCTCGGCCGTGGGAATAACATGTTTAGGAGGAGCCCCCCCTAAATGAAGCAGTTTAACTGTTTAACTTACTCTCTGTCTCCTGGTTCTCCTCCGGCTCCTGCTCCTCCTTCTTGGTCTTTTTACCAAAGAAGCCGCTGAAGAATCCTCCTCCTCCCTGTTTCTGCACCGCTGCCTTCTTCTTTAACACCTTCTGTCCCGACCGGATCACCTGGAACAATAATAATAATAATAATAATAATAATATCATTAAAGTGGATCACCTGGAGGAGGGACACCAGTTAAAAAGGCTACATCTCAGCTGTGGCTAGATATATTCTAATGATAATAAAGGCTTATCTTATATTATCTATTGCCTCGTTACAGCAAATAGGATTTCTTCATGTAAACACCTGAGATAAAACCAGTCAACAGAGGGAGGAAGAGAGGGAGAAAGGAAGGGAGAGAGGGAAAGATAGAGAAAGGAAAGGAGAGTAAAGAAGGGAGAGAGGGAAAGATGAAGGAAGGAAAGGAGAGGAAGGAATGGAGAGAGGGAAAGATGAAGGAAGGAAAGGAGAGGCTTGTTACGAGAAGGGATACAACTACAGCCAGAATTTACGCTAAATTACGCTAAATCTCGCAAACTTTAATATAATAAGAATTTTTATTCTAAATGAATGTCGTTGTTTGAGGGGCTGGAAAACGCTGCAGTAGTGAATGCAGTAGTGTGGATGCCAGGCACAAACGGAACAGGAGATATTCATGTTTAAAGTAAAGGCAACAGTGTAAAGGCAGCAGTGTGGATGAGTAAAGGCAGCAGTGTGGATGAGTAAAGGCAGCAGTGTAAAGGCAGCAGTGTGGATGAGTAAAGGCAGCAGTGTAAAGGCAGCAGTGTGGATGAGTAAAGGCAGCAGTGTAAAGGCAGCAGTGTGGACGAGATTACCTCCATCTGGGCCTGCTGGCGGGTCAGAGTGATGCTGAACACGTCCAGAACTTTCTCCAGATCCTGGACACACACACACACACACACACACACACGGTCAGTACGTCAAATATATACACACACACAGTCAGCACATCAAATACACACACACACACGGTCAGCACGTCAAATACACACACACACGCACACACACACACACACACACACGGTCAGCACGTCAAATACACACACACACACACACACACACACACACACGGTCAGCACGTCAAACACACACACACACGCTCAGCACATCAGACACACACACACAAACATACACACGGTCAGCACGTCAGACACACACGCTCAGCACGTCAAATACACACACACACTCACACATTCCTGTCCTGACCGAGCCGAGTTATTCTGTGTATTTTGAACATGCGAGCGCTAGCGGAGCAGCACCTGGATGTGTTTCTCCGTGTCGGGGCTGGGCTTGTTGTGACTCAGCAGTTTGTCCCTGTAGGCCGTCTTGTAGGCCTTCAGGTTCTCTCGGTGCTGCCTGATGTTGGACCAGCACCACATCTGGCTGTACCGCCGGACCTGCACCTCCAAGACACTGTTAAACCCGTACCTCCACCTGGGAGAGGCAGAGAAAACAAACACACCCACACTGTTACAGCCGTGCCTCCACCTGGCAGAGGCAGATAAAACAAACACACACACACTGTTACAGAAGTTGAAAAAAGCCACGGAAAAAGCTCCAAACTGGGGGCGTGCCGACCATCTCCTGTCACTTACACATCGACTCAGAACAAGCATCTCAAGTGTCCAAAAGGTTTCAGATCCTTCAGAGCCTCGAAACACCCACACAGGTGTTTTCAGGTCTTCTGGCTGATTAGACTCTGCTCAGGTTGATGGGGACTTATTAGGTCACAAATTCTTTCTACCAATAAGAATGATAAAGCTGTCATTTGGGCAACAAAGCTCACGAGAGACTCAGGAAGATGTCCAATCAATCAGCCTAAACACATTGTCCTGGGACTATACCCACTCAGCCTAAACACACCCACTGTCCTGAGACTATATCCACTCAGCCTAAACACACCCACTGTCCTGGGACTATATCCACTCAGCCTAAACACACCCACTGTCCTGGGACTATATCTAATCAGCCTAAACACACCCACTGTTCTGGGACTATATCCACTCAGCCTAAACACACCCACTGTCCTGGGACTATATCCACTCAGCCTAAACACACCCATTGTCCTGGGACTATATCTAATCAGCCTCATTAACTGAAAACACCTGTATAGCTGTTCAGGGCTTTAAATGTAATGTATTATTATTATGATTATGATTATTATTATTATTATTATTATTATGATGATGATGATGATGATGATGATGATGAAGATGATGATGATGATGATGAAGGTGTGTGTTGACTGACCAGAGTTTGGCGTTGCCGTGGACGGGGGCGTGCGGTCTGAACTTCCTGTAGGGTGCGTTCTTCACCATACAATCTACCGCCTCCAGCAGTTCCACCATGCTCAGGTACTGGAACACACCATAATATATTATAAACTATAAACTATATATATATATATAAATATATATAAATAAATAATAACAGTTATAATTATCACCAACAGACAGATTAAAGACCACACAATATACACTGTCTGTCTGACCTGTCTGTCTGCCTGCCTGACCTGTCTCTCTTCCTGTCTGTCTGTCCGACCTGTCTCCATCCCTCCCTGTCTGTCTGTCTGACCTGTCTCCCTCCCTGTCTGTCTGTCTGACCTGTCTCCCTCCCTATCTGTCTGAACTGTCTCTCTACCTGTCTGTCTGACCTGTCTGTCTGACCTGTCTCTCTCCCTCCCTGTCTGTCTGTTTGACCTGTCTCTCTACCTGTCTGTCTGTCTGACCGGTCTCTCTCCCTCCCTGTCTGACCTGTCTCTCTACCAGTCTGTCTGACCTGTCTGTCTGTCTGTCGGTCACACCTGTCTCCCTCCCTGTCTGTCTGTTTGGCCTGTCTCCCTCCCTCCCGATCTGTCTGACCTGTCTCCCTCCCTGTCTGTCTGACCTGTCTCCCTCCCTGTCTGTCTGTCTGACCTGTCTCTCTACCCATCTCCCTCCCTGTCTCTCTACCTATCTGTCTTACCTGTCTCTCTACCTGTCTCCCGCTCTCCCTGTCTGTCTGACCTGTGGTTTGGTGATCTCTATGCCGATGTTCTGGACCTCCAGGTGAAGCTTAGCTTTGGGACTCTTGAGCTCCAGTTCTACCCGTCTCTCTACCTGTCTCCATCCCTCCCTGTCTCTCTACCTGTCTGTCTTACCTGTCTCTCTACCTGTCTCCCTCTCTCCCTGTCTGTCTGACCTGTGGTTTGGTGATCTCTATGCCGATGTTCTGGACCTCCAGGTGAAGCTTAGCTTTGGGACTCTTGAGCTCCAGATCAGCCGTGGGGTTGATGCACATTCTGGCCGAGGCGAAGATCGGCTTGAAGACTGAATCAGAGAGAAGGTTGATTATTGATTATTAGGACGTTATTATCTTATGTTTTATATCTGCAGTCATCAAACTATTAGTCTTTATATCTGTAGTTATCTAACTATATGTCTTAATATCAGCAGTCATCTAACTATATGTCTTTATATCAGCAGTCATCTAACTATATGTCTTTATATCTATAGTCATCTAACTATATGTCTTTATATCTGCAGTCATCTAACTATATGTCTTTACATCAGCAGTCATCTAACTATATGTCTTTATATCTGCAGTCATCTAACTATATGTCTTTACAACAGCAGTCATCTAACTATATGTCTTTATATCAGCAGTCATCTAACTATATGTCTTTACATCAGCAGTCATCTAACTATATGTCTTTACATCAGCAGTCATCTAACTATATGTCTTTATATCTGCAGTCATCTAACTATATGTCTTTACAACAGCAGTCATCTAACTATATGTCTTTATATCAGCAGTCATCTAACTATATGTCTTTATATCTATAGTCATCTAACTATATGTCTTTATATCAGCAGTCATCTAACTATATGTCTTAATATCAGCAGTCATCTAACTATGTCTTTATATCTATAGTCATCTAACTATATGTCTTTATATCAGCAGTCATCTAACTATATGTCTTTACATCAGCAGTCATCTAACTATATGTCTTTACATCAGCAGTCATCTAACTATATGTCTTTGTGTCAGCTGTCATCTAACTATATGTCTTAATATCAGCAGTCAACTATATGTCTTAATATCAGCAGTCATCTAACTATATGTCTTAATATCAGCAGTCATCTAACTATATGTCTTAATATCAGCAGTCAACTATATGTCTTAATATCAGCAGTCATCTAACTATATGTCTTAATATCAGCAGTCAACTATATGTCTTAATATCAGCAGTCATCTAACTATATGTCTTAATATCAGCAGTCATCTAACTATATGTCTTTATATCTGCAGTCATCTAACTATATGTCTTTTTATCTGTAGTCATCTAACTATATGTCTTTATATCTGCAGTCATCTAACTATATGTATTTATATCAGCAGTCAACTATATGTCTTAATATCTGTAGTCATCTAACTATATGTCTTTATATCATCAGTCATCTAACTATTGGTCTTTAGTTTAATGTTAAACTGAAATAAACTGGTTAATGTGACATATAAACCGGTTTAAGCTGGAGTAAACATTAACGTACTGTACTGATAGTGAGGGATCTCCTGATCTCTGGTGCTGATCCCAGACTTCAGCTGATCCTGGAGGAGGGAGGAGGGAGGAGGAGGAAGAGGAGGAGAGGAGGAGTAGATTTAATTAAGCATATGGATTGACTCGTTTGTTTGCTGTGACTCTGCTGCTCAGTATCTTTCCTACTCACCACAATGTTTTCCCATGATCCTTTGTAAAAGATGGGACTGTTGACGTTCCAGTAGGCGCAGAGACACTCCAGACGCCCGAGCTGACATATACACACACAGACACACACACAAACACACACACACAGACACAGATAGACAGACAGACAGACACACACACACACACACAGAAGTCAAAAACTGAGAATCGAACCAATCAAAGAACATTCAACTTCAGGTCATTTTAAGTGAAGCACACCATCCAGCCAATGAAACGAGTCTGTCCTCCCCAGATAAACTCCCCCATAAGTGGTTTGTTGCATCATCATTCTGACCTATATTTAGGTCTGTAGCGGTGGAGCCCTCTAGTGGCCGTAGTAGTTCTGACCTATATTTAGGTCTGCAGCGGTGGAGCCCTCTAGTGGCCGTAGTAGTTCTGACCTATATTTAGGTCTGCAGCGGTGGAGCCCTCTAGTGGTCGTAGTAGTTCTGACCTATATTTAGGTCTGTAGCGGTGGAGCCCTCTATTGGTCGTAGTAGTTCTGACCTATATTTAGGTTAGTAGTGGTGGAGCTAGGGTGACCACCCGCCCCGCGTAGCGCTTGCGCGCACAGCGTTTGAAGCCCAATTCATGCGTCCCGCAAATTGAGACCGTGTCACGCATAATCAATGCTTGCTCAAAAAAAAATTTGGTCCTCGAGCCCCAGGCAGCCAAACGAACATTACTTGACAGTTCAGCACGCTACTGTTGCCACCATGGTTGCCACACCCACCCCTCAGTTGAACTGCTGACGAGGTTGTTGTCAACTTTTTTTTTGTTGTCATGACAGCGCACGCAGCCACGCACGTGCATACCAGACACACTGGGAAGGAACTTTTAGATGCGCACTTTCCAATTCAAAAAATTGAGAAAGAGACTCTGAGGCACCGCCATCAATTAAAAAGAGAAGGTGTGGGTACAAGAAAGACTGGGAAAATGAATATTTGTGGCTGAAAGGTGTTGAGGGCAGAGGTTAAATTGGGCCGGAGCGCAGCTCCCCCTCCTCAGGTCCACAACACACCCTGCCGGAGCTCAGCTCCGTCTCCTTCAGCATCAAACATTTTGCCGGGGGTTCAGCCCCGAATGTTTTGAGTGTAACCCCAAATGTATTTTGAAAAGTTGACTGACAAATATGAAACCGGACGTCACTTAGTGTCCACTCTCGCTGTAAAAAGCTGCGCAGCTTCAGGTTTATGGATGCGCTCTGCTGTGGACATGCTGCGGCAGATGTGTGTAAACGTCTCAAACGGGGCTCTGTGTTTCAAACGGGGCTCTGTGTCTGTCAGGAGGTCTGAGATCTACAGTATCAGCAGAGCAATCACGTAATGCACAGCAGACTACGGTGCAGGTAGACTATAGATTATTTTCTAAAATATAGTGACTTTATTTTCGTAATTATCCATTATGTTATTCCATTATGTTGTTATATTTGGATTGTAGCCTAATGTTTCCCTTTACATAAAGATAAAGGTAGAAATAGGTGCATAAAAATTCACCAAAATGCAGAAAATGAAGTGTTTAATGCCAAAAAGAATTCTGGGGGGAGGACCCCCCCAGACCCCCACAGTCACCAAACAAATCTGGAAGGAAAACCTTGGCCTTTGAGTTGCCAGGCCGGTTATTATTAGACCAAATGTTGGTGCCATCTAACAAACTGGAAGCTAAAATGAACATACACTGGCTATTAACAAGTTGGGCCAGCCAATCACTGTTAAAAAGGCTATAATAGTGGTTTCTGATTCTCTTAAATCAACATAATTTTCTTGTTTAAAAAGATGTTTACATATTTGCCAACCAATATTTTCAAACATGTTCAATTTTATACATTTTCCAAGGGTGAAATCCATTGCCTGCCTGTTAACATTAGCCTATAAAAGGTTTAGAAAACATAATAATAAAGTAAGTGAATTGTGAAGTATTTCTCTTTGTTTGAATAACTTATCAACCCTACCTTACACATTAATACTGGAAAAAGAGCCCATTTGGTGTAAAAACACATGAAGTCATTTTACTGCCCGTGGGGTGGGAGCACCGCCGCGCCAGGCAGTGTCCCACATTGTCCCTCAGAAACATACCCCTTGTCCCCCCTTGGGCTTATTAGCAGGTGGTCACCCTAGGTGGAGCCCTCTAGTGGTTGTAGTAGTTCTGACCTATATTTAGGTTAGTAGTGGTGGAGCCCTCTAGTGGTTGTAGTAGTTCTGACCTATATTTAGGTCTGTAGTGGTGGAGCCCTCTAGTGGTCGTAGTAGTTCTGACCTATATTTAGGTCTGTAGTGGTGGAGCCCTCTAGTGGTCGTAGTAGTTCTGACCTATATTTAGGTCTGTAGTGGTGGAGCCCTCTAGTGGTCGTAGTAGTTCTGACCTATATTTAGGTTAGTAGTGGTGGAGCCCTCTAGTGGTCGTAGTAGTTCTGACCTATATTTAGGTCTGTAGTGGTGGAGCCCTCTAGTGGTCGTAGTAGTTCTGACCTATATTTAGGTCTGTAGTGGTGGAGCCCTCTAGTGGTCGTAGTAGTTCTGACCTATATTTAGGTCTATAGTGGTGGAGCCCTCTAGTGGCCGTATATACGTAAATACTGACCTATATTTAGGATAGTAGAGCACCAAATGAGTGTTGGTGCCTAACGCTAACCAAACTGCCACCGTTTGACAACGGTAACGACGTGGTTCTAACCTTCTCTTGTTTACCTTATAGATGATCTTCGCTGCTTCGTTCAGGATGCACGACTTCCAGTTTTCATCAGTGGTCTGGAAACACACAACGACAGTCAACAGGGTGGGGGTGTGTGTGTGTGTCTGTATGTGTGTGTGTCTGTTTCTCTGTCTGTCTGTGTGTGTGTGTGTGTGTGTATGTGTGTGTGTATGTTACCTGCAGGCTGAGCTCTGACAGTGTGACTCCCATAGATAGGGGGCGCTGTGGGTCTAAAAGCTGAAAAACAAAAACACAGTTTACCTGCTGAAACGCATCACTTCCTGTCTGTTTAGAGACCAGAAAAATGGCGTCCCATTCCCCCTTGGATCGGTAACCCCAAGGGGGTAAGCTTCGCTTCAGAACTCGAACCTATGGCGCCATTTTGATGCTACCAAGCCATCACCTCCCGTTACCATTCCATTGACTCCCATTCATTTTAACGTCACTTGACAGAGAATAACTTTACATCTGAAGCGTTTAAAGACTCTATTTGTCCGTTGTTTATTTCTAAAGAAACACGACAACGTATAAAAGGCTCCAATACCTTGTAGCTCACATTATGGCTCCGTAGCAGACGCTTTTATAAAAATAGGCTAACGATTGGGTCATAACCACGAGACTTACTGTCACACAGTAGAGGAATTACTGTATAGTACAGGAGAAGCTCACAGGCAGTTTGGACTTCCATTAGCTGTTTAGGTTTAATTACTAATGTTAACTAGCATGTTAGTGATCAGTAATTACTAATGTTAACTAGCATGTTAGTGATTAATAATTACTAATGTTAACTAGCATGTTAGTGATCAATAATTACTAATGTTAACTAGCATGTTAGTGATCAGTAATTACTAATGTTAACTAGCATGTTAGTGATCAATAATTACTAATGTTAACTAGCATGTTAGTGATCAATAATTACTAATGTTAACTAGCATGTTAGTGATCAGTAATTACTAATGTTAA
>CM046787.1:44514603-44552103 GCA_025617405.1 Perca schrenkii
TACTGTCATAGTGAATACTTATGTATATTACTCTATTATTACTGTTATTATACTGTCATAGTGAATACTTATGTATATTACTCTATTACTACTGTTATTATACTGTCATAGTGAATACATATGTATATTACTCTATTATTACTGTTATTATACTGTCATATAACACCCAACATTTGATATTCCCCCAAGCTGCTGCTTCCAGGCACAGAGAGGCTCTCACTCTATTATTACTGTTATTACACTACAGTTGTTGTCCTACAGTTATTAACAGTTATTAACTAGTTATTTACTACAGTTATTATCTACAGTTATTAACAGTTATTAATTAGTTATTTACTACAGATATTATCTACAGTTATTAATTACAGTTATTAACTACAGTTCTTAACTACAGATATTTACTACAGTTATTACCTACAGTTATTAACTACAGATATTAACTACAGTTCTTAACTAGATATTTACTACAGTTATTAACTACAGATATTTACTACAGTTATTAACTACAGTTATTAACTACAGATATTAACTAGTTATTAACTACTGATATTAACTACAGATATTAACTACAGTTATTAACTAGTTATTAACTAGTTATTAACTACAGATATTAACTACAGATATTAACTACAGTTATTAACTAGTTATTAACTACAGATATTAACTAGTTATTAACTAGTTATTAACTACAGATATTAACTAAAGTTATTTACTACAGTTATTAACTACAGATATTAACTACAGTTATTAACTAGTTATTAACTACAGATATTAACTACAGTTATTAACTAGTTATTTACTACAGATATTTACTACAGTTATTAACTACAGTTATTAACTACAGATATTAACTAGTTATTAACTACAGATATTAACTACAGATATTACGTACAGATATTAACTACAGTTATTAACTACAGTTATTAACTAGTTATTAACTACAGATATTAACTACAGTTATTAACTAGTTATTAACTACAGATATTTACTACAGTTATTAACTACAGATATTAACTACAGTTATTTACTACAGATATTAACTACAGATATTAACTACAGTTATTAAGTATTTATTAACTACAGATATTAACTACAGTTATTAACTAGTTATTAACTACAGATATTAACTAGTTATTTACTACAGTTATTAACTACAGATATTAACTACAGTTATTAACTACAGTTATTAACTACAGTTATTTACTACAGTTATTAACTACAGATATTAACTACAGTTATTAACTACAGATATTTACTACAGATATTAACTACAGTTATTAACTACAGATATTAACTACAGTTATTAACTACAGATATTAACTACAGATATTAACTACAGATATAAACTACAGTTATTAACTACAGTTATTTACTACAGTTATTAACTAGTTATTAACTACAGATATTAACTACAGTTATTAACTACAGATATTAACTACAGTTATTAACTACAGATATTAACTACAGTTTTTTACTAGTTATTAACTACAGATATTAACTACAGTTATTACCTACAGATATTAACTACAGATATTAACTACAGATATTAACTACAGATATTTACTACAGTTATTAACTACAGATATTAACTACAGTTATTTACTACAGATATTAACTACAGATATTAACTACAGTTATTAAGTATTTATTAACTACAGATATTAACTACAGTTATTAACTAGTTATTAACTACAGATATTAACTAGTTATTTACTACAGTTATTAACTACAGATATTAACTACAGTTATTTACTACAGATATTAACTACAGTTATTAACTACAGTTATTTACTACAGTTATTAACTACAGATATTAACTACAGTTATTAACTACAGATATTTACTACAGATATTAACTACAGTTATTAACTACAGATATTAACTACAGTTATTAACTACAGATATTAACTACAGATATTAACTACAGATATTAACTACAGTTATTAACTACAGTTATTTACTACAGTTATTAACTAGTTATTAACTACAGATATTAACTACAGTTATTAACTACAGATATTAACTACAGTTATTAACTACAGATATTAACTACAGTTTTTTACTAGTTATTAACTACAGATATTAACTACAGTTATTACCTACAGATATTAACTACAGATATTAACTACAGATATTAACTACAGATATTTACTACAGTTATTAACTACAGATATTAACTACAGTTATTAACTACAAATATTAACTACAGTTATTAACTAGTTATTAACTACAGTTATTAACTACAGATATTAACTACAGTTATTAACTACAAATATTAACTACAGTTATTAACTAGTTATTAACTACAGATATTAACTACAGTTATTAACTACAGATATTAACTACAGTTATTAACTACAAATATTAACTACAGTTATTAACTAGTTATTAACTACAGTTATTAACTACAGATATTAACTACAGATATTAACTACAAATATTAACTACAGTTATTAACTAGTTATTAACTACAGATATTAACTAGTTATTAACTAGTTATTAACTACAAATGTTAACTACAGTTATTAACTAGTTATTAACTACAGATATTAACTAGTTATTAACTAGTTATTAACTACAGATATTAACTACAGTTATTAACTACAGATATTAACTACAAATATTAACTACAGTTATTAACTAGTTATTAACTACAGTTATTTACTACAGATATTTACTACAGTTATTAACAACAGATATTAACTACAGTTATTAACTACAGATATTAACTACAGATATTTACTACAGTTATTAACTAGTTATTAACTACAGTTATTTACTACAGATATTAACTACAGTTATTAACTACAGATATTAACTACAGTTATTAACTACAGTTATTAACTACAGATATTTACTACAGTTATTAACAACAGATATTAACTACAGTTATTAACTACAGATATTAACTACAGATATTTACTACAGTTATTAACTACAGTTATTAACTACAGTTATTAACTACAGTTATTAACTACAGATATTTACTACAGTTATTAATTACAGATATTAACTACAGATATTAACTACAGTTTTTAACTACAGTTATTAACTACAGTTATTAACTACAGATATTAACTACAAATATTAACTACAGTTATTTAGTGTTCATTTCGTCAGACAAGACTAAAATGACGAGACTTTTAGTCGACTAAAACTTGACTAACAAAAGAAGATATATGTGAATGACTAAATATGACTAAAACTAACAAGGACATTTGGCACAAGACTACGACTAAATTAAAAATAGATTATTAGGTAAAATAACATTACCACTACAGTTATTAACTACAGTTATTACATGTTCAATGAGGAATGAATGAACATTAGGAAGCAGAGGAACAGCTCCGCAGTCTGCAAGATGCAACTCAGCCCATGACCGTGGGGGCAGGTGATCACCTCACAGGCAGGTCAGCTGTTCCACACTGCTGCCCAGGAAGCAAAATTAGGAATCCCACTAAGGCCACGCCAAGACTCGCCCTACGAAGCAGCCTGATTGGTTGGGGTTAGGGCTGGGAAAAAAATCGATTTGATTTAAAAATCGAGTTGGTAGGTCAAATCGATTCATATTTTCAAAAAATCAATTTTTTTGATTCTTTTTAATCCAAATACAGTATAAATAATTTGGATGTTTAACAATCTTTGTTGCACACTGCACAGTGACTTTTCACTTAGAGAAAGGGTTTGCCTTTGCAATTTTGTTTATGTTGATGCACTTTAATTAAATACAATAAATATATATTTTTAAAATATATTTACAGTTCGCAGTTATTTTGTTTTAAATGGAAGGGGGCGAGTTTTTTATAAAACAAATCGCAGATTTTTTTAGGGAAACAAATCGCCCAGCTCTAGTTGGGGTTAGGCATTTCACCTCGAGTGGTTAAGGTTAGGATAGCCGATTGGTCAGGGGATAGGACCTGTACACATGGGGTTACGTTACCTTGCGTTCTCATGGACGCCTGGCCAATAAATCCTATTGAAGGGCGGGTCTTGGCGTGGCCATAGTGGGATTCGTAATATTGCGTCCAGGAATATCTGCCCCCGATCTGCCCCCTAGTGGCCACATGTTCAATCCCTCAGGTACACGCACAGGACGCAGGCAAGGATGGAAACAATAGGCTCGCGCCGCTGCTTGTATACACATATATACATTGTTACAAAGCTAGTACATCTGGGCCTTAAAGCCTCAATTACTTGGCCTCCAATGAGACAAATAAACTACAGTCATTACATTAGAAAACAGAGGTGTGACTCACTGGCTCCAGGGACGACCAGCAGGTACAGGCCATCCAGGGTAGCAACCACGGCGTCGTTATACAGATTCTTCCAGGGGATCTTCAACGTCAGCTTCCCTGGAAACACAGAGACACACTCACACATTCACCTTCATCCTGAAAACACAGAGACAGACTCACACATTCACCCTGGAAACACAGAGACAGACTCACACATTCACCTTCATCCTGAAAACACAGAGACAGACTCACACATTCACCTTCATCCTGAAAACACAGAGACAGACTCACACATTCACCTTCATCCTGAAAACACAGAGACACATTCACACATTCACCTTCATCCTGAAAACACAGAGACACACTCACACATTCACCTTCATCTGCAGCGCTGCACACACACACATGAATACGTTAGGTATGTTAGGTCACAACATCAGAACTCACCGATCTGTCCCGCCTTCACTTTAAACGGAACATCCAACTCGCTCTGAAACACAGACAGCAACGTTCAGAGACTTCACCCAGGGGAGGACTGGCTTCATACGATGGATCTGTTCAAACTACCAGACCTGCAAGCAGCTGCATCCACCAGGCTGGCAGGAAACTGAACCCCCCCACCCCCTCCCCCAAAAAAACCTCTGGACTCTGAAGTGGCTGCTGTTGCATTTTTTGCATCATTTTTACATCTTTCTGCTCTTCCACAGCACATCATATTTAAATATGTTGCTGCTTGTGACATTCTTGTGATCTTGTTGCCGTTTAATGTTTAAGTGTTATAATAAATGTCTGTCTATCTGTCTGTCTGTCTGTCTGTCTATCTGTTGAGCACTTTATTTCCTCTTGTGGTGGGAATGTCTTATCTCATCTGTTGAGCATTTCTTCTTCACCGTGGGATGGTGAGAAACAAACTTTAGATTCCTCTGCATGTCTACTATATGTGAAGAAATTAACAATAAGTCCGGTTACACCCTGGCTGCGTGGCGTGAGCGTGGCGTGTCTGTTGCGTGTCAGCTGCGTGATGTTTTCTACGTCTTTCCCTACCAGAAAGGTGTCTGACTGCTGCTGCTGCTGCTGCTGCTAGCCTTGTCTGGACACATGGATGTTTCCCATGAACATAAATATATTCTGATCTGATTACAGCAAAGACAACGTCGGCAATATTGACGGCTAAATAGGCTCCAGAATATTTCCTTCTGGATTCACAGGTGACATATTAGAAAATCTAATTATTTCTTTTTTATTACATTTATATATCTGCCTTTATGTCCAAACCTCAAGACTTTCAAACATCAACATGTCATTTATTACATGTATTTGTGTCTAAATGACATAAAAAGATCTTTTCATATTCTATGTTGTCTGGAAACGCTTCCAACACGCTGGCGTGTGGAGTGAAAAATAGGCGTCGGTCCTATTTCTAGCATGCACGTGTTTTCTGAGACGTGTTTTCTGTGACGTGCGTGTCACGCAGGCAGCGTGCACGCTCTAACCTGTTACCATGGGAGCCCAAATATAAACAGACACGCCACGCAGCCAGCGTGTACCTGGCCTAAAGCTGACTTGACTTGATGGCAGAAAGAAGCAGCGTGGTGCTGAATGACAGCATGGTAAGTTGCAAGCCTATCATCACAAAGCAATGCTTTATATTTGCTAATAACCTTTTGAATTCATGTTTAGACATCATTTGGAGCCCCCCCTCTGCAGTAACTGTTGAGGATCTCTGCTGTCTCTACATGGAGGGGGCGGGGCTTAGACTCACCAGCGCGTTCTCCTTCACCTTCAGGTTCTCCAGAACTACATTTCCTGCAGAAACACAAACACAGTTCATCTGTATTCATGTTTTACAGGATCATATTTAAACACTGGTTCTAAAACACAATGAGTTTCTGCAGTAACCATATTATATGATTTATGTGCAGAAGATCTTAGCAGAATATTTACAATAAAACAGCCAGATAATGTTCTTCTACAGTCAGAGTGCAGCTACTGTAAATGTTGCACGTTGTTTTCTGTGTGTGTCACATGAACTTAATAGCTGAGAGACGCGCCTACAGGATATTAACTGTTTACTATAACTGTACGTTCTGTCACGCTCATTACGCCACCAAACCTCGTTCAAAAACCTGGCGATTTAACGCGAATGGATATAAATACGTTACTAATTGCTGTTAGTCTCTCTCAAATTCGGCATGAATGTAAAGCGACATTCGCCTTAATTAACAAATACCTCCTATTTATATGACCACAACAAGGCGCGTGCTTCCGCTGACGTCTCACTGTATTGTGGTGGAGATAAGGCGCAGACAGGGGAAGCTTCTACTTAGTTAAAATGCAATCCGAACAAAAGCTGACTGGTGTGTTTAAGTAACGCCGAATGTAAAAGCAGACCCTGTTGTTTAAGATAAGATAATCAGACATGTTATACGATGCGTCTGTATTTGTTTTAGAAAGGAGAGACGTTAAAGCAGTGATATTTCTGAACGGAGTCTGGCCTTGTGCGTATGTCATCGCAGTAGCTGCTAGCTAGCTAGCTTAGCTCACCCCCCCAGATCCCGATCTTGAGCTGGGACTTGTCCAGGTTCTCCACGTAGTCTCCGATGAACTTGTTGAGCAGGTCGCTGACCAGAGACTCGAAGACCATGGCTGAAAGCTCCGGGTGGGACCCTGCTGTAGGGTTTACCGTCAGCTATGGCTCTCTGCTCGGGGATCGACTGCTGCGTTCGATCGATTAGTTCTGTCTGCGCGTTGACTGTAACGCGTGAGAGAGAGAGTATCGATCAGTCAGGTGACGGAGGGTGTGTCTTCTCAGTTTAGAAAAGGAGAATCTAATTTCTGAAGAAACGAAAGTGCCATGCGCAAAAGAGGCTGAATGTAAACATTAAAATATAAATATATATATATATATATATATATATATATATATATATATATATATATATATATATATATATATATATATACATGTATGTATATGTGTGAGTGAGTGTGTCTGTCTGTCTGTCTGTCTGTCTGTCTGTCTGTGTGTGTGTGTGTGTGTGCGTGCGTGCGTGTGTGCGTGTGTGCGTGTGTCTGTCTGTCTGTCTGTCAGTGAGTGTGTGTGTGTGTGTGTGTGTGTGTGTCTGTCTGTCTGTGAGTGAGTATGTGTGTGTGTGTGTGTGTGTGTGTGTGTGTGTGTGTGTGTGTGCGTGCGTCTGTCTGTCTGTCTGTCTGTCTGTCTGTCTGTCTGTCTGTCTGTGTGTGTGTGTGTGTGTGTGTGTGTGTGTGTGTGTGTGTGTGTGTGTGTGTGTGTGTGTGTGTTTCAGGGCCAGTTATCTCATTACCCCTCCAGCACAAACAGTCAAACTGTGACTTAAGGTAGAGATCTAAATAAAGTTAACATTTCTCTCAGTTTGGTTCCCAGAGATCACTCAGCACAGACACACTCTGACTCTGAATCTACACCGTGCACACTGATCTCTGAATCTAAACCCTGCAAACTGATCTCTGAATCTAAACCCTGCACACTGATCTCTGAATCTAAACCCTGCAAACTGATCTCTGAATCTAAACCCTGCAAACTGATCTCTGAATCTAAACCCTGCACACTGATCTCTGAATCTACACCGTGCACACTGATCTCTGAATCTACACCGTGCACACTGATCTCTGAATCATTCATTAAAAGCATTAAAAGGGAAACATAGATTACAATCCAAATATAATCACATAATGGAAGATACTGTATGGCAGGAAGGCTCTCAGGCTTTCTGTATTAAATCTGAGTCAGAACACATCATGTGTGTATGTGTGTGTGTGTGTGTGTGTGTGTGTGTGTGTGTGTTTGTATGTGTATGTGTGTGTTTATGTGTATGTGTGTGTGTCTGTGTGTATATGCGTGTGTATATGTGTGTTTATGTGTGTGTGTGTACGTGTGTGTGTGTGTGTGTATGTGTGTGTGTCTGTGTGTATATGCGTGTGTATATGTGTGTTTATGTGTGTGTGTGTACGTGTGTGTGTGTCTGTGTGTGTGTGTGTGTGTGTGTGTCTGTATGTGTGTGTGTATATGTGTGTATATGTGTGTGTATATGTGTATGTGTGTGTATGTGTGTGTCTGTGTGTATATGTGTGTGTATATGTGTGTTTATGTGTGTGTGTGTACGTACGTGTGTGTGTGTGTGTGTGTGTGTGCGTGTGTGTGTATATATGTGTGTGTGTGTGTGTGTGTATTGTCTCCCCTGTACTCTGAAGATCTTAATGAATGATCAACACGTGTTTATCTCAGCAGTTTATTACACAAACAGCACATTTCATCCAGCGAGAAACAGACAGAGCATCACAGCGGTGTCTCTGGGTCAGGTGTGTCGGGGAGGGGTCAGGTGCGTCAGGGGGTCAGGTGTGTCGGGGGGGTCAGGTGCGTCAGGGGGGTCAGGTGTGTCGGGGGGGTCAGGTGCGTCGGGGGGGGCAGGCGTGGCCAACGCGGCGGCAGTAGCAGATGGCGTTGAAGAAGCGGCAGTAGCAGGTGTCACAGGCGTCGCAGCAGGGCAGAGGGAAGCCCAGACAGGACTGCTGGTGGGGCACGCAGCGCCGAGGGGAACGCAAGGCTCGCCCCTGGAGCTGCAGCGCTGCAGACAGGTCCTGGGACACGGGACAGGAGACATGTTAACAAACACTGACCACACACTAACAAGCCAGCCACACGCTAACGGGCCAGCCACACGCTAACGGGACAGCTACACGCTAATGGTGGTAACGCTACATGTTCTGCATAGCCTAGTTGGGCGGCAAGGCAGATCAGGTGTAGGGGACTTAACAGTCAGTCTGAGTTCCTGTATGATCATGTGATTGTGTGATCATGTGATCTCTGGTAACTGGCTACTGTCCCTATACACAAGTTCACATTTCACAAACAAATGTTATTTACACATTACCCATTTTACCCAGGATGCATCTCTTGGTAACGTGTCCCAGCATTCACAACTCATCACTAAATTCACTTCTGAAAAGTGTTTAGGCAAGAAATCAACTGTAGATTTAAAAAATAGGCAGTTACCAGCCTTTACCCGCTTGCTACCACCATGCTAACATATGCTAACATATGTTAGCATGCCAAAATGCTAATATACATACACATCTGCTAACATTCTAATATATGCAGCATGCTAACAGTGTATGCAAGATGCTAACATGCTAACATCTGATAGCATGCTAATATATTTAACATTTGATGACATCCTAATATATGCAGCATGCTAACATATGCTAACATATGCAACAGTTATTATTTCATGTATATTGTTTGCTATTATTTCATGTATACTCTATATGTGAGCTGTGTGTCTGATATTTTGCTGCTGCAACACCGTTATTTCCCATTTTTTGGAATCAATAAAAATCTATCAATGCTTACAGTATATGCAAGATACTGAAATATGCTAACATGCTAACATCTGATAGCATGCTAACATGCTTACGCCAACGCTCTGTATCTGAGAATAACACATGCTAACATATGCTAACATATGCTAACACTTATAGAATAAGCCCCGCCCACCTCGTCGTAGGAGGCCGCGTCCATCAGGAAGCGATCCTCCACCGAGTCGACAGGAAGGAGGGCGGAGTCACGCAGCTGGTCGGGGGCGTGGCTTCTCTCTGCAGGAAACAGAATCAAACACGCCAGCTGTTAGCTGTTAGCTGTTAGCTGTGGCTAGGTGCCGTTGGTGAGCCCTAATAATACATATGTGAGACTCTGGAACGCCATCAGTGTGATGTAATCACGGTATGGACCTATGAAGCTATCTGAAGATGGTTCTATATATAAATATATATATATATATATATATATATATATATATATATATATATATATATATATATATATATCCCTATACTAACCCTAACCCTTTATTTGGGATCGAGACTAGGAAACAGAAACCTGGTGCCATGACACATCTGCAGGTATCGAGAAAAGCCACAAAAAAAGAGACAAAATGTTGGAACAAACCTTCAGAAAGACGTCAAAAACGGCGAACAAATTGTCCAAAAAAGAAATCGAAGAAAAGAGAGAAAAAAATTTAGAGCAAAAACCCAGCCGCCTGTATTTACATCTCTATTCACATGCCGGGATTCTGTACAGCAATGCCCGAGCTCCACACGCACAGCTGAGCCGAGATGTGTGTGTGCGTTAAAACACACACATAGCTGAGCCGAGATGTGTGTGTGTTAAACACACACACAGCTGAGCCGAGATGTGTGTGCGTTAAACACACACACAGCTGAGCCAAGATGTGTGTGCGTTAAACACACACACAGCTGAGCCAAGATGTGTGTGCGTTAAACACACACACAGCTGAGCCAAGATGTGTGTGCGTTAAACACACACACAGCTGAGCCAAGATGTGTGTGCGTTAAACACACACACAGCTGAGCCAAGATGTGTGTGCGTTAAACACACACACTGCAGAACCGAGATGTGTATGCGTTAAAACACGCAGCACTTGACTGGGAACGATACGGCCGCTGGGGCAGATGAACTCAGGCTATTTTCTGTAAGTAGGCTACAATAAAACCTTTGTGAGGAAAAAGTCAATACTTATCAATGCACTCACCTGTGTAGACCGGCATAAACATGTAGAAAGGGACATATCAATCTGTTCTGTCTGCTCAGTCCACTCTTGTCCACCGCGCTGTTTTACCCTAACACAACTGTTAATCTTAGTTTGCCGGGAATCTGGAAATTTGGACAAATTCTTGTAAACCTCACTGCTGGCTAAACAAACCAAACTCTCCGCTGGAGCGGTAAATCTATGGAGGTATTATAAGACAAAAACAGATATGCACGTGAATGACGCGATCGTTATGTTCGAGTTCTTCATTCTTGATGATGATTCTGGTTGTATTATTTTGCAACAGCATCTTTCATTGCAAATGAGGCATACATGATGAGTGCATAGCCTGCTTATTAGTCATTCAGCTGGGCTTTTCCACTTCAACTTTTCGCTTCAACCTCTTTGACAGTGACATGTTTACCTGACAACAGCCGTTTCTTTCTGCAAGCATTTTCCACCAATCAGGACGCTGCATACTACAACAATGTTTCCATAATCCATCACTCCTCAGTGAACTGCCTCTTAGTCTGAGATCTTTTTCTAGTTAGAGCCCATTATCATTATGGAGTTTCCATGTTTTTTAGGAGTTTGCTCACACTAATACATGAAAAAAATATAATTAATTCAGTAAGAAAGTGAAAATTTCGAACAAGAATAGGCGTATTAGGTATAAATTAATTTTATTTGAAAGTCTGGCCCCCAGAGTGTCTGCTTAGAAAAATTCTGGCCCTTGAAAAAATGTAGTTGATGACCCCTGCTTTATAGTTTTACTTAGTTTCCACTCACACACACAGATTCACTTTACATCCACCTTACATTATGACATTCTCACACCTCCTTCCTTTTTCTTTGTTTAAAGTTAATAGTTTTGATTTACAATAAAGTATCTTTTTGATTGGCCTATACTTGTTGTTGGTGTCCCCTCATTTTTGCCACAGGCTGTGAGCCGGCTTGTGACAAGTGGGGGCTCGTCTTTAAGTTAAAGTTAATTATACTTTAGTCTTGCTTTAGTATTTTAGTTTACTTTGACAATTTCCCATAGTTGGTTAAAGTTTTGTCTAAACTGTCTTTGCCTTATCATTGATTCATTTGTTTACTTGTAGTTTGGCTTATTTGACTATTGTTTTGTAGTTAATTTGGGTTAGTAGTTTTGTTAGTTTAGTTCAGATTGCCAAACTTTTGTTTGAGAGGATGCTTTGGTATGGCCAATATTATGTCAACGCTTCCACGTGAAAGGATCAAAGTTAAGCAGCGATGGATCAAGGTTTGATCGGAGCTCTGTGATTGGCTGGCTGTCACTCACCCAGGTCTGACAGGTATGCAGCGTCGCTGCGGCGACCGGCAGGCGCACCGTCGTCCAGCTGGAGGTTTCCATGAACCAACGAAGAAGAGAGACGCAGCAGACTGAAGGAGAAACAGCAGAGCAGCGCCGACACAAACATCCTGCAGCAGAAGAAGAGTTAGAGACTACATTATGGGATGTATGGATATATGGGACAACATTATGGGATGTATGGATATATGGGACAACATTATGGGATGTATGGATATATGGGACAACATTATGGGATGTATGTATATATGAGACAACATTATGGGATGTATGGATATAGGAGACAACATTATGGGATGTGTGGATATATGGGCCAACATTATGGGATGTATGGATATATGGGCCAACATTACGAGATGTATGCCCTGCAGTCATTTAAAGTAGCTGTGATAAAACCTCTTCTGAAAAAAACACCCTCAATCCTGAAGTCTTAGCCAACTATAGACCTATATCTAACCTTCCCTTTCTCTCCAAGATCCTTGAGAAAGTAGTTGCTAATCAATTATGTGATTTTCTACATAGCAATAGTTTATTTGAGGACTTTCAATCTGGATTTAGAAAGCATCATAGCACAGAGATGGCACTGGTGAAAATTATTAACGACCTTCTAACTGCTACAGACAAAGGACTTGTCTCCATTCTTGTTTTACTAGATCTTAGTGCTGCATTTGACACTATTGACCATACAATCCTGTTACAGAGATTGGAATACTTAGTTGGCATTAAAGGAATCGCACTAAGCTGGTTTAAGTCCTACTTCTCTGATCACTCTCAATTTGTTAATGTTAATAATAAATCCTCCAAGTACACTAAAGTTAGCCATGGCGTTCCACAAGACTCAGTGCTTGGACCAATTTTATTCTCCTTATATATGCTTCCTCTTGGCAATATTATTAGGAAACACTCTCAACTTTCACTGTTATGCGGATGACACCCAATTATACTTGTCAATCAAACCAGATGAAACCAGTCAGTTAGCTAAACTTCAAGCATGCATTAAAGATATAAAATCCTGGATGACCTATAATTTTCTCATGTTAAACTCTAACAAAACTGAAGTTATTGTGCTGGGCCCTAAACACCTCCGAACCTCATTATCTAAAGACATAGTTACTCTGGATGGTATTGCCCTGGCCTCCAGCACTACTGTCAGAAATGTAGGATTTATTTTTGATCAGGATATATCCTTTAATGCCAATCTAAAACAAACCTCAAGAACAGCCTTTTTTCATCTTCGTAACATTGCCAAAATTAGGAATATCTATAAAACTAGTCCATGCATTCATTACTTCCAGGCTGGACTATTGTAATTCCCTACTGTCAGGTTGCTCAAATAAGTCCCTTAAGACTCTCCAGCTGATCCAGAATGCTGCAGCGCGTGTTCTCACAAGAACTAAGAAAAGAGATCATATTTCTCCTGTATTAGCTTCTCTGCACTGGCTTTCTGTAAAATACAGGATTGAATTTAAAATCCTCCTCCTGACCTACAAAGCCCTAAATGGTCAAGCACCATCCTATCTAGAACAGTTCTTAGTACCGTATTGTCCCACTAGAGCACTGCGCTCCCAGAAAGCAGAGTTACTTGTGGTACCTAGAGTCTCTAAAAGTAGAATGGGAGCCAGAGCCTTCAGTTATCAGGCTCCTCTCCTATGGAACCAGCTCCCAGTCTGGGTTTGGGGGGCAGACACCATCACCACATTTAAGGATAAACTGAAAACACTCCTCTTTGATAAAGCTTATAGTTAGGGAGTGCGGAGTTGCAGTGTTCGCCTAACCAGGCCCACATGCTTCTCTTCATAGTTGTCAGATTAATAAAATAACAAAAGCAGAGGGAGGCAGGCCAGCACAGCCCAATCCGGCAGGGGAGAGTTCCAAGCCCGACCAGGCTCCTCTCTTTAACCTGCATCTCTCTTAGTTATGCTCTTATGCTGTTATAGTTTTAGACTGCCGGGGGACTTCCGTCCTTCCTTCCTTCCTTTGACTGCTTTCCTCTCCTCTCTTTCCTTTGACTGCTTTCTCCTCTCACTTTCCATTTGTGTGCATCCTGTCCCATGGGATGCTTGTTACTAACCTGGCTCTGAGGAGTTTACTCCCCGGAGTCCTTGTGTTTTGATTTTTTTCTCACCCAGCATATTACCTTGGAGTACATTGGCACCAAGATCTTGGTTGCAGCTGTCGCCGTGGTCCTGCTGCACTCCCTGCTAAGCTCTGCGGTGCCCTGCAATGTCATGCTACGTCCTGCTGAACCCTGGTACTTCCTGCTGAACCCTGCTGCTTCCTGCTGAACCCTGCTGCTTTCTGCTGCTTCCTGCTACGTCCATCCATGCTCTGCTGGGCCACGCTACATCCTGTAACGCCCTGCAGTGCCCTGATATGACATGAACTACTACGACTACCATTTTAAGTAACTGTTCCATTATCTTTAATGTGACTATTATCGCCACTGTTCATCATATCCCCAACCGGCACTGTCAGACACCTCCTACCAAGAGCCTGGGTCTGTCCCGTCAAACACCTCCTACCAAGAGCCTGGGTCTGTCCCGTTAGATACCTCCTACCAAGAGCCTGGGTCTGTCCCATCAGACACCTCCTACCAAGAGCCTGGGTCTGTCCCGTCAGACACCTCCTACCAAGAGCCTGGGTCTGTCCCGTCAGACACCTCCTACCAAGAGCCTGGGTCTGTCCCGTCAGACACCTCCTACCAAGAGCCTGGGTCTGTCCCGTCAGACACCACCTACCAAGAGCCTGGGTCTGTCCTTTCAGACACCTCTTACCAAGAGCCTGGGTCTGTCCCATCAGATACCTCCTACCAAGAGCCTGGGTCTGTCCCGTCAGACACCACCTAACAAGAGCCTGGGTCTGTCCCATCAGACACCTCCTACCAAGAGCCTGTGTCTGTCCCATCAGACACCTCCAACCAAGAGCCTGGGTCTGTCCCATCAGACACCACCTAACAAGAGCCTGGGTCTGTCAGGTCAGACACCTCCTACCAAGAGCCTGGGTCTGTCCCGTCAGACACCTCCTACCAAGAGCCTGGGTCTGTCCTGTTGGACACCTCCTACCAAGAGCCTGGGTCTGTCCCATCAGACACCTCCTATCAAGAGCCTGGGTCTGTCCCGTCAGACACCTCCTACCAAGAGCCTGGGTCTGTCCTGTTGGACACCACCTACCAAGAGCCTGGGTCTGTCCCATCAGAAACCTCCTACCGAGAGCCTGGGTCTGTCCCATCAGACACCTCCTACCAAGAGCCTAGGTCTGTCCCAGGTTTCTTCCCAAGAGGGAGTTTTTCCTCGCCACTGTCGCATTGCTTGCTCTTGAGGGAATTTCTGTAATTGTTGGAATTGTTGGGTCTTTGTAAATTATAGAGTGTGGTCTAGACCTACTCTATCTGTAAAGTGTCTCGAGATAACTCTTGTTATGATTTGATACTATAAATAAAATTTAATTGAATTGAAATTATGGGTATATGAGACAAAACTTGTGGATGTATGGATATATGGGACAACATTATGGGATGTATGGATATATGGGACATTATGGGATGTATGGATATATGGGACATTTTGGGATGTATGTATATATGGGACAACATTATGGGATGTATGGAGGTTTTATTTGACACGTTCTTCTGTGCTCATATCTATCTATCTATCTATCTATCTATCTATCTATCTATCTATCTATCTATCTATCTATCTATCTATCTATCTATCTAGACTTCTAACTTACTTCAGGTATTTATGGGACAGAAACACATTTCTGATATAAAAACTTTGAAAATGGGAGGAAATAGGAGGGTTAATATAACTGAAGTAGTAGCATATACACAGAGCCCCTAGGGCGACATGACATCACTTCCTACGTTCACATCAGTGAATCTGACGTGAGAATGTGGGGGGGGACATGACATCACTTCCTACGTTTGCCCCGCCCCCCCACATCGGTGACCCTGAATGTGGGGGGGCAGGACAAACGAGACGGAGAGCTTCAGGTGACACAATCGCCTCAAACACTTTCCCAGATAAAGATTACCTCTCCAAGCCAAACACACACAAACATCCACAGGCAGAAAACAGACCAATCACAGACCAATCACAGACCAATCACAGACCAATCACAGACCCAGACCAATTACAGACCATTCACCGACCAATAACAGACCAATTCCCAGAGCAATTCCCAGACAAATCACAGACCAATCACAGAACAATAACAGACCAATCACAGACCAATCATAGACCATTCACCGACCAATCACAGACCAATTCCCAGACAAATCACAGACCAATCACAGAACAATAACAGACCAATCACAGACCAATCACAGACCATTCACCGACCAATAACAGACCTATTCCCAGAGCAATTCCCAGACAAATCACAGACCATTCACCGACCAATCACAGACCATTCACCGACCAATCACAGACCAATCACAGACCATTCACAGACCAATAACAGACCCAGACCAATTACAGACCAATTACAGACCAATTACAGACCAATCACAGACCAATCACAGAACAATAACAGACCAATCACAGACAAATCACAGACCAGTCACCGACCAATCACAGAACAATCACAGACCATTCACAGACCCAGACCAATAACAGACCAATTACAGACCAATCACAGACCAATCACAGAACAATAACAAACCATTCACCGACCAATTACAGACCAATCACAGACCAATCACAGACCATTCACCGACCAATAACAGACCCAGACCAATTACAGACCAATCACAGACCCAGACCAATTACAGACCAATCACAGACCAATCACAGAACAATAACAGACCAATTACAGACCAATCACATACCAATCACAAACCAATCACAAACCAATCACAGACCAATTCGAGCATTGTTTCAAACAGACACAGAGTTGTTTGCTTCATTCATCAACATATTTTACAATGTTTAATAATATATAATAATATTAGAGAGAGAGGGACTCACCTGTCTCTGCCTCGCTGTCTCGCTGTCTTGGTCTCTGTGTCTCTGTGACTCTGTGTCTCTGTCTCTGTGTCTCTGTGTCTCTGTGTCTGTGTGTCTGTGTGTCTGTGTGTCTCTGTCTCTGTGTCTCTGTGTCTCTGTCTATGTGTGTCTCTGTGTCTCTCTGTCTCTGCCTCGCTGTCTCGCTGTCTCTGTCTCTCTGTGTCTCTGTCTCTGTCTATGTGTGTCTCTGTGTCTGTGTCTCTCTGTGTCTCTGTCTCTCTCTGTCTCTCTGTCTCTCTGTCTCTCTGTGTCTTTGTCTCTCTCTGTGTCTCTGTCTCTCTGGGTCTCTGTGTCTTTGTGTCTGTGTCTCTGTGTCTGTGTGTCTCTGTCTCTCTGTCTCTCTGTGTCTCTGTATCTCTGTGTCTGTGTCTGTGTGTCTGTGTGTCTCTGTCTCTCTGTCTCTCTGTGTCTCTGTGTCTCTGTGTCTCTGTGTCTGTCTCTGTGTCTCTGTCTCTGGGTCTCTGTATCTCTGTGTCTGTGTGTCTGTGTGTCTCTGTCTCTGTGTCTCTGTGTCTCTGTGTCTCTGTGTCTCTGTGTCTGTGTCTCTGTGTCTGTGTGTCTCTGTCTCTCTGTGTCTCTATGTCTCTGTGTCTGTGTCTCTGTGTCTCTGTCTCTCTGTGTCTCTGTGTCTGTGTATGTCTCTGTGTCTGTCTCTGTGTCTGTGTGTCTGTGTGTCTGTGTGTCTCTGTCTCTGTCTCTGTGTATGTCTCTGTGTCTCTGTGTATGTCTCTGTGTCTCTCTGTCTCTGTGTCTGTGTGTGCCTCGCTGTGTCTCTGTGTTTCTGTCTGAGGACATTTAAAGGAGGCTGTGCGATGACATCATCATCGTAAACAAACATCAGCTGATCTGCCTGATGTTTGCTTTAAACGTAATCTTCCCGTAATCACAATGTCCAGTTTCTCTTGTTTATCTCATTTTACATTAACTGAAATGGAACGCACCCCGTGTTCCCTTTCCGCCCAAACCATCACCGATCCCGCGCCCTGTCGTCATGGCATTAGGTCTGTTGCTATGTTGTTCTGTCTCTTTATGTCTCTTTGTGTCTCCTTATGTCTCCTTATGTCTCCTTATGTCTCTTTATGTCTCCTTATATCACGCTGTTCCCTCGTTGGAAAGCAGGCGACATTTTCTTCCCTTTTTAGACAGTTTCCTGGTTTTTCAGATGTTTTTGTCGCTTTATTTTAGACATTTTTGGTGCCTTTTTCAAGGATTTTGTGGAAGATTTGGGACTCTAAACCCTGCAGCCGGGGGTTTGAACCCTGCAGCCAGAGGACCATAAACCGTCTGCAGCCGGGGGTTTGATGCCATGAACAGGAAGTGTAGTGGTGAGTAATGATCTCTGATTGGAGAACATTAGTTATCATTATTATTGTTATGTTCGGCCGTTCCATCAATCAGCTGTTCTCATGAACGTCTCCAAACATGGCGCCGCTTCTCTGAACTGATGACATCACAGCTGCACTCAGAGCCAATCAGCTGCAGCCGAGCCGCGCTGCCAGCTGATTACGGCCCAGCAGCTGAAAGGCTTTTTAATAACACAGGTTTATGATCAACAATAACAGAGCTGTTACCGTGACTACGATTTGTCTGACTTTTCTGCCCTTCTTTCAAGGTTTTTGTGTTGTTGTTTTTTTTTTATTTTTTATAATTGTTTGGTCATATTTGTTGCTTTTTCAGATATTTTCTGCCCTTCTTTCAAGGTTTCGAGGAATTCATGTTTTTGTTGCATCTCCGGAAACTCTGGCTTTTTTAAACATTATTTTTTAGGCTTTTTCCCTTTATTAGATAGTGACAGTGGACAGACAGAGAAGGGGGGGAGAGATGGGGAGGACATGCAGCGAAGGGCCGCAGGTTGGACTCAAACCCGCACCGCTGCCAAGGACTCAGCCCACGTGGGGCGCACGCTTTCACTGGAGGACCTAGAGGGCGCCACTCGGCTTTGATTGGTACGGTCTGTGGAGAAATGTAGAAAACAGAATGACAGAACTTCAGATATGAATACGTAACATACAAAGTATTTCATCTCTTTTTATAAAGGTGGGGGTGGAACAGTGGATATGACACATGCCTTTGGTGTGGGAGACCAGGGTTAGAGTCCCACTGCCATACATCAACCAGTGTGTCCCTGAGCAAGGCACTTACCCCCTAGTTGCTCTAGAGGCGTGTTAAGGCGCTGACATACTAACCCGATAATCAGCCGTCTGACAGTCTGGCGAGGTCGGTGACTCAAGTCTGTTCGGTGTCCCGTACTGTCGTCTCACCCGGAAACAGGGAGCGGGATGAGGTGACTAGAGTCTCTCAAAATCTGACGAAAATCTTTTAAACTGACCTTTGTTGATCTGAAATGAAGACCAACTGCATGGCCTATTTCTCTCTTCAGATGTTTTCAGAAACACGTTTCAGTGAACTATTTTAGTCCAATATGAGATTGTATTCTGAACGAGACGCCTTGACAGTCTGGCTTTGAATTTACAGAGAAACCAGACCCACGTGACACGTTCGTCCAATCAACTGCCGGTTTTCATTTTTTGGGTGACAATACAGATTAGCGCCGCCTGCCGTTATGGAGACGTATTACGTCTCCTCTCTTTGGTGTTCTGAGGAACTTTTTGGACCAACTCGAGGAGACTGATCAGTCACACTGGCTTTACTGCTTTACGGTCGGCCGTCTGGTCGGTGTGTGACTACAATTACCTCTCACATATGTAGTAATTGTATGTCGCTTTGGATAAAAGTTTCAGCTAAATGACATGTAATGTAATGTTATGTAATGTTATAACATCTGTTTGTTTGAGGATTTTCGTATTTTTTTCAAAGAGATTGTCATGTTATTTATCTTGCACTATATTACTTACAATATATAATTTACATTGCACATATCTGTACATGTTGTTCATATTATATAATATAACCATATTTATTCCACTCTTCTAAGGTAACTGCTAAAACACTTCACATATTAATATTTTAATTTACATTACTCTAAACCACTTCCTGTTAACCACCTGTCTACTACTGTCTACACTGCACAAGACGTCTGGTCCTGTCTATACTTGTATATCACGTTGTACTTTTCTGTTCTTGTCGTTGTACTCTGCACAATGTTAATAAAGTTGAATCTAATTTAATTTCCCAGACTGGAGATGGATTAGAAAGTTCTGTTTTTTCTGTTTTCTGACAGGACAGCTGAAGACATGAAAGGAGAGAGAGAGAGGGGGAATGACATGCAGCAAAGGGCTGCATGTCGAAGTGGAACCTGTGGCCGCTGCGTCGAGGAGCAAACCTCCTTTATATATGGGCGCACATGCTACCAACTGAACCAACCGCACTCAAAAAAATAATTCAAGGGACATGTAAATGTAAGAGTTAATTAATCATTAAGTCATTCTGTCATGCTGTCCTGCTGTCATGCTGTCCTGCTGTCATTCTGTTGAACACTGGTAGAATTTGGAAGATTTACAATAACATCAGCTTTTAAGTCCCTACACAAGTAGGATTGGTGCTTTCAGCTTGTATGTGTAGCATAAGTCCCATATATGTTAGTTCTGAACTCAAAGCCATCAAAAACACACTCTATTGTTTCTAGTCTTTTCAGATGAGAGTTAATGTGTTGAAAATAATCCTTGGTATTCGGAAAACATAAGTCCCAAATAGTACATTTAAAAGCTTTGACATCTTGCTGATTGTCAGTTTCCACTGATCTGTGTGTATGTAAGCAACCCCAAGCTTTAAAAGAACATGGACTGTGGTGGCAAATTTTATTTTAACCATTTGTTTAATGATATTAACCATTGGTTTAATGATTGTTTTATAACGCCACAAGATTTAGCTTCTTCATGTGTAGATTCAAAAGGCTCCAAGTTAAATAGTTGGCAACTGTGAACTACAGCCCAGTAGAATTATTTAGTTTTACTAGTTTGAACCTTCTCACATTGTTGACTTTTTAGCAGACGAAGTTGAGGAGGCCACAAACCGTGTCTCCTTCTGTCTCCTGAGATAAACTGTTGTTTAGGCTAATGTTAGGAACAGGAGCAGAGGGGAAGGTGAGACAATGGTGTGACTGTTAATGATGTTTCTTTTCAACTATGGCCATGCTAAGAGATAAATGTAGAGGGGTGGCTTAACAGAGGTCTTCACTATTTGATGTTTGGATGTTTAGATTTTAGGTTTGAAAAGACATTTTCAGTTGTGCTGCGTGTACCTTTGAAACTGTGTTTTCTCCATTTGCAAATGTAAATAAATACTCAAAGACCAAACTTTGGTTTAATTCTGAAACGGTCGTTATTCGTTTTCATTTGATCATTGATATTTCTAAACACTGCTGCTTCTTAGGAAAACTTCCACCACAGTTTGGCGTTAACAGAGAAAAGAGCTCCGTTGGGTCGCTGATGACTGGCTATCCAGGGATCAAAAAAATCACCTGCCTCATACCTCTAAACCTTTAACAAGGTTTTTCAGAGAGAAGAGGGTTAGGACCACGGAGCGACTCTTTTCCACTCCGTTAAAAACGAACAGGAAGAGATTTCAAGCAGCACGGTAAAATAAAATTGATTAATTACAATTGGATTGTGAATTCAAGGTTTTGAACAAACATTCTAAACAAGCAACCGTTGCTAAACGAATTAAGTAATGAATAATTGGTGAAATTATTCTCTTTAACTAAAGAGAATAAATGAAACTAATTCTGACTTTTGGGAAGTGAGTAACTGGGTATTTTTTTTGGGTCATTAGATAGGACAAAGATATATCTTATCTAAAGAGGAGCATGGGTTTTCTTTTTGTCTACTGGCATATACACAAGTCCAGTGGCTGTTACCTTGACTGATAAACTACAGAAGTTTTTCAGAAATTCTAACTCAAAAGCTCACAATCATGTTTCTTTGTCTCCAACAGAAGAGGAGACAGACCCAAGGCAAGGCAAGGCAAGGCAGCTTTATTTGTATAGCACATTTCAGCAACAGGGCAATTCAAAGTGCTTTACATAAAACATTAAAGAGCAGTTATAAAACAATTTAAAAACATTAATAAACAAATTAAATCAAGAATAAAATTGAAAAGCAACATCAAAAAGATAGGTCTTTAGCTTAGATTTAAAAGAACTGAGAGTTGCAGCGGACCTACAGTTTTCTGGGAGTTTGTTCCAGATATGTGGAGCATAAAAACTGAACGCTGCTTCCCCCTGTTTAGTTCTGACTCTGGGGACAACAAGTAGACCTGTCCCAGACGATCTGAGAGGTCTGGGTGGGTCATAATGTAGTAGCGGATCAGAAATGTATTTTGGCCCTAAACCGTTTAGTGATTTATAAACCAGTAAAATTATTTTGAAATCAATTCTTTGAGGCACTGGAAGCCAGTGTAGAGACTTCAGTACTGGAGTGATGTGATCCACTTTCCTGGTTTTAGTGAGGACTCGAGCAGCAGCGTTCTGAATCAGCTGATGCTGTCTGATTGATTTTTTAGGGAGACCTGTAAAGACACCGTTACAGTAGTCAAGTCTACTGAAGATAAAAGCATGGACAAGTTTTTCCAGATCCTGCTGAGACATAAGTCCTCTAACCCTTGATATATTTTTTAAGGTGATAATAGGCTGATTTTTTTAATTATGTTAATGTGGCTGTTAAAATTTAGGTCTGAGTCCATGACTACACCAAGATTTCTGGCTTTGTCTGTTGTTTTTAACATTGTCATTTGAAGCTGAGCGCTGACTTTCAATCGTTCCTCTTTTGCTCCAAAAACAACCACCACCGTTTTTTCTTCATTTAATTTAAGAAAGTTCTGGCACATCCAATCATTAATTTGTTCAATGCACATATTTAATTGTTGTATTGGGCTATAGTTCCCTGGCGATAAGGTTATGTAAATTTGTGTGTCTTCTGCATAACTATGGTAAGTTATTTTGTTGTTTTCCATAATCTGAGCCAGTGGAAGCATGTAGATGTTGAACAGAAGAGGGCCCAGAACTGAGCCTTGGGGAACTCCACACGTCATGTTTGTATGCTCAGATGTATAATTACCTATAGACACAAAGTAGTCCCTATTCTTTAAATAGGATTCAAACCACTTTAGTACTGAGCCAGAAAGACCAACCCAGTTTTCCAATCGGTCAAGCAATATGTCATGGTCTACCGTATCAAATGCAGCACTGAAATCAAGTAATACTAAGACTGAAATTTTGCCACTATCTGTGTTTAAGTGGATGTCATTAAAGACTTTAACAAGAGCCGTCTCAGTGCTGTGGTTTGGTCGAAAACCTGACTGGAAGGCATCAAAACTGTTGTTTAGCAATAAGAAAAGGTTGAGTTGTTGAAAAACCACTTTTTTCTATGATTTTACTTAAAAATGGAAGGTTTGATATTGGCCTATAGTTGCTCATTAGTGTTGTGTCTAGATTGTTCTTTTTTAGGAGTGGCTTGATGACTGCAGTTTTTAGGGCCTGTGGAAAGATACCTGAGAGCAGAGATGTGTTTACAATCTGTAGAAGATCTGAAGCCAAACACTTCGAAACATTTTTTGAAAACACCCGTTGGTAGAATATCAAGGCAACAGGAGGAGGTTTTCAGATGCTGTATAATGTCCTCCAGGTTTTTAAGGTTGATCGTATGAAATTGTGTCATGTTGGAATTTGTTTTTGCGTGCACAGTGTGACAACACATATCCTGTACTTGATAAGGAGGCACTGACTGTTTGTCTAATTTTCTGAATTTTGTCTGTGAAGAAGGAGGCAAAGTCGTTGCAAGCCTTGGTAGACAACAGTTCAGATGCTACCGGTACTGGAGGGTTAGTTAATCTATCAACAGTAGCAAACAAAGCACGTGAATTATTATTGTTTCTGGCGATAATGTCAGAGAAAAAGGACCGTCTTGCATTTCTTAGTTCCAGATTATAAATGCGAAGTCTCTCTTTATAAGTGTTATAATGGACCTGGAGATTAGATTTTCGCCAACTGCGTTCAGCTTTTCGACACTCTCTTTTTTCTGTTCTCACACCTATAAAATTTCTCCATGGAGATCTTTTCTTACCAGAGACAGCTTTGACCTTAGTGGGAGCAGTAGCATCAATAACAGTTGTAATTTTACAGTTGAAATTATCTACAAGCTCAGTGACTGAGGCCCCAGTGAGGGTGGGTGTGGAGGAGAAAAGCTGAATGAATGATTCACTGGTGTTTTCAGTAATATACCGTTTTCTGATTAACTTTGTTTGAACACTTTTGGGCACAGAGATAGTGCCGTTAAAGAAAACACAGGAATGATCAGAGAGAGCAACATCAGTCACCACAACCTTGGGAATGTTCAGACCCTTGGAGATAATCAAGTCCAGTGTGTGCCCCTTATTGTGCGTGGGCTGTGTCACATGCTGAGTCAGTCCATAGCTTTCAAAAACACAACACAGTTTTTTGGACCCTCGGTCCTGGGGGTTGTCAACATGAATGTTAAAATCACAAGCAATAATTACACGGTCAAAGTTAATACAGATTATAGACAGCAGTTCATTAAAATTGTCAAAGAAGGATGCACAGTATTTAGGTGGCCTGTAGATATTTAGAAGTAGAGCTTGAGGGGAGGATCTTAGCTGAAGAGCCACATATTCAAAAGAAGCAAAATTTCCGTAAGATATTTGCGTACATTGGAATGAGTCATTAAACAAAATGGCGACTCCACCTCCTTTCTTATTCACTCTATTCTCACTCATAAAACTAAAGTTAGGGGGTCTGACTCAATGAGAACAGCAGCACTGTTATTATGGTCCAACCAGGTTTCAGTTAAAAACATAAAAATCAAGATTGTTCTTGATAATAAAATCATTGATTAAAAAATGATTTTCCCGCCAAAGACCTAACGTTTAGTAGGGCTAATGTTAGTGCGTTTTCATTTTTTTGGGACAGACTGTGGCTGACGAGGAATGGATGCTAAATTTGCAAAGTTTGCAGTTACGTGCTTATTCGCCATTCTTTTTCTATTACCTATCACAACATAAATTGTGGAAGAACCTAATACGCAGGGCCCAGGCTTGTCTTGGAAAGAGTCATGAGTGCTACTATGCATGCAGCCTGGACCCGGCCCATATCAGTTAATGCTTACTGCATTTTGCACACAAGCATCCTCATCAGTTTGGGGGAGAAGGAGTTAGCTGCCGTCCTTGAGGAGGGATAGGTGCCTGGCGTTTTACGATGGGAGAAGGAAGGGGGGCATACTTGGTTCCAGCATTTACCAGCTGCTTCATCTGGTCAGTGAACTCCAACATGGGGATGTGGGAAAGAGGGGAGAGCGACATATCCTTAAAGAGGTCCTCATAGCTGTCGTGGTTGTCACAGGGGCTTGAGGAGTGTTGCACGGGTGAGAAGGGGGGTTGAGATTTCTCATCTCTGCTCTTTGGTCTCCCATGGTCAAATCTTTGCTCAGGTGGGGGCTGTGGTGGCTCACTGCCGCACTTTGTTGTTGTGTCTTCCTCTTGTTTTGGTACATCTTGTCTCGTGTCCTTGGCCAAGGGAGCAGATGTGTGGCGCAGAAAGTAAAGTAGGCTAGAGGTGAACAGCTTTACTCCTGGCTTGTTAAGGAATAGTCCATCTGCTTTAAAAAGATGTCTGCAGCCCCAGAAAATGTTAAAATTGTCAATGAACTGCAGAGAATGGTTGGTACATGCATTTGAAAGCCATCTGTTCAGTGCCAACAGTCTGCTGAATCTCTCAGCTCCTCCTCTGACTGGCGGTATAGGGCCACTGATAAACACCTTTGCGTTTACGGAGCTGACTGCGTTCAGCAGATTCATAAAGTCACGATTCAGCACTTCAGACTCTTGCTTTACAACATCATTTGACCCTATGTGCAGTACAATGTTCTTCACAGTTGGGTGTGCTGCTACGATATCTGGGATTCTTTGGGCCAAGTCAGACACCATGTCTTTGGGAAAACAGAGTATTTTGGTGTTTTTTACTGCTTTTTATATCTTTCACAGCAGAGTCACCCACAATCAGAGTTTGGGGCCCAGTCGTTAGCTTTCCCTGTAGCTTTTTACTTTTAGAATTGCTCTCAGTCCTTACCCTGCTGTGTGACGATGAGACGTAATCCAGGTCATGTCCAGGGTCCTGTAGCAGAGGAGCAAATCTGTTCTCCACCTGCGCACTCAGTTGTTGGGGAGGCATTTTGTTGCTGATTTTCCCTTTTGCAGCTGTCCACGGCTGTGTCCTACTAAGTACAGGGGTTGAAGAGGCACTCTGCCTGGGTGGTAATGCAGGCCAGCCGGTCATATCACAAATCTCAGGGCGCTGTGTCCTGCCCGTTAGTCGTCCTCCCATTTCCCAGGAAATTGATTTACTCTTAGGCTTTGCACCAAAAGAGTTCCAGGGAGGACTGCCACTTGTTGATTTATTATCCGTTCCAGAGCCCTCTTGTTTCTTTGTGGTCTTGCTGGTGCTAGTTAGCCGTATGTTAGCATGCTTTTGTCCATTGTTTTGGGTCACTGGTAAAGTGGTGTCATTTCCACATGATCCGTTCACTTCCAGGTTTACTTCTAACCGGTAAATTTTGGTTTCCAGAACTGCAATCTTCTGCAGGAGTTTGTAGTAGTCCTCTATGGAGAAGGGTGGCATCTTGCTGCTAATTAGCTTTAGCTACAGTCACTTTAGGACAGGCTTGAGCTATTGGTAGGCCTCGGTCACGCAGAAAAATGTTCAAATATGACAATAGCCTACTATGTCTACAAAAAATGTATAGTCCAGTGATTTATAAGTATCCAAGAGCCGCTGCTCATAGTTTCTCTCAGAGGAAAAGCAAGATTATCAGCAGAAATATGCAAGCAGAAGCAGGAGCAAGCAGTAGAGCGTCTGCACTGACCCAGGACACCTTGTGACTATTTGTAAAAATTGACTGACTGGACTGACATTACTGATAATGTGTTTATTTGTCTCCATCGACAGGAGACTATAGAAAACCTATACGACAGCGCAGGCCTTGCATTCACAGTGTTTCACATATTCAGTGAACCTGTGACTACAACAGATGCATATTCACACGGTAAAAACGACATTTTATCTACTGATGTTTCACCACTTTTTGTGTCAGGTACAGCGTTATCTCTGGGCAAAACACACAAATGTGACGTGGATTGATAGACAAATTGTCAACCTGTAGTCATCAAGCTGCGTTCGGACTACAGGCCCCAGAAACATCAGTACACGCTAAAACAGGAAGTAATCGACAGAAATCCGACCGTGTTTTTTAACTCTTTATTGATGGGTTTATAGTTCCGTGTTTAGATTCTCCAAGTAAGATAAATAAGAAAAATAATTTTTATTACGAATGTTAAAGTTTTGTTTCATTCAGGACCTTCAAGCAGTAAATGCAGTGGGTCTATGCTCGAGCACGTAATGTCTCCCACAGCTAAACATAACATTCTGCAGGGAATGTTAAAGGTTAAAGGTTGTTTCGTCTAACGTTTTTCTTTCCTCAGTGTTCCAGTAGAAAAGACAGTAAATATCGTTTTATAGTTCTGGGTGATGGTATGCTGTACACCTTGACACACCTTTCAGGAATACATTGAGTTGTTAATTAATGATGCCATAAATTACAAAAAGAATAACTTTGAGAGAGGACAGCCAGAGGAGGAGACACACACACACACACACACACACCACACAGAGATAAGACACAAGCTAAAACCAAACATGAGTAGTACAGTAGTACAAGTGAAATTTTGGTTTAAAGAAAAAATCTGTGATATGTTTCCCATAACAGGTAACGATTCGGATAAATAGATGTTCAAAGTACACGTGATTAGGTGTGCTTTAGAAGGCTAAAAACTTTAATTTGTAATGAGACTTGGAACAAGCAGATAGTAATTAGTGTTACTTTGGTTTGTAAACTATAGATAAAAAATGAAAAACAATGTATTTTGGGTAATTTGTCTTAGTTTAATGGTGATATTGAATAAATGAAGGTTTAAATGAGATTTAATCCTAAAAGCAGTACGTTTCATGTCGTACTCTAATGAGTTTTTGAGTTGCTATATCACCAATTGTTTTAACTACATTAGTTGATGTTGACATTGAAAACTTTACTGAGGTGAAAATTATTTTAAAGAAATTATTCATTGAACTTTGGTTACTGATAAACAGGATTTGCTGTAAAACCTAGAACAATGTTAAGGATTAGAATATTAAAGAGATTATTTATATTGCTTTTGAGTCATGAGCTTTGTCATGTCTCAAAAAGTAGGGATATAGTAGCAATGATAAATAAGGGGTTTAATAAAGTAGCAAGGGACATAAATAGTGTTAAATAATTTTTCTAAAGATGTTTGAAACATTTGTTGTGACATCACTGTAGCTCCAGTTTAAAAGACCTTGGATAACCAAAGTGATAGAATAGTTAACAATTGTACATTTAAAGAAAAAATCTGCTTAGGTGAGAACAAAATTGACAAAATTGATAGACTATAAAAAGGATCATCTACCCCCTGATTGACACAGTAGTGTAAGGGGATGCAATAGTAATTGTTTTTGTTTTATTGGTTCTGATCTGCTCTAAAGAATTTTTTTCTTTATTTATACATAGGTAGGGAGAGGCCCATAATAAAAAACACCTATTTCTTCCACGGCAGTATAAGGGAAATGATAGGGTAGGTTATTGCGTGAGAATTTTCTTCTGCTCTTTTGGCCATGAGAAACCAGGTGTCAAGCCTGGGGATTCTGTGGTGATAACAACTTCAGGAGGAAGGATTGGCAAATAGAAGATGACAGAAACCATCGGGATCCTTCCATTGACACAGGGCAGTGAAAGGTTCCAGGGAGAGTCACCTGGATACACGCATCACTACAAAAGGTTCCAGATGTGGAGTAGAGAACAGGTTTTTCTACAACCTGCAACAAGTGACGAGCAGATCCTCTGCTGAGTCACCCACATGCCATTTCTGAAGCGACAGGAGAAACTGGAGTTTTCTCACTGTTTGCAACACGTTGAGAGAGAAGTTTTTCCAAGGAGGAAAAACCAGAAGCTACATATTGGTATTGTAGCCTGCTGTTTGAAATATTTTCAGAAGACAGCAGTGATACTGATCTCTTCTCTGACAACCACAGCACATTTGCAGAGCACATTCTCTGACAGTGACAGCAGAATATACTTCACAATTGTAGAGAACACACCACCTCTCTCTCTCTGATCACACACACACTTACTGCACATTCTTTTGAGGAGCATCTGACATTCCTCTGAGATAAACACACACACAAGGAGCAGATGGACAGAAAGGACTGGAACAGGTACCCTTCAAGAAGAACATGGGAGGTTTTATTTTATTTATTTTTGATGAGAGAAAAGTATGATAAATCACGTGTAACCATTTCTCCAAACATTTACATACACCAACACATTAGGGTGACTGGAGGAAAAGACGGGTGATGTGTTCACTGCTTTCCATATCAAGGAGAAAATGGTGGTTGGAATACAACAAGTACTAGTACAGAGCTAATATTACTGTAATGATTAACTTACGTCCACTCTTATGTTCCGATAATAGGCATTGTGATGGTTGGCATACAAATGCTACTAAATTGGGGCTAATTGGGGTTTTGTACCTTATGTGGTTCCTCATGACCACACAAATCTAACTGATAGATTATTGATGAAAGAAAGTAAATTATTCCTAAACAGCAATATTGTGAATATTGAACAAAGTTAAGTATAAAGACCTAGGCCATTTTGTTGTGTGCTTTAGAACTTAGGAAAAGTTCCTTGTGGATCTTTTATTACATTGAGGTAATTTCGCTTTCCACATTGACGACACACATAAACACCACGTTTGACTAAGACTTTTGAAAGATTATCTAATAGATACATTTTCTAATAAGGAATTACTTGGGTTTAGTTAGGAAATGTATACGTGATGTAGGTTAAAATGATTTTTGTTCACTATTTCTTCACTCAGAAATAAGTTTCCAGTGAAGCCACACACATAGAATAACTGAATTTGATTTGTGCTCTGACAGCACTTAATGAGGTTAGAGACAAGGAGGGGTCAGTCTTATTCTGATTCTTCTCAACTTTCACTCTGTGAGAGCTTTGATAATTGCACTGAGCGTGCTTCAATTGATTTATATTAAAATAACCAAAGGAGGGGAAGCATTTGATGGCATTGGATAATTTAATTATCAGCTTTATGGAAAATTTGACTTCGCCATATGGGTTTGGAGTACTTGGGGTTTAACCATGGGTTGTCAATGGACATACGCATGGGTAGATATGAAATTAGTAAATGTTCACACCTCACACCAGGTTATTTTAATGTTTAAATACATAACACATTCTTTACACAAATTATAAGGCAGTGGTCTGATGTGACATTAACCAGTGACATTAAGACATTAAGGTCCAGGGTTTTTAGCAGATTATGTTTGCTATGTCGTTACCCTAAACAAGAAAAAGAGTTCACTTCATTCTTATGGTAAATATGATTGAGCCTTCTGACGTATTTCGTCTTTCTGAATATGATAATAATGTTTGGACACCGTCTCTGATAGTGTGGGAGATTGATTCATTTTGTTTTATTCTTTGACGTGGATGCTTGCTACTATTAAAAGAGGTTTTTTTTGTACCTTTCCATTTAACATGTAAGAAATAGACATGAAGATCCATAAGGTTGAATAATAAGAAGTGTGATTAATTCTATAATAAGGGTTGAATCTTTAGAAGTAAAATTTATTTTTGTGATTATTTTGTAATCAAAAGGGTGAACTGTGGTGGCAAATTTTATTTTAACCATTTGTTTAATGATATTAACCATTGGTTTAATGATTGTTTTATAACGCCACAAGATTTAGCTTCTTCATGTGTAGATTCAAAAGGCTCCAAGTGAAATAGTTGGCAACCGTGAACTACAGCCCAGTAGAATTATTTAGTTTCACTAGTTTGAACCTTCTCACATTGTTGACTTTTTAGCAGACGAAGTCGAGAAGGCCACAAACCGTGTCTCCTTCTGCCTCCTGAGATAAACTGTTGTTTAGGCTAATGTTAGGAACAGGAGCAGAGGGGAAGGTGAGACAATGGTGTGACTGTTAATGATGTCTCTTTTCAACTATGGCCATGCTAAGAGATAAATGTAGAGGGGTGGCTTAACAGAGGTCTTCACTATATGATGTTTGGATGTTTAGATTTTAGGTTAGAAAGACATTTTCAGTTGTACCTTTGAAACTGTGTTTTCTCCATTTGCAAATGTAAATAAATACTCAAAGACCAAACTTTGGTTTAATTCTCAAACGGTCGTTATTCGTTTTCATTTGATCATTGATATTTCTAAACGCTGCTGCTTCTTAGGAAAACTTCCACCACAGGACAGTTCAAATGAATACAGGGAAGAAAATGTCCCAACCTAAATGTTCGTGTTTCAGTCGGTAGTGTTTAATAAGTCCACCCTTTGATGATGTGACAGATGTACAGAGCTTACACTGCCATCCCTTAAAAAGGAATAAAAACAGGGGAGCCTTGGTGGCTGGTGTCCAGAAAAGTGAGACTTAAGTAAATAGTGGGGATGATTTAGATTTTGCCTTGTTTCACAGATTGTGATTTTAAGCAGTAATCTTATTTTTAATGAAAAGTTACTCAAAGGGTAATTCCAGAATTTTTGAACCTGGGCTTTATTTTTCCATGTCTTTGAGTGTAAACAAATGTACAACACAAGTTCCTTATCACTTGGCCAATTAGTTGTTTCTCCCTTTTAAAACGTTGCTCTGGGTTGTCCTTTTGTCATATTTTATTCAAAGTAGATGTGTATAAAATCTGTGTCTCACCCTGTCTGCAGACGGTGCCCTGTTGTGTAAATGTAGAATGCTAAAAGATAACTACGGTATTTTTTTGTGTAAATGATTGACACCTGATGGCCGGAGAGATGGTTTTGCATCTAACAGGTTCAGATTGTTATAAGTGTCTAGCGACATTATGAACGGGATACCTTATGCACTTTTCGCTTATTTGCACTATATTGTGTCAGTGATGTTTCACATGTGCATGCAAAGCAAAAAAACGGACATCCCTTTTGAAGGAGATTTTTGACTGAATGTCACAATTTCTACAGACGCCTCTACAGACGCTGATGTATTTGTCTTGTCTGAAACCTGGTTTATTAAATCGGTTTCTGATAAAGTAATTAATATTAGTGGTTACAATGTTTTTAGGAGTGATCGCCCTAATAGAGGTGGGGGTGTAGCAATCTACATCAAAAATCAATACCAAGTTAATGTACTGCTGTCAAAATCAATAGTCAAACAGTTTGAATTCTTAGCCTTGGACCTCGAAGTCTCTAAATCACTTATTATAACGGTTGTTGGTTGTTACAGGACACCTTCAGCTGTCAGCAGTGCTCTGCCCTCCTTAATGCAACTCCTTTCAGATTTTAACTCTAAGGAATTAGTAGCCTTCGGAGATCTTAACTGGAACTGGTTGCAACCAGCATCTGATCATTTCAGAGCTTACTGTGACTCATTAAATCTCTTTCAGATCGTTGACAGTCCCACACGGCCAAACTTTTAAAACCCAGAAAAATCATCCCTAATAGACGTGATTCTAACTAATGTTCCTCACAAGTATTCGACTGCTTCCATATTTGCAAACGACATCAGTGATCACTGTGTTGTAGCAACAGTCAGAAATACCAAAATTCCTAAAACCAAACCACGTATTATAGTCAAGCGTAACATGAAGCACTTTTCAGAACAAGAATTCTTTAATGACTTATCAGATTATGATTGGGAAAAAATTAACACCAGTACAGATGTTGAAAGTGCCTGGAGACTTTTTTCATGAGGGGGTTTACCAATATAATTAATAAGTATGCTCCATTAAAGAAATACAGAGTCAAAGGCCGAAACAATGTTTGGTTTTCACCTGACTTAGCAATTACCCTCCATGAACGCAATGTGGCATGGGCAAAAGCCAGAAAATCAAACCAGGACTCTGACTGGCTGGTCTTCAGACAGCTGCGCAATGCGTGTACTCTTAAAATTAGAAAAGCCAAAGCTGATCATTTCATTTCTCAAACCACTCATAACCTCAATAACCCCTCAAAATTTTGGAAAACTATCAAATCATTAACAGAAAACACTAAAGGCCTAGAGTTTCCCTCAAGTATTGTGATGGACTCTCAAAAAGTCACTGACAAAGCCAAAATACTTGACTGTTTCAACGAACATTTCATCGCCTCAGGATTTTTATTTGATTCAGTCAGTCCCCAGCATGACTATTCCTCTACAGTTGAGACTGTTGGTCTAGATCCTCTTAGCCAGTCTTTAAGTTTTAGTCCTATCACTGCTTCAGAAGTGAATAAAGCCCTCAAGCACTTGGACACAACTAAATCCGCAGGCCCTGATAAGCTGGATCCTTACTTTTTAAAGCTAGCAGGGAATTTTATTGCCGTGCCTTTAACCAATATTTTTAATCTGTGCTTGAACACAAATGATATCCCACCCATTTGGAAATCAGCCTTTGTGGTTCCCATGCTAAAAGGTGGTGACCCTTCGATCTTAAACAACTACAGACCAATCTCTAAACTGTGTGTCCTGGTCAAGGTCCTAGAATCCCTGGTCAGTGATCAGTTAAAGAATTTTTTGAACAGTCAGAATGTTTTATCTGACTTCCAATCTGGTTTTAGAAAAGGGCATAGTACAACATCAGCAGCTCTTAAGGTTTTAAACGATTTTATTGAAGCCACGGACAATAAGCAGCATTGTGCAGCCCTTTTTATTGACCTGTCGAAAGCATTTGATACAGTGGACCACACAGTACTTAAACAGAGACTGTATAGGGCTGGGCTTTGTGAACAAACTGTTGGCTGGTTTGTTAACTACCTCACAGACAGAACTCAATGTGTGCAGGCGGTGGGTAGCACTTCCCGTTACCTAAAAATAACAAAAGGTGTGCCTCAGGGGTCAGTCCTGGGGCCACTGTTATTCATCATCTACCTCAATAATATTGATCATAATGTGTCTAATGCAAAATTTCATTTTTATGCTGATGACACTGTAATGTATTGCTCAGCACCCACCGCAGACCAGGCCCTCTCTCAGCTACAACTTGCTTTCAACACGCTTCAACATAATCTCCATGATTTAAAACTTGTTTTAAATGCAGATAAAACTAAAGTCATGCTTTTTTCAAATTCAAAATTTAAATCAAATCTGCCTTCAATCCTCACTTCTCATGGTACAAAAATTGAATGTGTATCTAAGTGCAGATATCTTGGTATTTTAATTGATGAATCTATTTTTTTTACCCTTCATATTGAGCAGCTAGCTAAAAGATTAAAACTCAAACTAGGGTTTTATTTTAGAATTAAATCTTGCCTCTCGTTCGAATCCAGAAAGAGGCTGGTCAATGCCACTTTTATGTCTGTACTTGACTATGGTGATGTTTTATATATGCATGCTTCGTCTAAAAGTTTGCATGCACTGGACACTGTATACCATGGAGCTCAGAGGTTCATCACTGGTATGAAAGCCCTCACTCACCACTGTGAACTCTATGAACGTGTTGGATGGCCTTCTTTACCAACACGGAGACTTCAACACTGGCATACTCTTATATACAAGGCTATTTTAGGTCTCCTTCCATCCTACCTTCTGACCTATATCAATGTAAACAGTACCGGGACTTACAATCTTCGTTCCCAGGATCTTTTCATTCTGTCTGTTCCAAAGGTTAGAACTGAGCTGGGGGAAAAAGGCCTTTAAGTTTACTGCTCCCTCTACCTGGAACAAGTTACAGAAATCCATGAAACTTACTGAGCTAGTCTCACTGGTCGCCTTTAAGAGGATGTTGTTTGACTTGGAGGCAGCCACATCTGGCTGTAGATGTTTTACCTGATTTGGTTAAGATTATGGTTGACTTTGAGGGATTTGCTGTTTCAGTTGTTTTATGTTCTTAGTGTTTTTGTGTATTTTGTATTTGCATGTACTGTATGTGTGGTTGTACTGCTGCCTGCCTTGGCCAGGACACTCTTGAAAAAGAGATTTTTAATCTCAATGAGTTTCTTCCTGGTTAAATAAAGGTTAAATAAAAAAAATAAATAAATAAAATTTGAGTAACTACTGATTGGGTCGGTCGGCTCATCTTGGGACCAGGCGGGCCGTTGCAGACTGGCCAAATGCTTAATATTTATTAATTATTATTATTATTATTATTATAATAACCATAGTGAAATCGTGCAAGCGATAAAAACCCATCCTATGTGTTGTCGGCCTGTAAAGACAATTTATTTGTATATTAAAAAAAATATATCTGACCGGCTCACATTAAAAGAAATGGTCCGGCCCCTCTGGCATTGGCCAGAATTGCCAGATGGCCAATCCGTCCCTGCTAATGGTTTCAGTTGTAGCTATTCACTTTCTTCTGTGCCTTATTCTAATGTTTTCTATATGGTATACACATTCTTTCAATTACATTTACTTAGTTCTATTTGGTAATTATACTAAATCAATTCATTCAGACATGATTCAAAATATAACTCAAATCTACTCATTATTTATGGTTTGTTTTACTTGCTGTAGTCAATATTTTTGAGTGTAAAATGTTTCACTAATTAAATTAAGTAATGTGCAGTTTTTGTTTTTAGAGTGCGGGCACCTGGAGAAGAGAGGTTTTATGAGTTATAATATTAGTTTAATTTAAATGTTGAAAACAACAGACTTTCCTGCTGTTACGGTCCATATCATGTAAGATATCAGGAAACTTCAGCTGATTTCTTACATTAAGACAATTATTGTCTGTGAAATGTTGTGTTTAAATATGCAAATGAGGCTTTATGTGTTGCTAACCTTGGGGGAATTAAGGAGAAATCTACAGACACAAACGGACAAAGTGAAGAAAAGACAAAAATCTATAAATTAAAATGATGTTTTAGCCTGAGTTAACTTCACAGGTATTGGTCGGTGTATTTTAAACTTTGAGCAACACTAGCTGTTTCTTCCTGTGTCCAGTCTTTATGCTAAGCTAGGCTAACATGCTAACTCACTGTTTCTCTGGCAGAGAGAAATCATCTGATTGGACAAAAGTATTTATTTCATCAGCGTTCAGTGTGAACAAATGAGTTTTAATTAATTTAATTTAATTTAATTAATTGTTTGCCTCTGTGTTGTCTTTATGCTAAGCTAGGCTAACATGCTAACTCACTGTTTCTCTGCCAGAGAGAAAAACAGTGAGTTAGCATGTTAGCATGTTAGCCTAGCCTGATTTCTTCAGAGTGAACACATGACACCGACAGATGGGTTTCTGAGTTTCAGACTTTTATTGATGATCAGGTTCAAAGAGACGCTCAGTTGGCAGCGATGGTCTGGTCCATCGGCGCTCAGTTGGCGGCAATGGTCTGGTCCATCCAGGCGCGGAGCTCGGTGACGCGGGCGTACACGCCGGGCATTGTGGGAGTGCAGGTACCGCTGCCCCAGGACACGATGCCGACCAGAGTCCAGGCGCCGGCCTTCTGGCAGACCAGAGGGCCGCCAGAGTCGCCCTGAAACACACAACCCAACGTAAAGATATATATATATATATATATATATATATATATGTGTGTGTGTGTGTATATACAGTATCTCACATTTTAGTAAATAGTTCTTAAATAAATAGTTTTTAATGGGACAACACTGAAGAAATGACACTTTGCTACAATGTAAAGTGTTGAGTGTACAGCTTGTATAACAGTGTAAATGTGCTGTCCCCTCAAAATAACTCAACACACAGCCATTAATGTCTAAAGTCAGTCCACCCCTATGTTAAATTCCCATAGAGGCAGGCATATTTTTATTTTTAAAGGCCAGTTATTTCATGGATCCAGGATACTATGCATCCTGATAAAGTTCCCTTGGCCTTTGGAATTAAAATAGCCCCCCATCATCACCTACCCTTCACCATACCCCCCCACATCATCACTTACCCTTCACCATACCCCAACATCATCACATACCCTTCACCATACCCCCACATCATCACATACCCTTCACCATACCCCCACATCATCACATACCCTTCACCATACCCCCCCCCCATCATCACATACCCTTCACCATACCCCCCCATCATCACATACCCTTCACCATACCCCCCCCCCACATCATCACTTACCCTTCACCATACGCCCCACATCATCACATACCCTTCACCATACCCCCCCACATCATCACATACCCTTCACCATACCCCCCCACATCATCACATACCCTTCACCATACCCCCCACATCATCACATACCCTTCACCATACCCCCCCACATCATCACATACCCTTCACCATACCCCCACATCATCACATACCCTTCACCATACCCCCCCCACCATCACATACCCTTCACCATACCCCCCACATCAT
>CM046787.1:44557103-44677142 GCA_025617405.1 Perca schrenkii
GTAAAGAAGTCAGAGTTTCAGCCTGTCATCGTTACCCAGCATGCTTCACTGTCTCATCTGTTACCCATAATGCTTCACTGTCTCAGCTGTTACCCATAATGCTTCACTGTCTCAGCTGTTACCCTGATGGGAAAGAGATTGTCTCACCATAGGCGGCGCCAGCGAAGGCGAGGCAAGAGAGGATCCAAAGGAAGGCCATGGCTCGATCATGTGGGCTCTGTCGGAGCCCGGAGCTTTTATACAGACAGGGACACACGGGATTGGTCGGGACAGGGAGACGTGGAATTGGTCAGGACAGGGAGACGTGGGATTGGTCGGGACAGGGAGACGTGGGATTGGTCGGGACAGGACGGGACAGGGAGACGTGGGATTGGTCAGTACAGGGAGACGTGGGATTGGTCGGGACAGGACGGGACAGGGAGACGTGGGATTGGTCAGGACAGGGAGATGTGGGATTGGTCAGGACAGTACGGGACATCTTATCTGAGACGGTGGGAGTTTGGACAGCTGGAGCTGACAGAGAGTTTCCAGACTCACTGCTGATTCATCTCTTTTGTTTTTAGTCAAATTATTACAAAACTATTTAAATTGTGTTCAGAGCAAATAATCAGAAACTGAGAAATCTGCTTATTCAGAAACTACCAAGAGGATCAAACCCAAACACGCTGCTCTGCATTACAAAGAGAATAAGTCTGTGGAATATCATTACTCTCATTGTCCAATATCTATCACTCATTGAATATGATCACCACTATCGGGCAATTATTTTTTGCACTAATTATTTTATCTCATGATATCATTTTTACATATATGTTGTCACTGGGACAGGAGTTGCTTTTAATCTCGTTGTACATGTGTATAGTGAGAATATAAGACCTTCTTCTTCTAGTACAAAGAGAGTTAATTTGTGGAATAACTAAACTAAATATGAATATAAAAGGGCTGCGAGTCCAAGGAGAGAAATGACCAAAAATGGACAGATAGATAGATAAATAGATAAATAGATAGATAGATAGATAGATAGATAGATAGATAGATAGATAGATAGATAGATAGATACAGTAGATAGATAGATAGATAGATAGATAGATAGATAGATAGATAGATAGATAGATAGATAGATAGATAGATAGATAGATAGATAGATAAGGTCCAGGATACATGATGACCTATGGTCCTGTGATCAGGTCCAGGATACATGATGACCTATGGTCCTGTTATCAGGTCCAGGATACATGATGACCTATGGTCCTGTGATCAGGTCCCGGATACATGATGACCTATGGTCCTGTGATCAGGTCCAGGATACATGATGAACTATGGTCCTGTGATCAGGTCCAGGATACATGATGAACTATGGTCCTGTGATCAGGTCCAGGATACATGATGAACTATGGTCCTGTGATCAGGTCCAGGATACATGATGACCTATGGTCCTGTGATCAGGTCCAGGATACATGATGACCTATGGTCCTGTGATCAGGTCCAGGATTGATCTGGAGGTGGTTCTGCTGGCACCAGTCCACAAAGCCAGACAAAGTATTTTAAGAGAATGGAGGAACGAAAGGGGGCCATCAATATTTTTTATTTTTTTATTCATTTCATTTGTTAGGAACCATGTACAACTTTTAACATAAATGTTGCCATTTCATGCATTGTACCAGAGTTAGCCTCAGGCTAATTCACATGTGCAGTCCCCAGACAGGGCACAGTTTAAATCCACCAGAACAACGAGACACATCACAAATCCTACATTAATAGGACACAGCACATTGTGACTGCATGTCTGTGTGTGTGTGACAGCGTGTGTGTTTGTGTGTATGTCTCTGTGTGTGTGCATGTGTGTGTGTCTGTGTGTATGTGTGTGTGTGCATGTGTGTGTGTATGTCTGTGTGTGCGTGTGTGTGTGTGTGAAACATGTGTGCGTTTCCCAGCAGCAGTGTTTATCAGCAGCAGTGATTAACGCACGTTGCATTATGACCTCGACCTGCAGAAACACGTGGAAGTGGAAACTGAAGCAGAGGAACACTCGCTCCGTGGAGTCTGTAATGAGAACAAATCATCTCCCTATATTCTTCTCAGAATCAGATTTACTGGCCAGGTTTGCGTAAACAAACAAGGAATGTGTCTCTGGTTAATCTTTGCTCTCTAAGGACAACACTCACTTAACATAGAAGAATAAAAACAGAAAGGACAGTAAGAAATATAAATAATACTGTTAAATATACAGTTTAACAATACAATAGAATTCACAAATTTACAAAAAATATACGATAACAATTGAAGAGAGTTCAGTGCAATGGTGAAATATTAATAACAATATTGTAACTGTAAGATTGAAATATACATGAGGTAGATGAGCAGAACAGTGTTGATTGACTTTGTTCAGTGTAAAGGTGTGTATGTGTGTGTGTGTGTGTGTATGTGTGTGTCTGTGTGTCTGTGTGTGTGTGTCTCTGTGTGTGTGTGTGTGTGTGTGTGTGACTGCTTGGGGAAAGAAACTGTCTCACCACATTGCTGCACTCCCAACAGATATGTGAATATATCCGGCCCCTCGTAATACTGTTGATCTGGGCTGCATATCACCTGATCAGCTAATGTCTACCGTACTAAAACAGTCATTCCCAAACTGTGGTCCGCAGACCACTAGTGGTCCGTGAGGGTACTGCAGGTGGTCCGTGGAAGAGCAAAATTATTATTATTTAATGTATACTCTGTATGTGTGCTGTGTGTCTGATATTTTGCTGCTGCAACACCGTTATTTATTAAACTAATAATACAAATCTATCTATCTATCTATCTAAAATAAAATATAAAATAATAGTTTTTTACCTTCATTTTACCAGGAAATTCCCATAAACAATTTTTAAATTTTTAACCAGGAGTAGGCCTACTGTGTTTTCATTAAATGTGTGTAGGGCCAGAGGCAAAGAATGTTGTCATGATCACATCACCCGCATAGCCTTTACAGGCAGTTTATATGAAATCGTTTTAAATTATAAATGGAACTAAAGCTGCAAGCAGCCTAGGACGGGCCGCGTAGGACGGGCCCTCGCATGCAAGCAAATATTTTGAATGCATGACTTTTATTTGTAACAGAGTATTTTTACACTGTGGTACTGCTACTTTTACTTCAATGAAATATCAGAGTACTTCTTCCACCACTGCTTACATTTACACTATGATATACATTATTTATTTTTTTGTTTTTTATGAGGGACCTCTTATTCCAAGTCTGGACATGGCGCTCCAAAGTGACTGCCGAGGAAATCCTCGGCAGCCTACTTCCACTGGCAAGTTCCATGCCTGCCATCCCACCTGTTGGCACTGTTGGGTGAGTGGTTGGTACTTCCCAAGCTTTCTCACATGGGCCTCTTCTATCCTCTCCTCCCATGGCACAGTCAGTTCAAGCAATATAAATACTCATTATATTTCTGCATTAAAAATGAAATATATTAAAAATACAAAAATTTTATCAGCAAAATGTACTTATTGAAATTACTAATTATGCAGAAGAGCCATTTTCAATAATGTTATATCATTATATATAATTAGGGCCCGAGCGCCGACAGCGGCGAAGGCCCTATTGAAACTGAAGGAATTATTAGGGCCCGAGCGCCGACAGCGGCGAAGGCCCTATTGAAACTGAAGGAATTATTATTTTTCTTTCTATTATTTTCCCGTCAAATGAATTAACTTTTTGAGGGGCTTAATATATTCAAAAACTCACCAAATTTGGCGGTCGCATCAAGTCTGGTGAAAATTTACGTATTTTAAGGGTTTCGGGAAAAGGCACACAAAAATGGCTCGCTAGCGCCCCCTACAAAGTTAAGAAAATTGAGCCCCTCCAGTGCGTTTAACGTAGACTCACGAAACTTGGTACACATATGTAACATGTCAAGACATACAAAAAACTTCATAAGAGCCATACCCTAAACCCAACAGGAAGTCCGCCATTTTGATTTCAAAGTTCGAAATTAGTGCGATTTTGGCCATTTCCACATGTCGTACTTTAACGAACTCCTCTTAGAGATTTCATCCGATCAACTTCAAACTCGGTCTGTGCCATCTTAAGATGTTGAAGATGAAAAGTTGTTAAAAGAAAAACTTTTCGTCATAGTGCGTGGCCGTGGCGGGGCGGCCATTTTGTGCGTTTCGCCGCCGAAATAGGAAGTGGGTGTAACTCGAGTGTACGTTGTCCGATTACCTCGAAACTTTTCAGGATTCATAAGAGTCCAACCCTGAGGACAAATGAAGGCCGATATTTACTTAAAGTCATAGCGCCCCCTAGTGGCAACAGGAAGTAGGCCTAAAAGTCAAGGTGCTATACTTTAACGAACTCCTCCTAGAGATTTCATCCGATGGACTTCAAACTTGGTCTGTACCATCCCAACACCTTAACGATGAAAATTTGTTAAAAGAAAAACTTTTTGTCAGACGGTTTGGGCGTGGCGTGGCGGCCATTTTGAGTGTCTAGCGATGAACAAAGAAGTTGTTGTAACTTGAGTGTACGTTGTCGTATCTGCCCGAAATTTCTCAGGATGGACAAGGGTCCGGGCATGAGGACACCTACAGGCCAAAATTGACTTTTGGTCATAGCGCCCCCCGCTGGCAACAGCAAATCTGCCTTATATGACAAACATAATCTGATTTGCATGAAACTCAGAATGTTTGGTCTACATGTGATACTGAGCCACCCCCTATGATATGACCACGCCCATTTACTCAGGCCACGCCCCCTTTCATAACATTTGAATCGTTTAAGGTAGAGTCTTGTGTGAGGTGTCATTGAACTCAGCAGAGAGTTCCTTCTTGATTGGTGATGGTTTGGCCCGCCCCCTATGCTTAAGCCACGCCCCCTTTCATAACATTTGAACCGTTTAAGGTACACCCTTGTGTGAGGTATCATTGAACTCAGCAGAGACTTCCTTCTTGATTGGTGTTGGTTTGGCCCGCCCCCTATGTTCAAGCCACGCCCCCTTTCATACATGCTGACCCATTTAAGGTAGAGTCTTGTGTGAGGTATCATTCAACTCAGCGGAGGCTTCATTTTTTAATTGGTGTTGGTTGGACCCGCCCCCTATGCTTTAGCCACGCCCCCTTTCACAGCTAATGAACCGTATGAAGTAGAGTCTTGTGTGAGGTATCGTTGAACTCGGCGGGGAGTTCCCTTTTCATTGGTGACGGTTTGTGGCGTCTGAGTGCCGCGCGAATGCACGGTCGCAAGGAGCGGCGTCCGCCGGTAACCCCGACGCACGCAGAGGCGCGAGGGCCCGTCCATCGCTGCTCGCAGCTTTAATTAGGGCCCGAGCGCCGACAGCGGCGAAGGCCCTATTGAAACTGAAGGAATTATTCTTTCTTTCTATTATTCTTTCTATTCTTTTTCCCGTCAAATGAATTGGCTTTTTGAGGGCCTGAACATATTCAAAAACTCACCAAATTTGGCGGTCGCATCAAGTCTGGTGAAAATTTACGTATTTTAAGGGTTTCGGGAATAGGCGCACAAAAATGGCTCGCTAGCGCCCCTTAGAAAGTTAAGAAAATTGAGCCCCTGCAATGCGTTTAACGTAGACTCACGAAACTTGGTAGACATATGTATCATGTCAAGATGTACACAAAACTTCATTAGAGCCATACCCTAAACCCAACAGGAAGTCCGCCATTTTGATTTCAAAGTTCGAAATTAGTGCGATTTTGGCCATTTCCACTTGTTGTACTTTAACGAACTCCTCCTAGAGATTTCATCCGATCAACTTCAAACTCGGTCTGTGCCATCTTAAGACGTTATAAATGAAAAGTTGTTAAAAGAAAAACTTTTCGTCATAGGGCGTGGCCGTGGCGGGGCGGCCATTTTGTGCGTTTCGCCGCCGAAACAGGAAGTGGGTGTAACTCGAGTGTACGTTGTCCGATTACCTTGAGGATTCATAAGAGTCCAACCGTGAGGACAAATAAAGGCCGATATTTGCTTAAAGTCATAGCGCCCCCTAGTGGCAACAGGAAGTAGGCCTAAAAGTCAAGGTGCTATACTTTAACGAACTCCTCCTAGAGATTTCATCCGATGGACTTCAAACTTGGTCTGTACCATCCCAACACCTTAACGATGAAAAGTTATTAAAAGAAAAACTTTTCGTCAGACGGTGTGGGCGTGGCGTGGCGGCCATTTTGAGTGTTTAGCGATGAACAAAGAAATTGCTGTAACTTGAGTATACGTTGTCGTATCTGCCCGAAATTTCTCACGATTTACAAGGGTCCAGGCCTGAGGACCCCTACAGGCCACAATTGACTTTTGGTCATAGCGCCCCCCCGTGGCCACAGGAAATCTGCCTTATATGACAAACATAATCCGATTTACATGAAACTTATAATATGTGGTCTACCTGTGATACTGAGCCGCCCCCTATGATATGACCACGCCCAATTACTCAGGCCACGCCCCCTTTCATAACATTTGAACCGTTTAAGATAGAGACTCGTGTGAGGTGTCATTGAACTCAGCAGAGAGTTCCTTTTTTGTTGGTGATGGTTTGGCCCGCCCCCTATGCATAAGCCACGCCCCCTTTCATAACATTTGAACCATTTAAGGTATACCCTTGTGTGAGGTATCATTGAACTCAGCAGAGACTTCCTTCTTGATTGGTGAGGGTTTGGCCCGCCCCCTATGTTCAAGCCACGCCCCATTTCATTACTAATGGCCCGATTGATGTAAATACTTGTGTGAGGTATCATTGAACTCAGCAGAGACTTCCCTCTTCATTGGTGATGGTTTGGCCCGTCCCCTATGTTCAAGCCACGCCCCCTTTCACAGCTAATGGACCGTATGAAGTAGAGTCTTGTGTGAGGTATCGTTGAACTCGGCGGGGAGTTCCCTTTTCATTGGTGACGGTTTGTGGCGTCTGAGTGCCGCGCGAATGCACGGTCGCAAGGAGCGGCGTCCGCCGGTAACCCCGACGCACGCAGAGGTGCGAGGGCCCGTCCATCGCTGCTCACAGCTTTAATTCTTTCTTTTTTCCGGCAAATGAATTGGCTTTTTGAGGGGCTAAACATATTCAAAAACTCACCAAATTTGGCGGTCGCATCAAGTCTGGTGAAAATTTACATATTTTAAGGGTTTCGGGAATAGGCGCACAAAAATGGCTTGCTAGTGCCCCCTACAAAGTTAAGAAAATTGAGCCCCTCCAGTGCGTTTAACGTAGACTCACGAAACTTGTTACACATATGTAACATGTCAAGACATACAAAAAACTTCATTAGAGCCATACCCTAAACCCAACAGGAAGTCTGCCATTTTGATTTCAAAGTTCGAAATTAGTGCGATTTTGGCCATTTCCACATGTCGTACTTTAACGAACTCCTCCTAGAGATTTCATCCGATCAACTTCAAACTCGGTCTGTGCCATCTTAAGATGTTAAAGATGAAAATTTGTTAAAAGAAAAACTTTTCGTCATAGGGCGTGGCCGTGGCGGGGCGGCCATTTTGTGCATTTCGCCGCCGAAACAGGAAGTGGGTGTAACTCGAGTGTACGTTGTCCGATTACCTCGAAACTTTTCAGGATTCATAAGAGTCCAACCCTGAGGACAAATGAAGGCCGATATTTACTTAAAGTCATAGCGCCCCCTAGTGGCAACAAGAAGTAGGCCTAAAAGTCAAGGTGCTATACTTTAACGAACTCCTCCTAGAGATTTCATCCGATGGACTTCAAACTTGGTCTGTACCATCCCAACACCTTAACGATGAAAAGTTGTTAAAAGAAAAACTTTTCGTCAGACGGTGTGGGCGTGGCGTGGCGGCCATTTTGAGTGTCTAGCGATGAACAAAGAAGTTGTTGTAACTTGAGCGTACGTTGTCGTATCTGCCCAAAATTTCTCAGGATGGACAAGGGTCCGGGCCTGAGGACACCTACAGGCCAAAATTGACTTTTGGTCATAGCGCCCCCCGCTGGCAACAGCAAATCTGCCTTATATGACAAACATAATCCGATTTGCATGAAACTCAGAATGTGTGGTCTACATGTGATACTGAGCCGCCCCCTATGATTTGACCACGCCCACTTAGTCAGGCCACGCCCCTTTCATAACATTTGAACCGTTTAAGGTAGAGTCTTGTGTGAGGTGTCATTGAACTCAGCAGAGAGTTCCTTCTTGATTGGTGATGGTTTGGCCCACCCCCTATGCTTAAGCCACGCCCCCTTTCATAACATTTGAACCGTTTAAGGTACACCCTTGTGTGAGGTATTCATTGAACTCAGCAGAGTCTTCCTTCTTGATTGGTGTTGGTTTGGCCCGCCCCCTATGTTCAAGCCACGCCCCCTTTCATACATGCTGACCCATTTAAGGTAGAGTCTTGTGTGAGGTATCATTCATCTCAGCAGAGGCTTCATTTTTAATTGGTGATGGTTGGACCCGCCCCCTATGCTTTAGCCACGCCCCCTTTCACAGCTAATGAACCGTATGACGTAGAGTCTTGTGTGAGGTATCGTTGAACTCGGCGGGGAGTTCCCTTTTCGTTTGTGACGGTTTGCGGCGTCTGAGTGCCGCGCAAATGCACGGTCGCAAGGAGCGGCGTCTGCCGGTAACCCCGACGCGTGCAGAGGTGCGAGGGCCCGTCCATCGCTGCTCGCAGCTTTAATTTAACCTGTAACTGATGCAATAACATTTAAGCAATATTTCAGTGCCATATGGCCAAGGTTTATCTAATTTATAAACTTTTTAAAACATTTCATTGACTTTGGAGTAGAACTCTATGACAGTGTATTATATTTCATAATCTAAACATATATTTCATATATAAAACAATCAAAAACAATAGAGAATACAGTTTATATCATCCTCTGATGTGGAATGGAAGTATTAATTCAATTCAATTCAATTTTATTTATAGTATCAAATCATAACATAGGTTATCTCGAGACACTTTACAGATAGAGTAGGTCTAGACCACACTCTATAATTTACAAAGCCCCAACAATTACAGTAATTCCCTCAAGAGCAAGCAGTGCGACAGTGGCGAGGAAAAACTCCCTCTTGGGAAGAAACTTCGGACAGACCCAGGCTCTTGGTAGGCGGTGTCTGACGGGCCGGTTGGGGGTGTGATGAACAGTGGTGATAGTAGTCACATTAATAATGGAACAGTGACTGGATGTAGCAGGAAGTAGCATGGTTCAGCAGGAAGCAGCAGGGTTCAGCAGGAAGCTGCAGGGTTTAGCAGGAAGCAGCATGACATTGCAGGGCACCGCTGAGCTCAGCAGGGAGTGCAGCAGGACCACGGCAACAGCTGGAACCAGGATCTTGGTGCCAACGTTCTCCAAGGAAATACACTGGGGGAAAAAACATAAGGACTCCGGGGAGTAAACTCCCCAGAAGTTAAGATTAGTAACAAGCATTTCTGGGATGGGATACACGCAAATAGTAATAGTAATAGAAAGGGAGAGGAGAGAGCAGCTCAGTGTGTCAAAGGAAGGAAGGAAGTCCCCCGGCAGTCTAGAGCTATAACAGCGTAACTATAACAGGTAACTAAGAGAGACAGGTCATAAGGAGAGGTAGCCTCTTCGGGCTTAGAACTCTCCCCTGCCGGATCAGGCTTGGCTGGCCTGCCTCCCTCTACTTTTTTATGTATTATTAATCTAATAATTATGAAGAGAAGCAGTTGGGCCAGTTAGGTGAACACTGCAACTCCTCACTCCCTAACTATAAGCTTTTAAAAAGAGTTTTAAGTTCATTCTTGAAAGTGATTACAGTTTCTGCCCCCCAAACCCAGATTGGGAGCTGGTTCCATAGGAGAGGAGCCTGATAACTGAAGGCTCTGGCTCCCATTCTACTTTTAGAGACTCTAGGTACCACAAGTAACTGCCTTCTGGGAGCGCAGTGCTCTAGTGGGACAATAAGGTATTAGGAGCTCTTCTAGATATGATGGTGCTAGACCATTTAGAGCTTTGTAGGTCAAGAGAAGGATTTTAAACTCAATCCTGGATTCAACAGGAAGCCAGTGCAGAGAAGCTAATACAGGAGAAATATGATCTCTTTTCTTAGTTCTTGTAAGAACACACGATGCAGCATTCTGGATCAGCTGGAGAGTCTTAAGGGACTTATTTGAGCAACCTGACAGTAGGGAATTACAATAGTCCAGCCTAGACGTAACAAATGCATGGACTAGTTTTTCAGCGTCGTTTTGAGACAGGATATTCCTAATTTTGGCAATGTTACAAAGATGAAAAAAGGCTGTTCTTGAGGTTTGTTTTAGATTGGCATTAAAGGATATATCCTGATCAAAAATAACTCCTAAATTTCTGACAGTAGTGCTGGAGACCAGGGTAATACCATCCAGAGTAGCTATGTCTTTAGATAATGAGGTTCTGAGGTGTTTAGGTCCCAGTACAATAACTTCAGTTTTGTTAGGGTTTAACATCAAAAAATTATAGGTCATCCAGGATTTTATATCTTTAATGCACACTTGAAATTTAGCTAGCTGACTGGTTTCGTCTGGTTTGATTGACAAGTATCATCATCGTCATCCGCATAACAGTGAAAGTTAATTGAGTGTTTCCTAATAATATTGCCTAGAGGAAGCATATATAGGGAGAATAGAATTGGTCCAAGCATTGAGCCTTGAGAAACCCCATGGCTAACTTTAGCATACCTGGAGGATTTATCATTAACATTAACAAATTGAGATCGATCAGAGAAATAAGACTTAAACCAGCTTAGAGCAATTCCTTTAATGCCAACCAAGTGTTCCAATCTATGTAACAGGATTGAATGGTCAATAGTGTCAAATGCAGCGCTAAGATCTAGTAAAACAAGAATGTCCTTTGTCTGCAGCAGTTAAAAGGTCGTTAGTAATTTTCACCAGTGCCGTCTCTGTGCTATGATGCTTTCTGAATCCTGATTGAAAGTCATCAAATAAACTATTGCTATGTAGAAAATCACATAACTGATTAGCAACCACCTTCTCAAGGATCTTGGATAGAAAGGGAAGGTTAGATATAGGTCTATAGTTTGCTAAGACCTCAGGATTGAGGGAGGGTTTTTTCAGAAGAGGTTTTATCACAGCTACTTTAAATGACTGCGGTACATAACCTGTTGATAAGGACATATTGATCATATCTAGTAATGAAGTGTTTACCACGGGTAACGCTTCTTTGAGTAATCTCGTTGGGATGGGGTCTAAGAGACAGGTAGATGGCTTAGCTGAGGATATCTTTAACATTAATTGTTGAAGGTCTATAGGATAAAAGCAGTCTAAGTATATGTTGGGACTAGTCGTTATTTCTAGCGACTCTGCGTTTAAAGGTAAACCGTCAGAAGTTGAGGGCGAAAGGTGATGGATTTTATCTCTAATTGTTGTACTTTTATCATTAAAGAAGCTCATGAAGTCATCACTACTCAGAGCTAGAGGAATAGATGGCTCAGTAGAGCTGTGACTATCTGTCAGCCTGGCTACAGTGCTGAAAAGAAACCTTGGGTTGTTCTTGTTTTCTTCTATTAGTGATGAGTAATAGTTTGATCTGGCCTTTCTTAGGGCCTTCCTATAGGTTTTGAGACTTTCTTGCCAAGCCAAATGGGATTCTTCCACTTTTGTGGAATGCCACTTACATTCAAGGTTTCGCGAGATTTGTTTTAATTTGCGAGTTTGGGAGTTATACCAAGGTGCTAATTTCCTTTGCTTCATCATCTTCTTTTTCAAGGGAGCAACGGTGTCTAAGGTCGTCCGTAGGCAAGTCATAGCACCGTCTACAAATGTATCAATTTGAGAGGGACTGAGGTTAACATAGAGGTCCTCTGTTATGTTAAGGCATGACATAGAGTCGAATGCTGTTGGAATATCTTCTTTAAATTTAGCTATAGCACTGTCAGATAGGCATCTGGTGTAGAAGCTTTTATCTAATTTAATATAGTCAGGTAGTAAGAATTCGAAAGTGATTAAAGAATGATCTGATAATACCGAATTCTGCGGAAATATTATTAAATCCTCAATTTCAATACCATATGCCAGCACAAGGTCGAGGGTGTGGTTAAAACAGTGCGTCGCCTTGTGCACACTCTGACTGAAACCGATTGAATCCAGTAATGAGTTGAAAGCAGTACTAAGGCTATCATTGTCAACGTCCACATGGATATTAAAATCACCTACAATAAGTACTTTGTCTGATTTAAGGACTAAACATGATAAAAACTCTGAGAATTCAGATAAGAATTCAGAATACGGACCTGGAGCGCTGTAAATAACAACGAATATAATTGGCTGTAATGTTTTCTATTTTGGATGTTGAAGATTAAGAACAAGACTTTCAAAGGAGTTATAATTTGATTTAGGTTTAGGAGTAATTAAAAGGCTTGCATCAAAGATGGCTGCAACTCCCCCTCCTCGGCCTGAGCCTCTAGGAATTTGAGCATTAATATGACTGGGAGGAGTGGCTTCATTTAGACTAACATAGTCTTCATGGCCCAGCCAGGTTTCAGTAAAACAAAATAAGTCAATGTTATTATCTGATATCAACTCGTTTACCAATAATGCTTTAGAAGACAGAGATCTAATATTTAATAGTCCACATCTAATTTTCTTATTTTGTTCTATCGTTGCAGTCGTTTTAATTCCAATTAGGTTGTTAAGTATAGCGCACCTTTTGTTTACCTTTGATTTAACCGATCTGAGTCGGGGAACAGACACCGTGCTTATTAGACTATGAGTGGGTGACTGCTCCAACGGAAGCCCCCCAGTTATTCACATACACTGCATGAAAAGTGGGATTATCGTCAGTATGCGGCACTGTAGATTGTCGTGGAACTTCAGGTTTACGGCTGTACACGGCAATTTACAGGTAACACCGAAAACTGCCGGGAATTGTCGGAAATTGACGTCGGCCTTGCTTGGCAGTTGTCCCCCCATGACCCCCCCTTCCTCTAATTCTAGGGGAGGCTTTCACATGTTAATGAAAATGCTGTGAGCTATACAAATGCAAATCATGGTAGCAGCAGGGGGAGTTTTACCCCAGGTGACATTTTTCTAAAAGGTATTAACTTAATTTTAAGAAAATCTCTTAAAATAGATCAGACTCAGGGGCCATCCACACGGAAACGTTTTTTTGTGCAAACGCACATATTTTGCATCGTTTGGGCCGACCGTCCATACGAATCCTGCAAACGCACCGCCTGAAAACGCACTTTTATGAAACCAGGTCTCAGGGTGAAAAAATCGGAAAACGGCTCTCGTTTGGCTTCGTATGGATGGTAAATAAGGATCCGTATCGATTATGTCATCGTCACACCCCTCTTTTACACCTTCTCCCACAGCCGCTGACACACACAACTGCGGTGAAGCGAGCATGTCCCATCTCCGTGGTCAAACCATAGACTTTTAATATTACAGTCTATGGGTCAAACCAGCTCACTTCATCTAAATACTGTGTCTCTGCTCCCTGACCCTTCCCTCTGGATTCTACACAAGATATATTGCTAACGTTATGTAGTCAACGTTAAACATCGTTAAAGTAGCTGACCGCTCCAGCAGTGAAGTAACGTTAACGTTAGCTGCTATGGCTATCTGTTTATAAAGTGGAAGTAGACAATTTATCAACTAGCTATCTAATCTGTCTGCTTATAAACTCCTTGAACGGATTATAGTACCTTTTACCACGGTGTTATCTCCGTGAACCATCACCTTATCGTGGTGGAGAGGTTTGGGTGTCTCTGTGAACCTGAGGGCTGTGTTGTCTGGAGCTTTGTGCTCCTGGTAGGGTCTCCCAAGGCAAAGTGGTCTCAGGTGAGGGGCCAGACAAAGAATGGTTCAAAAACCCCATGACAGAACGAGGAAGGGATAGAGTGACCCTGCCCGGAGGAAGCCCGGGGCCCCCGTCTGGAGCCAGGCCCAGACGGAGGGCTCTTCGGCGGCGCCTGGTGGCCGGGTTTGCCACGGAGCCCGGCCGGGCACAGCCCGAACAAGCTACGTGGCACCTCTGTCTCCATCCCATGGGCCCACCACCTGTGGGAGGAACCGCTGGGGTCGGGTGCGCTGCCACATGGGTGGCAGTGAAGGTCAGGGGCCTCGACGGACCAGAACCGGGCAGCAGACGCTGGCTTTGGGGACGTGGAACGTCACCTCTCTGTGGGGGAAGGAGCCGGAACTGGTGCGGGAGGTGGAGCGCTACCGGTTAGATCTGGTGGGGCTTACCTCTACGCATAGTCTCGGTTCTGGAACCGTACTCCTGGATAGGGGTTGGACTCTTTTCTTCTCCGGAGTTGCTCAGGGTGTGCAGCGCCGGGCGGGTGTGGGGATACTAACAAGCCCCCGGCTAAGCGCCGCTACGTTGGAGTTTACCCCGGTGGACGAGAGGGTCGCCTCCCTACGCCTGCGGGTGGTGGGGGGGGAAAACTCTGACTGTTGTTTGTGCATATGCACCAAACAGGAGTTCGGAGTATTCGGCCTTCTTGGAGACCTTGAGTGGAGTCCTGCATGGGGGCGCCAGTGGGGGGACTCCATTGTTCTGCTGGGGGGACTTCAACGCGCACGTGGGCAATGATGGAGACACATGGAGAGGCGTGATTGGGAGGAACGGCCTCCCTGATCTAAACCAGAGTGGTTGTTTGTTGTTGGACTTCTGTGCTAGTCATGGATTGGCTATAACAAACACCATGTTCGAACTATAGGGATGCTCATAAGTGTACCTGGTACCAGAGCACCCTAGGCCGAAGGTCAATGATCGATTTTATAATCGTTTCATCTGATCTGAGGCCGTATGTTTTGGACACTCGGGTGAAGAGAGGGGCAGAGCTGTCAACCGATCACCATCTGGTGGTGAGTTGGGTCAGGGGGTGGGGGAAGACTCTGGACAGACCTGGTAAGCCCAAACGTGTAGTGCGGGTAAATTGGGAACGTCTGGAGGAGGCCCCTGTCCAACGGACTTTCAACTCGCACCTCCAGCGGAGCTTTTCGTGCATCCCTGTGGAGGCTGGGGGGCATTGAACCCGAGTGGACAATGTTCAAAGTTTCCATTGATGAAGCTGCGGCGGGGAGCTGTGGTCTTAGGGTCTTAGGTGCCTCAAGGGGCGGTAACCCACGAACACCGTGGTGGACTCCGGTGGTCAGGGAAGCCGTCCAACTGAAGAAGGAGTCTTTCCGGGATATGTTATCCCAGAGGACTCCGGAGGCAGTTGCAGGGTACCGAAGGGGCCCCGAAGGGCTGCAGCCTCTGCCGTGAAAGAGGCAAAGCAGCGGGTGTGGGAGAAGTTCGGAGAAGACATGGAGAAGGACTTTCGGTCGGCACCAAAGTGCTTCTGGAAAACTGTTCGCCACCTCAGGAGGGGAAGCGGGGAACCATCCAAGCTGTGTACAGTAAGGATGGGACACTGTTGACCTCAACTGAGGAGGTAATAGGGCGGTGGAAGGAGCACTTTGAGGAACTCCTGAATCCGACTAATATGCCCTCTATGTTAGAGGCAGAGCTGGAGGATGACGGGGGGATTGTCGTCGATTTCCCAGGCGGAGGTCACTGATGTAGTCAAACAACTACACAGTGGCAAAGCCCCTGGGATTGATGAGATCCGTCCGGAAATGCTCAAGGCTCTGGGTGTGGAGGGGCTGTCCTGGTTGACACGTCTCTTCAACATTGCGTGGAAGTCTGGAACAGTGCCAAAGGAGTGGCAGACTGGGGTGGTGGTTCCCCCTTTTTAAAAAAGGGGGGATCAGAGGGTGTGTGCCAATTACAGGGGTATCACACTTCTCAGCCTCCCTGGTAAAGTCTACTCCAAGGTGCTGGAAAGGAGGGTTCGGCCGATAGTCGAACCTCAGATTGAAGAGGAACAATGCGGATTCCGTCCTGGTCGTGGAACAACGGACCAGCTCTTCACTCTCGCAAGGATCCTGGAGGGGGCCTGGGAGTATGCCCAACCGGTCTACATGTGTTTTGTGGATTTGGAGAAGGCGTATGACCGGGTCCCCCGGGAGATACTGTGGGAGGTGCTGCGGGAGTATGGGGTGAGGGGGTCTCTACTCAGGGCCATCCAATCTCTGTACGACCAAAGTGAGAGTTGTGTCCGGGTTCTCGGCAGTAAGTCGGACGTATTTCGGGTGAGGGTTGGCCTCCGCCAGGGCTGCGCTTTGTCACCAATCCTGTTTGTAATATTTATGGACAGGATATCGAGGCGTAGTCGGGATGGGGAGGGGTTGCAGTTCGGTGGGCTGGGGATCTCATCGCTGCTCTTTGCAGATGATGTGGTCCTGATGGCATCATCGGCCTGTGACCTTCAGCACTCACTGGATCGGTTCGCAGCCGAGTGTGAAGCGGTTGGGATGAGGATCAGCACCTCTAAATCGGAGGCCATGGTTCTCAGCAGGAAACCGATGGAATGCCTTCTCCAGGTAGGGAATGAGTCCTTACCCCAAGTGAAGGAGTTCAAGTACCTTGGGGTTTTGTTCGCGAGTGAGGGGACAATGGAGCGGGAGATTGGTCGGAGAATCGGCGCAGCGGGTGCGGTATTACATTCCATCTATCGCACCGTTGTGACGAAAAGAGAGCTGAGCCAGAAGGCAAAGCTCTCGATCTACCCGGTCAGTTTTTGTCCCTACCCTCACCTATGGTCATGAAGGCTGGGTCATGACCGAAAGAACGAGATCCAGGGTACAAGCGGCCGAAATGGGTTTCCTCAGGAGGGTGGCTGGCGTCTCCCTTAGAGATAGGGTGAGAAGCTCAGTCATCCGTGAGGAGCTCGGAGTAGAGCCGCTGCTCCTTTGCGTCGAAAGGAGCCAGTTGAGGTGGTTCGGGCATCTGGTAAGGATGCCCCCTGGGCGCCTCCCTAGGGAGGTGTTCCAGGCACGTCCAGCTGGGCGGAGGCCTCGGGGAAGACCCAGGACTAGGTGGAGGGATTATATCTCTAACCTGGCCTGGGAACGCCTCGGGATCCCCCAGTCGGAGCTGGTTAATGTTGCTCGGGAAAGGGAAGTTTGGGGCCCCCTGCTGGAGCTGCTCCCCCCGCGACCCGACACCGGATAAGCGGACGAAGATGGATGGATGGATGGATGGTTATGACCGTGGTCATATTTTTGTTGGTCTGTGGTGTGTGTGTGTGTGTGTGTGTGTGTGTGTGTGTGTGTGTGTGTGTGCGCCCTGGGTTTTTTTTCTTGTCTTTTCGTATGCAAATAGGGGTGTGCCATTGCCCGGAGGTTATTGGTGGAGATGTTCAGGCCCGTCCCTGTGATTGGCTGCAGCTGAGGCCACTACCCTCATATAAGGAGCCAAGATGGCGGCCGTCAGTGGACAGCAGGCACTTCCTCATCCTCCTAATCTCCCAACCGGCCACTCCTTTTGTGCTTTTTGGTTTGGATTGGATATTGATTTTCGTTTGTTTAGTAAGGGTGGACCTCCAGATGTGTGGAGCTTGTTTTCTCATGTTTTTGTTAGTTAGGGAGGTAAGTCTTTTGTCTTTTGTTTTGCCCATTTGTTTGTTAGGTTAGTTGCTTATCCCTCAGTTAGGATTGTTTTGTTTGTTACTTTTATGGTAGGCCACCCTGAAGCTTTATACATTTGTTACATACATATATTTTTCTATGTAAAATAAATACTTTTTGTTAATCTAATCACGGAATTGTTTGTGGCTACTTGGGAGACGGGGAAGATGGGGCCTTTTTATGTTGCGTCCTAGGCACCCCTAGACTGGGCCGTAACACACGGCTTATTGTAGAAAGGCTACTGCAAGAAAAACGTATAGATTATTAAAAAGACATCATTCATGGATCATTGATGTTTGTTTGACTGCCGATGTTAGAGCTAACGTTAGCGCGCTAACGTTAGCTCGCTGCTAGCACGCTGCAATCTTGCAAAATAAAAAGCAATCCAACAGCACATTATACAATATAAACAAAGGCCTTTATAAAATGAGCCGTGGTAAAAGTTAATATAGTCCACGGATGTATTAAGAGAACGTTATAACCTAGCTAGTTATGTTATGATGGGAAGGGAAGTGACTATGCTCTTCTTCTCCGTTTTTTGGTGAATTTCTGTAGCAGAAACAGCGCCGCCTATAGGCCTGGCATATGAAGTAGCGTGTTGAGTCATTTACAAGTGGATTCATTTGGACGCAACTATTCTTGAAACGAATCCAGGGAAGACGGGTAAAAAAAAGATCGTTTTGGTACGTGTGGACGGGGCCTCAGTCTAGCCTAATTGTAGACTCTTCAATTTTAGCTTGAATTGATTTATTTAATGAAAGTATGCTAGATTAATTACAGTGTATGTCATTAGTAATTACTAATGTTATGTAAAAAAGATACACAAAATAATTTATTTTAACAATTAATTTTAATCAGGCATTGCCACAAAGGTAAAATGTGCATTCCATGCTCATAGCTCAACCACTGTGCATAGTGGCATGACTACAGTGGGCTTTCTTTGGTCTTGCTCATCCAACATTGTCTGGTGGAATGGAGACAGAGGCACCACTGTACAGTTTTCTAAGAGAAGTCTTTCTGCTGACACCAAAACACTGGGCTTCACATAAAGCATATCAGCTTTGTCATTGCATGACAAGGTCCCAACCATTTATCTTCTTAAAATACTGGCAAATTCAGCACCATATTCACATGTCCATGGCATATGAAGCTGTTGGCTCTGCTGAAATGGCCTCATAATCTAGACTTCAATTGTCCTATTATTAAGCTTTCCCAGTAATCCATCATAACTCACTGTAATTCACCTCCACACCAGTATGTGCGCTGTTCGTGCCCTGCTGGTTAATCTGCTCCTCTTTGTCTCTCTCTATCACTCTGCCCGCCCCCTACCCCTGCCCTCACTGCTTCCGTTCCATTTGAAAATAGCGGCGGGAGATTGCGGGAGATGAGTCTGAGAGTTAGAGCAAAAACTGCCGAAATATGGGAATATTTCAGGCCAACTGGTAAAAGAGTTGTCGGTACACTCTGTCAAACTTGACTTGGAAACACACAGGAGTTGTTCAAGACGTTTGGAGCGGGTTTTTTCTCTCCTCCATATCACCTCCGTGGCTCCAAAGATGCGCTCACAGAAAAGAAGTCAACGTAAGTATATGATTATTAATGAAACGGCGAGCTAGTCTGTACTGTTTATTAACTCTTGATCGTACAATGACTGTATTTGGATGTTAAACAGGCTACTTAGACTTGGCAGTAATGTTTTAAACCCCACTAAGTTTAAACGCGACTAGCACAGAGCTGTGTGTCTGGGCAACCTGGCTGCTTTTTCAGCGCCATTCATTACAGAGCTAAGCGGGTGAGTTGTTTTATAAAAGTGTATTTTTTTTTGTCTCGTAATTTCCAGAAAGCAGTCGCCTTCTTCACAACTCTGAGATAAACTGTAGCAGGCGCTACGAACCGGAGCAAGGGTAAGATTTAAAGAATATGCTTTCATTAAATGAATTGCATTACTTCTTCTGTATAAGGACATAGATACGTTAATAGATACCGATCTTAAACATTTTTTTTTACAGACTAACCTCGCCTCATAACGAGGCTGTGATCTATATTTGCTCGGAGCTGTCTGCAAGTCCAGATTAACATGACGCTAATTACGCCATTGTGTGTAAGTAATTTTTACTTTTTCATCTTTCCTTGTTTAATTTTACTGTGACTTATGTTTTTTATTCATACCACTGTCATTTCATTGTTTTCCAGCTGCCTGTAAACTACAAGACAGCACGCAGGAACAGCTAGAAACAACCAGATGTGGCATCGCGGGCAGAAGCAGGCAGAGAAGAAAAGAGGGTAAGATTAGATCCGTTTGGTTAATGTGAATATTTTTCAGGTGCATTCATAGATGTGTTGTGTCCATAAGCGGTATATCACGCAGTACTGATTATCTTTATTGATTGATTTTACAGCTGCTGGAAGCGAGACAGAGTGTGCTGGCTGCGCCTGAGGTGGACATTTGGAAGTGCGCCACCATACAACCGGACAACGCACCACAGACGTCTGCTAAATCGACCTAATGCTGCCGGTTACCTACAGCTCCGAGGCGGCCGCGAGGGCTTGACGGTGCTGCTTCTCATGAGCGAGGGATATTTGTTGTGTGTGCTGTGTGTCTCCGATGCTTTGTACGCAGTTTTTTTTTCTGATTGCGTTTGTGTTTTGTGTCAATAAAGCTCTATCTTTGAATAAACAGCACGTTCCTGGCAAATCATTTTAGTTAGGATAACCATGACATGAATATACAACATAGCATATATGAAATAAATATATATAATACATAAATATATATATATATATATATATATATATATATATATATATATATATATATATATATATATTTTATTATTATTATTATAATGGCCCAGGTTGACCAATAGCCTAACCCATGACAGACCTGTCAACCAATCACGAGAGGTTTTTTCTTGTTTAAAAGTAGTGGTTTCAGCCAATAGTGAGTGAGGAAATTCCAGCCAGGCCAGACGTTCTCTGGCCAGGCGTCTATTCATATTCTAATTAGATCCATTAACACCTCCGCGGGGGCTCTCCACATACGTCATGGTTCGTTTCCGACAATTTGTGGCACAGACGAACGTGACGTTCGCAGCCTGTAAATTGTCGATAACTGCCGAAAATTAGGGGGATTTCCGGGCGTTTACAGGCGTTTACGGGGACGGAAATCCCACTTTTCATGCAGTGATAGCCCACATCGTTAGCCGGGCACCACCCTGACAACCAGCGGTGGAAAGATGACGTACGGCTGTACATTTCATCATTGGTCAGGTTTGGCAGGGGTCCAGAGAAAATTACTGAGTCTGACATTGTCTTTGCATATGCACAAAGTGACTCAACATTCAATTTAGTGATCTCCGATTTACGACCATTACCCCCTACGTGAAGTATGATCTGACTGTATTTACGGTTCTTTTTAGCCAGCAGCTCTAGATGGGTTTCTATATTGCCCGCTCTGGCACCGGGGACACATATGTCCGTAGTACTATAGCCGCTGGGGCCGCCGGCTTCACATATCGCAGTATAGAGCTCCCAATAACCAGAATTGGCTTCTCAGCGGGTGTATCACTGAGTAGGGAGAACCTGTTAGAGAGGCGAAGACGCTCCGGTTTAGAGCGACCGTCATCATGTGCACTCCCTGGTCTAGATCTAACGCTATGCTTCCCTCTAACGCTACGCTTCCCTCGGACAGTCACCCACTCGCCCGGCTGCTCGGGGTCTGCTGGGGGACAGCTAGCAGAAGCTAAAGAAGCTGGAGAAGCTACAGTATGGTGGTCCGCATTAACTACATGGTGCTGGCTAGCTACGGAAGCATACGTATCTGATTCCATGGTGCGGAGCCGTGACTCAAATTCACTAAGCCTTGCCTCCAGAGCAGCGAATATACTACATTTATTACATGTATCGTTATCACTAAAGGAGGCAGAGGAATAGCTAAACATTTGACACACAGAGCAAGAAAGAGCAGGAGAGGAATTAGCCATTGCTAATGGCTAAGCTAAAGTAGCTAACAGCGTTTTAACAATTGTAAATTCAGCGAGTCAGTCACTGTAAGTGAAGCTAAGTATAAGTGCTTGAGTAAAACAATTGTAATTCAAATTCAATCCAGGCAAATAGCCGCTAATTTAAACAGTAAAGCAGAGTTCAGTAAGTTTTTGCCGGAGCAGCAAACTAGCGTTTGTAACACGGGAACACCGGAAGTGACACAATACGCTCACCTAACACGTCAGCCCGTCCACGAATCAATGTCTCTTTAACTATTATTCAGGGGCCCAAAATGTGGTTGTATGGTTTTTTTTCTGTAGGCTCCCTTTTCTGCTCGAGTATATTTAATGAACCTGGTCTTACAGTGGGCCAAGACTGAATGGATTCAGTGCTTGTATATCTTTAAGTGGCATGAAATGGTACAAGTAGCCTATCCCTCAAAATTGTATAACACAATACTTAAGTAAATGTACTTTGTACAGTACAGTACAGTTTTACTTGCATTTAATTAAAATAAAAAAGCTGTGGTAGATAAAAATTGTGCATGAGTCAAACACAAAAAAGGTCAAATTTATCAGATTGAGAAATACATGTTGGCTAAGTTCCAATGAAATGTATTTCACTTACTGTAATAACTAGTTGAGTCAGAAATATGACATAATGATTATTAGTGCAGGGGAACAGTGCCATGCAGTTTAAAAAGGGCTCGCCCAACAACACCCATTCAACTCCCAGTCACAGAGCTTCAAGATTATCTTGAACACAACAGGACTCTGATCAACTGATAAACAAATTAGCGCAGTAGTAAAAACAAGCTTCTTTCAGCTTAGACTTCTTGGGAAGGTGAAGTTGTACCTACCCCAAAGTCAACTGGAAAAAGTTGTACATGCCCTGATTACAAATCGCCTGGACTACTGCAACTCTTTATACTATGGTCTCGACCAGTCTTCTGTTCGCCGATTGCAATTAGTTCAAAATGCAGCTGCACGCCTGCTGACGCCTGCACTTTGACCACATTACCCCAGTACTATCGTCTCTCCACTGGTTGCCTGTCGCTCTCAGAATCCATTTTAAGATTTTATTATTTGTTTTTAAATCTTTAAATGGATTGGCACCTTCTTATTTAGCTGATATGTTGATTTTACATACCCCAGTCAGAGCACTTAGGTCAAATGACCAGCTTCTTTTGGACTGTCCTAGATCCAGACTGAAAACCAGAAGGGACAGAGCTTTTTCAGTTGCAGGTCCTAAGCTCTGGAATGCTCTTCCCCTCAATATTAAAGCAGCTAACTCTATTGAGTCATTTAAATCACTTTTAAAAACTCATCTCTTTGAAATGGCTTTTAACACAAGCTGAGCTGTGACATTGTTAATATTGTTTGTAATCATGTTTTTCATGTGTTTTAATTATTATTATTATTTCGGGGATACTATGTTTTTAATGGGTTTTTTTCTTGGCTAATTAGTATGCTTTTTATGCTGTTACCGGTATTAGTATCTGTACAGCACTTTGGGGCAGGAGTGACTGCTTGTAAATGTGCTTTATAAATAAACTACTATACTCTAGAAGACTAATCAACTGATCAACTAATGTCTACTGTACTCTAGAGGACTCTGATCACCTGATCAACTAATGTCTACCGTACTCTAGAAGACTCTGATCACCTGATCAAGTAATGTCTACCATACTCTAGAAGACTAATCAACTGATCAACTAATGTCTACTGTACTCTAGAGGACTCTGATCACTTGATCAACTAATGTCTACCGTACTCTAGAAGACTCTGATTAACTAATGTCTACCGTACTCTAGAAGACTCTGATCACCTGATCAACTAATGTCTACCGTACTCTAGAAGACTCTGATCACCTGATCAAGTAATATCTACCGTACTCTAGAAGACTCTGATCACCTGATCAACTAATGTCTACCGTACTCTAGAAGACTCTGATCACCTGATCAAGTAATGTCTACCGTACTCTAGAAGACTGATCAACTGATCAACTAATGTCTACCATACTCTAGAAGACTCTGAACAGACTACAGTCTGACACCATCTCACATCTATCGTTAAAGTCATATTGTGTAAAGATCTGTCAGGATCACAGGTTACACAACTAAAACGAGATTAATTTAAGAACTTTAAGGGAAAGTCTGCAGATGTTCTGTTCAGCCGTACATGCAGATGAATGTCCCAAGTAACAGGAGGTCTGTGTTTATCTGACAGTAAATCTCCGCTGGATGACTCTGAACATCGGCAAATTTCTCTCTTAAGCGTTTAGCTTAGCGCGGCACCATAGCGACCATAAACACCACTGGATGTAGCTGTTTGCTGCTTCCTGTTTGGTGCTGAAGCGAGAGCACCCATTGGTTGTTGACAATGTTCACGTGATGTAACTTACAGTTTTTCTGAATTGCTAAGACACATTTCTTGAAACCTGCTCTCCTGTTCTCTAAACTGTGAACACAAAACCCAATTTTCAAGCTACATTCACAACACCTCTGACTCCTCTTGCAAAACCAAACATTTGACCCAAAACCATTTTAACTTTAATCAAAATCACTCACTACCGTCAAAAACCACACAAAACCAGCTAATGTGCAAACACAACTTAGCAACCATTACACACTACATAAATAAATGCAAAACACTGTGGGATAGTGGGAATAATTTTATTCTTGTACTCAGATTTAAACAAAAAGGAATAAAATAAAGCTTTTAAAAAAACTGCAGCAGAAAAGAGAAACAAAAGTTATGTAAAGAAAAAAAAAATAAGACATGTTTACAGCATTTATTCTGCCTCAGGATCACGCCTCTCTGCTGGGTGAGGCCACAGGACTTCATCCACGTCACATGCTATGTTTTCCCTTGCAAGGCAACGGGAAAAGAATCCTTTAGAATGCCGAATCCAGCTCTGGCAAGATTCCACGCTGATATCGCCACATGCTCCAGTCATTGCTTGAATTAGGTTCTCCTGTGTGTAAGGGTTATGGTCACTTTCCATCTCCATGCCGAGAAAAACTCCTCGATAGGGTTTATAGGGGAGAGTATGGTGGAAGAAAGACATTAATAAAATGCTGCTCATTTTGAAACCAGTCGCGTATTCTCGGACCACGGTGAAAGCTCACATTGTCCCAAATGACAACATACATGGGACGCTCCGCCTGCTCGCGCTCCCTCTGCTCGAGCAGAGCACCCCGTAGACCATCCAGGAATGTTAGTAGCAGTTCGGTGTAGTATGACCCAACAGTAACATGACTGTTGAGAACCCCATAGCTGCTGATGGCAGCACAGATGGTTACATTTCCACCACGCTGGCCAGGCAGTTCAATAATGGCACGTTGACCTATCACTTTGCGACCTCTTCTTCTCCTTTTGGCTAGATTGAATCCAGCTTCATCCATGAAAATGTATTCATGAGGCATAGCCATTGAGTCAAGCTCAAAGATTCTCTGTACACAATGAAAAGTACATTTAGTTCCATAAATGACACAGTAAGATGTTTACATGTGCTGCTTCCCAAACTACACAGTACTTTCTAGTACTGAGTTTACTTACTTGCAAATATTGACATCGTAGCTCTTTCACTCTCACTGTTTCGCTCAAATGGTACCCGATAAACTTGTTTCATCCTTATCTTGTTGCGTTGCAGGAGACGATCAATTGTTGACAGACTCACGCTATTTATTCCCTTGAATATCTACGTTGTCTTCTACAATCCGCTGCTGTATTTCATGCAGTCGAATTGCATTGTTCTGACGGACCATATCCACAATAAGTGTCTCGTGGTGTTGTGAGAACATGCGTGTCCTTCCACCCTCATCAGGCCGTCTTTCAATTTTGTAAAAAGAACCCCATTTAGTTAGAAGTATACACATACACACACATTTTATTCAGTAAATGTTTTAAAAACACAGTACCATGGAAAAGTTATGTCTCATTGTCCCGTTTCTGAGACAAGTATACTTTACCTGTTTTCTTCTCTGAAGGTCCGGATTATAGAAGCCACTGAGAACCTGCTTAGGTTTGGTTGCACACGTTGCCCTGCCTCCCTCATAGTCATGCCATGCACCAGAACATGATCTATGACCGTTGCTCGAATGTCATTTGAAATTATTGATCTGCTTGGTCTTTGTCCTCGCCCACCACCTCTGACACAGACTCCTCTTCCTCTTCCTCTTCCTCTTCTTCCACCTCTTCCACCTCTTCCACCTCTTCCTCTGTTCTGCTCCATTGTTGGATCAACTCATGCCATTTGCATTTGACTAGGCTTAAATACTGTTTTCTAATTGTGTGCACTGATTGGACACATGTGTTTTCAATTTTGATTGGTAGTGTGTAAAGGATGAGAACAGTGTGTTAGTTGTGTTTAACTTCTGTAGCCTGTGTGCACCATTCTGGGTACAAGTGTATGACACTGCAAAGTTGTGTTCTGTGTTTGAGAATGTGTTTAGAGTTTTGGTAAATGGGCGATTCAGATTCACAAATTGTGTCCTAAACAGATGAATAGTGTTTAAGATTTGGACAACAGTGTGATTGATTTGATAAAAGAGTTTTTTTCTTTTCTTCTGGCAGTTGCCAGTTTAGTTTTTAAAATGGGATTTAGTGTTTTAGCAATTCAGAAAAACTGTAAAACTTAGAATGATATTAAACACGTTTGATTCAGTCTGACTTTCCAGACGGGAGAAAGACTGACTGGGACTGAGTTCTATGACCTCATACCCTAACCCCCCTGACACACACACACACAGAGACACACACACACACACACACACACACACACACACACACACACACACACACACACACACACAGAGACACACACACACACACACACACACACACACACAGACACACACACACACACACACACACACATACAGACACACACACACACACATGGAAACACACACACACAGACACAGAACACACACACACACACACACAGAACACACAAACACAGACACAGAACACACACACACAGAACACAGACACACACAGAACATTGTGTTCTTTCAATGTCGAGTGTGCCTCCAAAAGTGAGGGGAACAGTTTTGTGCCACCATCCAGGAAGAGTCGTAGCTTTGCTGGGTATGGTGACTGAGCCCTGATGTTCTTTTCTTTTAACTTTTTTATTACCTCTCGGTCAAAATAGACTGTATGCTCCCGGAACTGAATATTTCTTTGCTTCCAAGCCTGCAGCAGTACCTTTTGTTTCACATTAAAGTCCAGAAACCAAGCTATAATGGATCTCGGTGGTGCAGCTGCGGCTTTGGGCTTTGGATGGAGCGCTCTTTGCGCTCTCTCTAGTTTTATGTCGACTTCTTCTTGAAACTCTAATGAAGTGCTAAGAAAGTCTGTTAGGAAAGATATCATGTCATCGTTCTCCGCACCTTCTGGAACTCTGTACAGCCTAATGTTTTTGCGGCGAAGTCTTTTTCCATGTCATCGCACTTGGCAGTGAGATTAGCCTCTCTCTGCAACAGATAGCCCAGCGCCCTCTCTGTCTTCTGTTGAACTTACTCTGTCCTCTGCGTCTCGTCTTCTGCCTAGCCTCTTAGTTCGTTGTTTTAGTTCCTCCATGGATGACTCCACGCGGAAAGATGTTTTCAAATCCCGAAAAGAGTCACTGTTCTCCTGTCGAAGTTTCCTCAGCTCCGCTAGTATAGCTGACGAATTTCAATGGTGTAGCTTCGGCTAGTGTCAGCTGCTTGGAACCTGTTATAACGTCATTTTTGCCGGCTTTCATGTCTTTTTTGCCTGTTTTCTGACTGGAACTCATTCCTCTAGAGGCCTTTTCCTGCAGTCTGGTACTCATTTATCGTTTTTCTTTACTTTATCGGCTAATTCTTAACGGGTCTGGTGGAGCTGCGAGTTTACGCGTCTGTCTACTCCATCACATCCTCTGGAAGTCATTCTAGCTTTTAAATGTTAAAATGTCTTCCAATAGGCCTCAGGCTGAAGAACAGGCCTCAGGCTGAAAAACTATATAACATGTTTGGTTTTGGGGGAGTGTCTAAATGAACCCAGCTGACAGAGAATATAAAGAACAGAGGATCCAGTTTTCAGAAAGTTGGAATTTGTTTCCAGCCAGCGAGGACCTGAATGTCAAAGATCCAGTGGTTGTTTCATCTTTCATACACCGCACAACCCTCTGCTCCAGGTAAAGCTGGTTTTATTACAGAAACACATGTTGGAGCCAAGGTTATCATTTTATTTTACAGTTTTTTCCAACTGCTTACACACGTTTTCAAAACTATGTCTCCTTTTTTCAAAACTCTACACACAATTCCTAAAACTGCACACACAAAATGCTAAATGCCTCACATCTCCTTCAAAATGAAACACACAATGGCAAACACTTTTTTCATAATAGTAAATTTTTGGATATACCATGTACACACTGTTGTTTTAAATCTAAGGCTCTTTTGTCTTTCATAGGCTTATATCTACATTTACAATGTTCTAGAGTGAAAGTAAATCTGCTGAAAGTGGTTGAAAAGTGCACCTGTAAAAAACAATGTAATGTTACAGTAACAGAAAATATTTATTGGGCAAAACATCACGTTAGTAAGAGTAGCACAGTGTTGTCTACAGTAGCATGAAACAAGACAACAAAAGTATAAACATATGTAAACCAAAGATATCATTTTTAGAATAAAGAATATGTGTGTGTGTGTGTGTGTTTGTGTGTGTGTGTGTGTGTTGTGAGTGTTTGTCCGTGCTTGTGTGTCGGGGAAGGGGTGTGTGTGGGGGGGGGACAGAATTGTATGCACTTTGTGCAAACCAAAGTCTGATTGATTTGTAATGCTGAAATAGTCATTAGATAGTTGCATGCAGTATGGACGCTACCATAAAACTACTCAAGATGGGCTTCTCTCCCTGATCTCATCACAGATGGCTCTCCTTCCTCTTCTTCCCTCCTTCTCTTCCTCGTTGTTGTCCCCTGTCTCATCCTCCTCCTCCTTTTACTCTCTGTCTATTGTTGGCATCCATTGTTCAAAACAGGTAATCTGACCTTTGACCTTTGTATAGGCCTATACTAAAGCAATGATTGGTTAGTGTTCAGTTATGACAGAATGTGTTTGCAAATGTGAGTGTGTGTGTGTGCCCTGGTAAATAAGTGAAGCATTTTGATTGGTTGTGTTTAGAAATGGATAGCAAGTCACTTCCTGTTAGATTTTTGTGTCTTAGGTAGAGAATTGTGTGTAATGTTTTGAAAAATGTGTTTTATGCAATTGAAAGCTGAGTGAAAGGCTGAGAAATAGCTTATGGTTTTGGAGATTTGCTGGGTAGTTTTGCACTTTGAGTGAGAGGTTTCCAAAATTGTGTGACATGAAAAGATTTTGTGTGTAAGCAGTTGGAAAAAACTGTAGTTTAGATGTCATGTATGTCTCATTGAGTTAGTATGGTCCAGGTAAAGTTTACAGAAATAGATGTTTTTTTCTTCTTTTCATTTTGTTCTTTACTTTTGGATTTAATTTTATATCAGGTATATTGTCCCAGATAGTACAGATATCCAGTTAAAGTGTATTACAGTTTTTCTCGATTGCTTAAACACATTTCTTGAAACTATGCCTCGTATTCTCAAAACAGTAAACACAAATCCATAACGTCTCACCCAATTGACCAAACATCCTATTTTCAGGTCAAAATGAAGCACTATATCAAAACCATTAACTCTTGCTGAAAAACCAAGTACCACCTTAGTTTTACACACTGGTGTAATAAATTCAAAACAACATTTCCAAAACTGTTAACTGTTACACAACCAGTGGTTACATTGGCACATTTTATTCATTAATGTATTACAGTACTACACATTAAAAAAAAAAAAATTATTCTGCATCAGCATCCCGTCTTTGCTCTGGGTCAGGCCAGAGAATCTCGTCCACATCACAGGCTATATTGGCCCTAGCCAGGCAGCGGGGGTAAAATCCCCTTTCATGCCTGATCCACCCCTGGCACGCATCTACGGATATGTCTAGGCAAGCTTCTTCCATGGCCTGAAGGAGGTGAACACGCATATAAGGTTCTCGGTCATACACTTTCCACCACCATGCCGAAAAAAACTCCTCTATCGGGTTAAGAAATGGAGAGTATGCAGGCAGAAAGAGGTTGGAAAATATTGGGTTATCGGTAAACCAGTCACGAACCAGAGCAGCGCGATGGAAGCTGACGTTATCCCAAAGAACAACATAGTGAGGGTGCTCTGGTTGTGCTGGTTCCCTGTGGTCCAGCTGGAACATATGCTCTCTTAGACCGTCAAGGAATGCAAGAAGGAGCATAGTATTATAGGGTCCTAGACTGGCATGGCGGTTGGCTGATGGCTGCGCACATCGTGACATTCCCTCCACGCTGACCAGGGACATTTACAATAGCCCGATGGCCGATTATATTCCTCCCCCCTTCTCCTTCTTTTGGTGAGGTTGAAACCAGCCTCATCCACAAAGATTATTTCAGGTGGAACAGGCCAGCCTTCAATCTCAAAGATTCTCTGCAAAACACATCAAAACACAATAGAGTATATCACTACCCTGAAGCACAGTTCGAGAGGGCACAAATGGCAGCATAAACTGCTATACTGTGATGGTGCACAATACTTCATACAATATCAAAAGTCATACCTGAACATATTCCACTCATTGGTCTTTTACCCTGTCAGAGTTTCGTTCAAAAGGGACGCGGTACACCTGTTTCATCCGGAACCAATGCTTTCGGAGGATGCGATCAATTGTGGAAAGGCTGATGGAATTTATTCCTTGATAAAATGATTATTATTCTCAATCACTCTCCTTTGAATCTCTCACAGGTGGATTACATTATTGGCACTTGGATTTATTTAGTATTACAGAAGCATAGTACAACAGTGCATGTGATGTCAAAGCACAGAGTACAGCACTCAAAAGTTACTGTACAGAGCAGTCGTACTGTAAGTACACCTACCTGTTGTCCTGCCTGAAGGTTCTGATGATGGAGGCGACGGTAAAGCGACTCAAATTAGGCTGGACTCGTTGCCCAGCCTCCTTCATGGTCATACCATAGGGTCGAATTTCATCTGAGACTGCTTGTCTCCTTGCCCTTACTCCTCCTCCACCTCGTCTTTCACCACGTCCTCCTCTTCTACCTCGTCCTTCACCACGTCTTCCTCCTCTCCCTCCTCGCCTTCCTCCTTCACCATGTCCTCGTCCTCCTCCTTCTCCTTCTCCTTCACCACGTCCTCCTCCTCCTCCTCCTCCTCCTCCTCCTCCTCCTCGACCATGTCCTCTCCCTCTCCCTCTCCCTCTCCCTCCTCGACCATCATTTCTCTGTGGATCCATTGGTCCAAAACTCAATGAACTGACTCTGGCCATTTTATCTATCTATTGAAAGTTCTGATTGGTGTGTGATCAATTTGGACTCATAGTGTTTCCACCTGGGTAATTTGTGCTAATTGAGCTTCAGCTGTGCTGACTTGAGTGAGCAATATTGAATGCTATGCTTTCTAAATGACAACATGGTGTAGGCAATGAGAAATTAAGGGATTTGTGTGTAGAGTTTTGCAGTAACAGTTCAACAAATCTGACTCATGTGTCAAAACCAGGGAATAGTGTTTATAGTTTAGTGAAATGGGTGTGCTTTTTGAAAAATGGCGTTATGGTTTTGAAAGTTTAGTTCAAAAGCCTGGTTATAGTGTTTAAGCAATAGAGAAAAACTGTGTAAGATCCATGCTTCATAGTTTGTCATATTTACAAAGTGTTATAGTGTAATAATAATATCATATAGATTATTCTGCAGAATGAGGACTTTTACCTTTGGTACTTTTGTACTTTCACTGAAGCAAAGTTTGGAACGCAGGACTTTTACTGTAACAGTATTTCTACTGTGTGGTATCAGTACTTTACCTCTGGCTTAATAAGGCTTGATAAGGCTTGATTTAGAGACAAAAAAAGTAGATTTAGAGACCAAAAAGTAGACTAAAAGGCTAAAAAAGTGGATTTAGAGACTTAAGAAAAATTTATGAAGTTTTTTACACACCTTTCTGACTTACCATATCCCAAACAGCTGTGTTGTCCACCTTTGTAATGAATAGTTTACCAGCACTGTGCTTTACAATACAGTTAAAACTCAGATTAAGTAATTTGTAGCTGCACAAAATATAAATTTTATAGTCATTATATTTTGAATTTTACAGCACTTTAAAACTAAGAGGAGAATAAGCAGAACAAAGGGAGGACGGGCCAAACATGGCCCACAGGCAACAAATTGGGCGACTTTTTTTTGTGAATTGTTGAAAGGGTACGCAATTTCATATGACAGGACTGTGTGGGACACTGTGACAGGAAATGAGAGACGGTTACACACAGGAGGACCTCGAGCATAGTCGGTTGATATTCAGATTCTCTTTTGTTTGTTCTGTAGAAATGTGTAAATACAAACAGGTTCTTCTCAGTTTGCGGAGCGGCTGATTGGCCAGGGGGCATATAGGAGTCTGTCATCACATGCGGGGGAGATTAAGTGCATACAGCGTGTTTAGACTTAATAATAGGAATATTTTAACTCTAACATTCACAGACTGATGAAAAGCATTAATGTAGAGCCAAATAGTTTCTGTGATAACAGAATCATTGATAGAATAGAAATTTTCAGAATTTAAAAAAGGTATAAATCAGATTCCATAGAGCCCTACTTTAAGTCAGAGCTTGCTCTTGGGGGAATTATTGGAATTGTTGGTTCTTTGTAAAATATGTGTTCTGGACCTACTCTATCTGTAAAGTGTCTAGAGATAAATCTTGTTATGATTTGATCCTATACATAAAATTGAATTGAAATTTAATTGAATTCAAAGCTAACTGGAGATTTGAAAATATGACTCTGTCTAAGTTTCTTACCAAGCTGCAACACTCCACCGCACCTTAAAAATATCTTAAAACATAATTAAGAATGGCTTAGGCCCGGTGGGGAAATCCTGATATATATATATATATATATATATATATATATATATATATATATATATATATATATATATATATATATATATATATATATATATATAATACACTGGGACAACCCTGACATATACAGTATAATACACTGGAGGGAACCCTGATATATATATATATATATATATATATATATATATATATATATATATATATATATATATATATATATATATATATATATATATAATACACTGGAGGGAACACTGATATATATAATACACTGGAGGGAACACTGATATATATTACAGTATATAGTGGGGATAATCCTGACATATATAATACACTGGGGGATTGCAGGGCACGGCTCGCTGAGAGAATCTGATTGACCGTTGATTAATGAAACTGTTTATAATATTTGTTTATAATCCTGTCTGTCTCAGCAGAATGAACGGTAAAACATCCCCAGCAGCTGATTCAAAGACGGCCGCGGCAGCAGGGTGAGTCAGGAATTGGATTTACCTAAAAGCACTCAAACATCCACAAAATAAGAGAAAATTAAGAGAAAGATGAACTTGTCACGAAAGAAGTTGTGAAGAAGAAGAAGAAGAATGTTTTTATAAACCAGAGAAGGTAACGGTCACAGTTTGAAAGACTTTATTAACGTTGTGAAACGTCCCAGTCTGGTTAAGTTTAGACACCAAAACTACTGAGTTAAGTTGATAAAAAGATGGAGGTTTGGGTTCAAATCAGATATTACTTCACTTCCTGAAGGTTACCACATGATGCAGAATGTGACATAGCTCCGTTTGTTACATAAAGTTAAAAAAACTCTCTGTTTCGTTTTCTTTTCAAACAAGACATGAACCCTTAAGAAGGAGAAGTCATAATCAAGAAGAGAAGAATGTGAAAATATTTCTAGAAAAATGTCTTAAATTCCCCAAAAAGTTCCCTCAGAAAAAAACAACAAATTTATTGATTTTCCTTTTAGAGAAATAATTTAAGTGAGTTTAATTCCATCTGATAAATATCTGGTTTAATCTTTAGAGTCTGTGGTAGTGAACCAGATCTGGTTTATCTTTAGAGTCTGTGGTAATGCACCAGATCTGGTTTAATCTTTAGAGTCTGTGGTAGTGAACCTGATCTGGTTTTATCTTTAGAGTCTGTTATAGTGAATAGGGGTGGGGGAAAAGATCGGTACAGCAAAAGTATCTGGATATTTTCCGTGACAATACTGTATTTCCAAACACAAAAAAAAACAATAAATCCAGAACCAAACACAGGATCATAACAGTATCAATACACAGACACCAAGTACACACACGCCAAGTATCGATCTTTTATTAGATATGTGTTGGTCAGTTTGTCTGCCTAACAATCCCACATTGCTGCAATAAAATTGAAGTGAAATGAATAAACAGAAATGTATCTTTTTAGATTAAACAGATGTTGACAAAGTTTCCTTTTTGGGACATATGTTAAAATTGGGAAAAATTTGAAGTTGGAAAAGGGGTCTGACAGTCTGACTGTCCAGACGGGAGAAAGACTGACTGGGACTGAGTTCTATGACCTCATACCCTAACCCCCCTGACACACACACACACAGAGACACACACACACACACACACACACACACACACACACACACACACACACACACACACACACACACACACACACACTGTAATTAAACCAATGCTTCAGAAAATCAAAGGTTTTAAGTTTGCTTTTGAACGTGGACACAGTTGTTACGGACCTGTGTTTTTTTTGGCAGCATTTTGTTAATCAGGTCCCCAGTAGGCCAGTTCAGTAACCCATCCGTGGTGTGTTTCTGTGTTTTTGTGTGTTTCTCCGTATGTTTCCGTGTGTCTCCGTATGTCTCTGTGACTACGTTTACAAGCTGTCACTATTCGGGTTTCTGAAACATTCGGAATAACCCGTTTACATGCGTGAGCAGAGAGAGTTACTCCTGTATACATGGAATATGTAATCAATTGGCAATATCCCGATGTAAACGACGACGTACGGACCTTAAGACGCAATAACTTTTCGGTCCCCTTCTTATAAATCTCACTATCTCTGTACTTTCTGCCGTCAACAAAAGAAATTATATTCATGGTTTTCAACACACTAATAAATAAATTGGTTTCCTCCTTGCTCCAAAAGTGTGGTGCTGTGCTGCGTCTCACCATGTTTACCTCTACTTCTTGTTTACTTCCGGTATACTGCGCGCAGGTTTTCTGCATTGACATATATATAACTATATTACAGTTTTTTACAATCACTTTGGCACTAATTTCAGAACCGTAACATCATTTTTCAAAACTCTGGACACAAAACTCACAACCAATGATCAAAATACACATTTTTCAAAACTCTAACACTTTTTTCAATTGCTTGGATACAATACACATAAACCAAAGATCATTTGTTCATTTAACAAAGATCAGCTGTTCAATATCTGGTCCAGAACTCAGCCGCCCGCCTCATTACCTGCTCCAAATCCTGGCACCACATCACTCCAGTCCTAAAACAACTCCACTGGCTTCCTATTTCCCACCGGATCACCTACAAAATCCTGGTCCTCACCTACAAAGCCCTCCACCATCTGGCCCCCTCATACCTCACTGACCTCCTCTCCCCCTACCAACCCTCACGGTCCCTCAGATCCACCTCAGCCGGTCTCCTCTCCATCCAAAAGTCCAACCTGCGCTGTTTTGGGGACAGAGCCTTCTCCAGAGCAGCTCCCAGGCTCTGGAACTCCCTCCCCCAAGAGAACCGCACCTCTGAGTCCCTCACCATCTTCCAGTCCCGCCTCAAGACCCATCTCTTCACCTCAGCCTACCCATAGTCCACCTGCCCCCCTCCCTTTTTCATCTGTATCTTGTCTTGTTCTACTTGTTTTGTTTGCTCGCTTTGTTTTGTTATGTTTTTATAATCTACCCTGTCCTGTAAAGCGACTTTGAGTCCATGAAAAGCGCTATATAAATTCAATTTATTATTATTATTATTAATATGACACAATTTAACATCAAAGTACTCCTATTTCAAAAAGCAATTCACACATTACATTTCAGATGACTGTCTATTCATTTCATTACAATCATCTAACTATCCATCCATACAACTACTCAAAATGATAAGTAACTGTTGCATTACTCTTAATGCATAGTTGTATGGAAAAAGACAAACAATATTCCATGTTTAGATCATGAAAGTTTCAAGATAACGAGATTCATTGTCACCAGTTAGCATGGAGCATGAACCAATTAGACTACATGATCTATGGATGTAATATTTCATCATCCTTCTTTACTCTAATGTACTACTGTTTATCAGACACTGTTTCTATGCGCCCATGTACTACCTTTAAGACTATTTACTGTATTGACAGTACTGCACTGTATGCATGCAGGCCCTTGGAATTGCTGGTCCAATTCTGCCAACTCGTTACTGATGATTGAGATATATAATTTATATATACTTATAAAGTACTGTATATATATATATATATATATATATATATATATATATATATACTGCTCAGTGGCCAGCAGATCAGACTGTGCTAGTACTGGGCAGCTTCCAGGTATGAATGTGGAACTGTGTGAGTTTGACAGGTCATCGTTGCAAATGAGAATTTGTTCTCAATTGACTTACCTGGATACTGTAAATAAAGGTTAAATACAGTAAATATATATATATATATATATATATATATATATATATATATATATATATATATATATATATATATATATATATACTTGTACCACGTTGGTATGTACTACTACTGCAGTACTTTTACAGGGATATATTTATATGTAGTACCATCATGAAACATGTATCACCTATTTTGTACTACAATATTTAATGATTGTACGATTGACCCAGTGAAACTATGGGTAGCTTGTGTGTGGCTGATCTAAAGTAATGTTTCAATGGTATTTCACAATAAATTTGTTTTTTGAACCAATGATTGTGCAAGTGCAATATTTCTTTAAAGATATGAATGCACAATGCAATGTTTTGAACATTGGATAGCCTGTGTTACAAGTGATGATCGTTTTGAGTTTTGTGTCTAGAGTTTGGAAAAATGACATTACAGTTCTGAAATTAGTAGCAAAGTGATTATAAAAAACTTTATTATAGTATATAATTATTATTATAACTATGTTTTCTGGCGCATGCAAGAAGTTACTCTACTCAAAAGACCAAGATTCTTTGTGAATAGAACATGTGCAGAACACGAATCAATGTTTCTCTGTGTCTCCGTATGTCTCTGTGTGTCTCCGTATGTCTCTGTATTTCTCTTGTTTGTCTCCGTATGTCTCTGTGTGTCTCCGTATGTCTCTGTGTCTCCGTATGTCTCTGTGTCTCCGTATCTCTCTGTGTGTCTCCGTATGTCTCTGTGTCTATGTGTGTCTCCGTATGTCTCTGTGTGTCTATGTGTGTCTCCGTATGTCTCTGTGTGTCTCTGTATGTCTCTGTGTTTCTCCGTATGTCTCTGTGTGTCTATGTGTGTCTCCGTATGTCTCTGTGTGTCTCCGTATGTCTCTGTGTTTCTCCGTATGTCTCTGTGTGTCTCCGTATGTCTCCGCATGTCTCTGTGTGTCTCCGTATGTCTTTGTGTGTCTACGTGTGTCTCCGTATGTCTGTCTCTGTGTGTCTGTGTTTCTGTGTTACTCTGTGTTTCTGTGTCTCTGTGTGTCTTTCTGTGTATTTGTGTCTCTGTGTGTCTCTGTGTGTTTCTGTGTGTCTCTGTGTTTCTATGTTTCTATGTTTCTGTGTGTTTCTTTGTGCAGGCGGCAGAAGCTGTGGGAACAGGAAGTGTGTGCGGTCGGCCTGCAGAAAGCGTCTCTGATTCGAGTGTTGCTTCGTTTCCAGAGAAACCGGCTGCTGCTGGTTGTTGCCATCTCCGTCGTCTTCATGGTGGCACTTTTCTGCTGTTCAGTGAGTCATCTTACATTACATCACAAGTGTTTTTCCTTTTTTAATTGTAATTTGTCCCACTTTACACTGTATTAGGCACACTCACCAGGAATTCTACCTTTATGAAGCTCATACTGAATATATGATACACTTTTTAGATTTGGAGTACTTTTGTGTTTTAAATTCACAACAAAGTCTCATTCCCAACCTGTCACATTGTTGAAGCTGGGTCAACTGCCTTTGCTGTTAATTACTGACAGAAAAAGTCTCCTATAGCATCCATCAGATCAGCAGCTCAACCACGGCAGTCTAAGATAACGTAGTTATATCATGGCTGTGAACCAATCAGATTGCTTGTGATGTGATTTATAATACATATTTCAACACATCAACAGTAATGTGTCTGTGTGTTCTCTCAGGGAGTCCTGGTCCAACAGCAGAGAGTAGTATGTAGAGAGACAGCAGTAGAGAGACAACAGTAGAGAGTTGTATGTAGAGAGACAACAGTAGAGAGTAGTATGTAGAGAGACAGCAGTAGAGAGACAACAGTAGAGAGTAGTATGTAGAGAGACAGCAGTAGAGAGTAGTATGTAGAGAGACAACAGTAGAGAGTAGTATGTAGAGAGACAGCAGTAGAGAGTAGTATGTAGAGAGACAACAGTAGAGAGTAGTATGTAGAGAGACAACAGTAGAGAGACAACAGTAGAGAGTAGTATGTAGAGAGACAACAGTAGAGAGACAACAGTAGAGAGTTGTATGTAGAGAGACAACAGTAGAGAGTAGTATGTAGAGAGACAGCAGTAGAGAGACAACAGTAGAGAGTAGTATGTAGAGAGCCAACAGTAGAGAGTAGTATGTAGAGAGACAACAGTAGAGAGTAGTATGTAGAGAGACAGCAGTAGAGAGTAGTATGTAGAGAGACAACAGTAGAGAGTAGTATGTAGAGAGACAGCAGTAGAGAGTAGTATGTAGAGAGACAACAGTAGAGAGTAGTATGTAGAGAGACAACAGTAGAGAGACAACAGTAGATAGTAGTATGTAGAGAGACAACAGTAGAGAGACAACAGTAGAGAGTAGTAATGTTTTGGCAAAATGTGATAAAATCTGTTATAAAATATATATTGTACAACTAGTATGATACTACCCAGCCAGCAATGACATGTGGGGCCCAGATGGGGGCTTCATGGGCGGCAAATGTGGGCCCCATCATGGGCTTGCACCCGGGATCCACATTGGGGCAAGTCGTGGAAGCCCAGACATACTAAAAGTGGGACCTGTAAGGGTCTTATGTGGGTCCTAACTGGGTAATTCATGTCAGACCCATTTGGGCCCCACCTGCCCAAAGGGGTTTAAAGTGGGTTTGCACCCAGGATCCAGCCGTGGATGCCCAGATGGGTTTTAAGTGGGACCTGTAAGGGTCTTATGTGGGTCCTAACCGGGTAATTCATGTCAGACCCATTTGGGCCCCACCTGCCTAAAGGGCGTTTAAAATGGGCTTGCACCCGGGATCCATACGGGGGCCAGCCGTGGATGCCCAGATGGGTTTTAAGTGGGACCTGTAATGGTCTTATGTGGGTCCTAACTGGGTAATTCATGTCAGACCCATTTGGGCCCCACCTGCCCAAAGGGGTTTAAAGTGGGTTTGCACCCACGATCCAGCCGTGGATGCCCAGATGGGCTTTAAAAGGGACCTATAAGGGTTTTATGTGGGATCTTAACCTGGCAATTCATGACAGACCCATTTGGGCCTCCCCTAACTAAAGGGCGTTTAAAATGGGCTTGCACCCGGGATCCACACGGGGGCCAGCCGTGAATGCCCAGATGGGTTTTAAGTGGGACCTGTAAGGGTCTTATGTGGGTCTTAACTGGGTAATTCATGTCAGACCCATTTGGGCCCCACCTGCCTAAAGGGGTTTAAAGTGGGCTTGCACCAGGATTCAACCGTGAATGCCCCTATGGGCTTAAAGTGTGCTCTATAAGGATCTTATGTGGGTCCTAACTGGGCAATTCATGCAAGGCCTATCTAAGCCCAACCATGCCAAATGATTTAAGGAAGCAATCTAAGAAAAACGAAGAATGAATATAAATCCAAGATAAATAAAAGACACTTGACGCTTTGAACTGCAAGAAATATATTGTTAAATTGAACAAAAATGATCTATAAAAAACAATTTAAATGTCACAACATACCGGTAAACAAATCAAAAATATATTTTTAAAAAATCTGAAAAAAAAAACACCTCTCCAAAAAATACATTAATACAAAATACACTCATGGCGTCTGAAGGAACTGTAAGGTGATGGGAATGGTTCAGGTAGAGTGAAGGTGTGGTGAGCAAACAGTCTCGGTCAGAAGACATCAGGTGGTATGGAGTGAGGAATGAAACAGGGAGAAGGCAGGGTTCAATGCAGCACCAGTGGTATTTTATTATTTATCATTCACAGTGACGTGGATTCATTGCAGTTACTGTGTGCTGCAGAAAGGGATAACAAAAACATAATACAATTAATGATAGTGGTTAATTAACACATATTGCAAACAAACAAATGCACAGGCTTTCAGATAGTACAACAATCAATATATCCACATTGCTGGCAAACAATGGCATTCAGTTAGCAGTGCACATGGTAGCATAGCAAAGACACAGTAATTCATGGCATAAAACAAACAAATGATAACTTGATTCACGTTAACTCCTGACGACTCACACAGGTTGCATTGGAGTGCCGGCAGAGTGAGCAAAGAATGAGCCAAAGGGTTCACAATCAATTTATAGGCAACAGGTGAGGTGGGCGTGGTCAGGCAGCAGATAGCAAAAGCCTCCTTGAAAAAAGTGGAACGGAGTTGAAAGGGAATGGGATGGCAAGAGTCTTTTCAGCGTCTGTGTGCTGGACGCTCCTTTTTCTCTTTGGGCTCTTGCAGCCCTCTCCCCTCCACGGTCACGTGCGCCAGTAAACCACTTCAACAGCGCCATTTCCACTTCACATTTTGAGTCATTGCATTACTCTTCAGTGCACCTAAAAACAGAGGAGCATAAGTCAATTTAGCAAGGTTCTTTTTTGCCCCAACAAGTGCATGTTCTGCTCTTTCAATGGGTTGTCTCAGTCCGTTTTTTAGCGCTAACAGTCACAGAGATATTCAAGCAGTTTAGCACTGTGATGGCCACAGCTGTGGCCAGACAGCCATCTTAAAGGCGGTAACCTCATACACTCACATTTATCTTAGTTCATGCCGTTTTCCTTAAGATTGGTTTCTATATCTTTTCAGACACATTACATATTTTGTTCTAAACATTTATTTAGTTTTAAATAACTTACAGGGCACTGGATTTGGTTTACATATATACTTTATTAGTTTTGGATTGGTTTTCTAATATAACGGTTTTCTTTGAGCTTACCAGTGTTGCGGATTCCACACCCTGGAGTGAGGGCTGCAGGGACAAAGGGGTGGCGTCTGGAACCACAGCAGCTTTATATGAGTGGTGGCTGAATTGGAATCTACCACTACTTGTTATGTCAGGGGGGGGTTAGCTTTATTTGTCCTCAAGATATTTGAGTTTTGATTTGTATTGTCTTTAGTACATTTATTCAGTTAATGTTAATTAAGATTACATTTCTTTTGGAGTAAGTGTTTAGTTGTTTTCTTTTGTTATTTGTAATTTACATATTAGTGTTATTGTTAGTCTCCCCCTGGGTGTCAATCCTGGTCTGATCACCCAGTATATAAGTCCCCTTTGTTTCTTGTATAGGTCAGTTGTATTTTTGATTTTGTTATGTTCAGAGCTTAAGTTCAGTTTGTTTGTTTGACCTCTTTTAAGGGCCCAAACTTTATCTTTATCTGTTGTCAAAATTTTTTGTGGGTAAAATAAAAAAAAACTTTTTTGAAATCTCCTTGTGACTTCTCATGCCTAACTGCTTGGTCCCTGACAAGCACCATGGATTTCGTTTTCTAGTTAGTGCTCACCTTTCTTTGAAAAGAAGTCAGTTACCAATTGTTTCCCCTCATTCTGTTTTCTCTCCTCCTCCTGTCTTTCCTTTCTTTTTGGTAGCATGATTTGGCTTTCTTTGAGAAAAGACATTTCTACAGCAGAAGTTTGCGCTCCACCAGACGCTCAACTGAACTGGCTAACGTAATGCATGCAGGTGGACTAAACCATTTGGCACATTAGCAAGGGGGGGGTGAGACCTTTTTGTATACAAAATAGTCAGTCAATCATCCAAGTTATTCTGCCAATACACAAACTTTACATTTCATCTGATATGCATTATGAAATGTTATTAGGAAATAAAAAATATCCAGGTAAAATAAAATATATTCCAGACTTTTTCAAGGGCCCTCTCTCCCCTTGGGCCCTGGTAATCAGTATTGGTTTTACCTCCGGTCCGATGCCCCTGGTGTCTGTGCTGCTGCTCGTCTTTATCCAGAGAGAGCGAACACTAAGCGACGCACAGGTCTGCTTCAGAGCTCCGTCTATCGTGATATATTAATTATTGTCCAACCTCTCCCGCTGTTTTTCCTTTTGGTTATATTCTACATCAGATTAAACAGCACAAACCAAAAATACAGACCAAAAAAAAATCTGCAGTGTTATTTTTCTGGCAAAATAATATTTCAACTTACCTCAATTTGTGAATGTCTGATATAAGTTCTCCTTGAAGTCACAGCTAGCAGCAGTGCTTTCCGAATGGACTGCTAACGTTTTGAGCGCGAAACAAGGCCTTTGCATACAGGCCCCTTATAAATGTCCTAAGAACTGCTTGACCAAATAACAATTAAATACAATAAATTCGTAAATTGAGAGAATTAACAAACGTTAACTGCTCCGCTGGCTTCATTATGAATGAGCCTAATTAGATGTTGTGTGCATAACAGGCGGAAAGAGTACTGAAAATCTGTACTCAAGTACAAGTACTGTTACTATGCTAAAATATTACTCTGTTACAAGTAAAAGTACTGGTTTTAGAGAAATACTCAAGTAAAAGTACAATTTGTAAAAACTACTCAGAGTATTAGTTACTTTTAACCACCGTCTCTTCTCCAGAGTAGGGCTGGATGTGTGTTTTCCTTTACCGAAAGTTAAAATGCCAACAATCTATTAATCATTAATAATTGATTAGATACAAAACAAGTGTTTTTCCCTCATTTTTTTCTCAAACAGATCTACTGTACCTTTTACAGCCAACACATCAGTCATTGTTGGTGTATGTGCTACACCTTGATAGAAACACATGCTACTCCTTGGTCCAAGGACATCTGACACAGAAGTGGAAGAGAGATTGATGATGAGGCCTCCTGCAAGTCCTTTTCTAACAAATATTGAATTACAATTTCCTAAGAGGTAATAAATGCATCATATTCATGTCCATAAAGGGACTAGCTGTCTGTGAGCTATTTGGCCTCATCTTCAAAAATGAAGTACCGTAAAACTTCGAATAGGATCCCGGAGTTTTATTTGATCAAATAGACCATTGGGACAGGCATCTATGGGATGTGGATAACCGTATGGGGTTATTTGTAGGGATGCTTGACATTGATTTTGTACCGATATCCGATATACCAATATTGTCCAATGCTTAATTTCCGATACCGATATTAGCCGATACAGATACCGAAACAAATGATCGTTTATAGGCTTACTGCCCACTGTTCCTTGACTCCCTTGATACTGGGGATTTGAATGTTTTGAAGGACTAGCCAGCAACCGGTAGGCTAACTGGGGGTGTGGTGCTTACTACCCCTTCGAGAGAAGATGCCAACTGAACATTTCTTTGACTGAGGTAAACTGAAAACAAATAGCCACACAAGAACAAAAATTCAACTCATTCCACTCATTGGGGCTTAGATCTACCCTGCTCAAGAATTTATTTACTCTGCAAATCCTGTGTGTATGCTGGTTGGCCAACAACCTACACCCAAATTTTGTCTGCATTCGCTTTGAGAGGAAAGAAGCTTTCCAATAAGGTATAAAATGACATACTTTAGTCATTTTAAACCATTTCAAAAAACCGATACCGATATTTACCGATATTGAATTTTAAAGCCAATATCGGCCGATGATATCGAGCATAGTTATTTGTCTAAATATGTGTTTCTGCCCCAAGGGAGAGGCGTCTGGGACTGGGCTATTATTTGAATTGTTACGGTAGGCCTGCAACCTTTCTGAGAGTCCACTAATCAGCATAATTCAACACAGCGTAAACTTTAACCTATTTTGATGTTTTTTACATTTTTGGGAAGTTACATTTTTCATTTTCTGCACAACTAACAAAAATGACTGATGGATTGTTTTGGCAAAAGATCTACATGTATGCAATGTTTGTTCTTTGATGACTAGTGTGATTTGAAATGTATTGAGTTACAATTACTTAATCTCAACATGCTTGATTAGCCTAAATGTAGAGTTACTACAAGTTAATAAAAATTGTACAGTAAGTAATTACAAAACTCAATAGGCCTACATAGTTACTTTGCGCCTCTGCCATGCAGGACCCATATATGTGTTCCCAGATCAAACCCATGCCCACTTGGCCCATAAAAATGCCATGTAGGACCCATATATGCATTCCCAGATCAAACCCATGCCCACTTGGCCCATAAACAATCTATGCAGGACCCATATATGCGTTCCCAGATCAAACCCATGCCCACTTGGCCCATGAATATGCAATGCAGGACCCATATATGTGTTCCCAGTTCAAACCCATGCCCACTTGGACCATAAAAATGCCATGCAGGACCCATATATGCGTTCCCAGATCAAACCCATGCCCACTTGGCCCATGAATATGCTATGCAGGACCCATATATGTGTTCCCAGTTCAAACCCATGCCCACTTGGACCATAAAAATGCCATGCAGGACCCATATATGCGTTCCCAGTTCAAACCCATGCCCACTTGGACCATAAAAATGCCATGCAGGACCCATATATGCGTTCCCAGATCAAACCCATGCCCACTTGGCCCATGAATATGCTATGCAGGACCCATATATGCGTTCCCAGTTCAAACCCATGCCCACTTGGCCCATAAACATTCTATGCAGGACCCATATATGCGTTCCCAGATCAAACCCATGCCCACTTGGCCCATAAAAATGCCATGTAGGACCCATATATGCGTTCCCAGTTCAAACCCATGCCCACTTGGACCATAAAAATGCCATGCAGGACCCATATATGCGTTCCCAGATCAAACCCATGCCCACTTGGCCCATAAACATTCTATGCAGGACCCATATATGCGTTCCCAGTTCAAACCCATGCCCACTTGGCCCATAAACATTCTATGCAGGACCCATATATGCGTTCCCAGTTCAAACCCATGCCCACTTGGACCATAAACATTCTATGCAGGACCCATATATGCGTTCCCAGATCAAACCCATGCCCACTTGGCCCATGAATATGCTATGCAGGACCCATATATGCGTTCCCAGATCAAACCCATGCCCACTTGGCCCATGAATATGCTATGCAGGACCCATATATGCGTTCCCAGTTCAAACCCATGCCCACTTGGCCCATAAACATTCTATGCAGGACCCATATATGCGTTCCCAGATCAAACCCATGCCCACTTGGCCCATAAATATGCTATGCAGGACCCATATATGCGTTCCCAGTTCAAACCCATGCCCACTTGGCCCATAAACATTCTATGCAGGACCCATATATGCGTTCCCAGTTCAAACCCATGCCCACTTGGCCCATAAACATTCTATGCAGGACCCATATATGCGTTCCCAGTTCAAACCCATGCCCACTTGGACCATAAACATTCTATGCAGGACCCATATATGCGTTCCCAGATCAAACCCATGCCCACTTGGCCCATGCCTGTCCCTTATGGGGCCCATGTAATCAGCTCATATGGGCTTCCTATGTGGGACTCATACTACAAAACCTACATGGGACCCGCTGATTTCACCCAGCCAAAGCCCATGCCCACACAGATACCATGGAACCCATCTGGGCCCCACATGTCATTGCTGGCTGGGTAGATAAGAGATTGCCTTAAAATAAGGAAAGATCTTCTCCCTCCATGTATCACCTTCAGTTGCCACAGCATAGCTGCAGTCATCCACGGAAAATCTGCTGTGATACAGTCGCTAACAGCCGCAGTGGTATACCACTGAAGCAGCCGCGCTTGCTGCGGATGGCTCGCTGTTGTATAGTCCATACCAAAAACGCCTTAAGCGTAAACATTCAAAATGCAAGATCAGCTAAATGACTTCATGCAGTGTAAAATCCCCAGAAAGAGGTGGTCTTGAGCCTTGAAAGTAGCCAATTGAAGCTTTACACGCATGTTCTGAGAGTGATCATTGGAGCATTTTTCAGGGGGAGGATCTCTCTTTTTGGACAATATAAAGTGAAGTTAGACAAAGGAATCTTCAGCAAGCTTACTGGTACTTGCTCAGGGTTTTTCTCTGTTATCTTTTGTGCACATTAAAAGTTCTTTTGCACATCTGACTCTGATTATATGAGACCTCGTTTTGGGACTTTTTCATACTTTGAAGAGAACTTGAAGAGAAGTCGACAAAGTGCAGCTGGCAATAAGGTCCGTGCCTATAAATCTGGCCTCGTACATGGACATATATATATTTTATTTCTACAGTATGTAGAGACAACAGTAGAGAGTAGTATGTAGAGCCAACAGTAGAGAGTAGTATGTAGAGAGACAACAGTAGAGAGTAGTATGTAGAGAGACAACAGTAAAGAGTAGTATGTAGAGAGACAACAGTAGAGTAGTATGAAGAGAGACAATAGTAGAGAGTTGTATGTAGAGAGAAAGCAGTAGAGAGCAGCAGAGAGACAACAATAGAGAGTAGTATGTAGAGAGACAGCAGTAGAGAGCTGCAGAGAGACAGCAGTAGAGAGTAGTATGTAGAGAGACAGCAGTAGAGAGCAGTATGTAGAGGGACAACAGTATTACCCGCCCCGGTTTTCTCAGACAGTGATATTTAATGTGCAAAGAAATTAGACGTTGCAGCTGTTGTATGTGTTTATTATATCATGGCTGTGAACCAATCAGATTGCTTGTGATGTGATTTATAATACATATTTCAACACATCAACAGTAATGTGTCTGTGTGTTCTCTCAGGGAGTCCTGGTCCATGAGATCCTCCTCTACATCCTCAAACTGGAGTCATTCTCAGTTTGGGGGGGCCTGGGTCTGTGTTTGGGTCTGGCCTTTATGGACCTCTTAAGGATCAGCTCTATGAATCTGTTTTGGGCCATAGGCTTACGGACAGGAATCAGGATGAAAACAGGTTTCTGCATGCTGGGCTTCCGCAAGATCATCACTCTGAGGACACACAGCGAAGTCTCTGTGGGACAGGTAGGACAACCCCCCCCCCCCTCCAAGTCCTCCAATGACTTAGTGGCTGCGGGAAATACGTCCTCATATCTAAACCAGAGAAGGTACTGGTTGCAGTTTTAGTCACGTGGTAAAGTTGTGAAATGGTCCCAGTCTGGTTAGGTTTAGACACCAAAACTACTGAGTTGATAAAAAGATGGAGGTTTGTTCCCTAAAGTAATAAAAACTCTGTTTCCTTTTCTTTTGAAACGGGACATCAACCCCGGTCTATTGGGTGAGAGCCCTGTGTTTGTTTGACTCTAGGTCAGAACTACTACGACCACTAGAGGGCTCCACCACTACAGACCTAAATATAGGTCAGAACTACTACGACCACTAGAGGGCTCCAGCACTACTAACATAAATGTAGGTCAGAACTACTACGACCACTAGAGGGCTCCACCACTACTGACCTAAATATAGGTCAGAACTACTACGACCACTAGAGGGCTCCACCACTACAGACCTAAATATAGGTCAGAACTACTACGACCACTAGAGGGCTCCACCACTACTAACATAAATATAGGTCAGAACTACTACGACCACTAGAGGGCTCCACCACTACAGACCTAAACCAAACTGCAAACTGTCTCTGGGCGACAAAATGAAACTGTCTGTCTGTGTGTCTGTCTCTCTGTCTTTCTGTGTATCTGTGTTTCTGTGTGTCTGTGTGTGTGTCTGTCTGTCTGTCTGTCTGTCTCTAACTTTCTGTGTGTCTGTGTGTCTGTGTGTCTACCAGATAGTGAATGTTTTGACCAGCGACAGCTACAAGCTGTTTGAAGCTGTGTTTTTGTGCCCGACTTTGCTGCCCTCCCCTTTCCTGTTGATCATGTGTGCCGTCAACTCCTGCCACATACTCGACTACACTGCTCTCATCAGCATCTTCATCTTTCTCTTCTTCATCGTCCTCCAGGTTTGTGGACTGACTTTTCTACAGAGAGACAACAGTCTGAGAGATTTTATTAGCTCCTTTTGTTTCATTTCGTTTCTTCACAGGGCCTGAAGTTAACTGTTGCAGATGGCCTTTAAAATCGAAGATACAATTAATCAGTGGGGTGCAGAATTTTCTACAGACAACAAAACAACACAACAACAAAAACACCCATGATTTTCAACAGCAGAGCAACGCCAGACAATTAATCCTGGACCTGGCCTGTACACCTGTTTGCAATTTTGTGTTGGGGGAATTTCTCACTTGCACTAAGTTAGTGGGTCCCTAGAAATGAAAAATCAACGAGGTGCTCGTCCGCCATAGTGACACAAATTGTGCAATGGTCAAATCAAATATGGCCACCATCGGCTATGATGAAAATCTATCTTTTGTGTTTCTGAATGTTTATACACATATGTAATACCTCTACTTTGACTAATTATTGTATGTGGAATTAATTTCTGCCATTGATATGACCATATTGGGTGATTTTGACCTTGGTTTCCTCTTTTCAAGAATCTCAAAAGACATGTACATGCAAACTAATTCAAATTTATATTCTGCCCTTATACTGTAGAATATCCAGTGCTAGCACAGGTAGAGGCACTGAAAACTACACTGGCTGCAAATCAACATTGCCCAGAGCAGTTTGAGGCCTTGATTGAACAAGTGCAGAAGTTGAATCAGGACTTTTTGGAGTTTGAGAAGGAGTGTGAAGTGAACTCAGAGCTCTGCCAATTCTTTGGAGTTTGACTGGAATTGGTGGCCATCATCAAAAATGCTTTAGTCTCCGAAAGAGAAGGAAACTGGAACCTAAATGTGGCTACTATAGAAGATTCTATGCCAATATTTGCAGAATGTGACTGCATAAACTAACTTTGTCATGGCTCATGGTATCTTGAACAAATCAAAGTGCTAGAGTTCACACATACTGAGATCTACTGGCGCTTCTCTTTAGGCCAGTGGGTTGTGCAGGATCGCCCTGGCTGGTTCTGTGCTGTGGGAGGTGACATGAAGGCCGAGCAGACCATTCCATGAGATTGGGATGATCACTGATATCCTCAACTTTCTCAACAACAACCACACTTTGAAACAGACAGAATGCCATCTCCAGCATGCACTGAGCACCACTTGTCGCCTTATATTCAACCAAAATGTTTCAAAGCTGCTGGACTTTGTGCTAAAGCGGCAGAATCCATACTCAGTGACAGTCAATGGGCCTGTTCCACTGCACAATCTGCTCACCAAGCAGGCTGTCGACCGAGGTGTCACTCTTCACTTGCTCAATTGTCTCCAAAATGGGAAGCATGTCTACTGCTTGTACAGGCAGGAGAGCTTAGTTGAGAAGACCAAGAAAATTAGCACAACTGTACGTAAGAGAAAACTACCTCAGTTCAAACGAACAACCACAGAAGACACCGACAATAAGTATGAAGGAGCAGAAGTTTCATCCAAAGACGTGGCCGAGGCACGGGGCGTGAGTATGCAGCAGATACTTTCTCATGATGTGCTTTCAGCATCTCCCCTATTTGATGGTGACCTTCCTTCATGTCAACAAGTCAAAACTTGTCAGTGATATTGAGCCTCGACCCGATCTCACCCAATGGAGTATTGAGTCTACTTATGCCACTCATGTTGTGGTAGACTTCATGTCGAAGATGCAACAGATGCCTCTTGCACAATTCCCTACTTTAGGTGCTGTCATCAATGCCATCATAAGCTCAACATCATCCCTCTGCCAAGAGCTGGAGTTCATCCATCTTGTACTAAATTTAAATTCCTACATCAAGATGTTTCTTAAAGAAGGGGAGTGCATGGACGCGTACAGACTCAACAACAGGCATTGACATCATTGGCATGAACAGACACACACCCATCCCTCAGCAACTTGACAAGTTCTGGGTGTCTGAGGAAAACAAGCAGAATCTTCAGCTGTTAGCTCGGGATATGGTGTGCAATCAAACCAGTGGCAATGCTACTGTCATTGTCAGCTCTTTTGTCATTGATGATGAGGTGCTACCAGCTGGGGGCAAAGAAATCCCAGACCTCTTGAACTGGATTGAGGAGGCTGGTGCATGTTGAGAGGGCTGTTCAAGTGAAGCAGTGCAATAGAGTTGTCATAGTTTCCAATGACACAGACACCTTTGTATTGCTTCTCCACTACAGCCCATACTTCCAAGAACTCGAGATGAAGGAGATCTGGCAGCAGTACGGCACTGGTGAGAGGCAGCGAATTCTTCCACTCCATCAAGTAGTCTCTCGTCTTGGAGCGTCACTGTCAAAGACAGTAATTAAAGCACATATCCTGACTGGAAATGACTGTATGAGCAAGGTGGGGACTAAACATGCTGCTATGGCTTCTGACCCAGTCCAATACTTAGCCAACTTTGGAGAGGCAGATACCTTGACAGAGCAAGATGCAGCATTGGCTGAGAAGTGCTTGGTGTGTGTGTGTGTGTGTCTGGGCTGGGGTCAGGTCACTTACAAAAGCTAAGACATTTGATGACTTCAGGGTAGAAATCTACCTCAGTGGATGTGCTGGAATTAACTTTGGCACACTCCTGCCATCAGAATGTCTGAAGCTCTTACCACCAAGTGTGCTCACGGTACGTAAGTGTGCAGGCAAGTGAGACAATTGCAGATGTGGCTGTCATGCTGCTGGAGTTAAATTCACTGTATTCTGCCATGGAAAAATCATCCTGTAAAAACCCATCCCACTAACATGCATGCACACATACAGTATACTTTGAGAGAAATCAGACTATATGGTGCACTTTTAGTTAATTTGGTATGATGTAATTTGTATCACTTCTATTGCTACATAGTTTTATTTGCACCCAATTGTTTTATTTTATATCATTGTACTAAAACCCAATTAAAATAAAAGTTCAAAGGGGATATTTCTTATTGTTACGTTTCTTCTCTTCATGTCTTGTTATAATTTAAACAAATCATTGTGGAAAAAATACAATAAAAAGGGACTATAAAGGAAAAAATCTAATCAAATTATTGAAATATTATGTTGACATTGACATCCTTATTGTTAAAAACAATGGGCCTCATTCACCAACCGTTCTTACGAAGAAATGTGTTCTTAAACCCTTCTAACGCACTTTTTTACGAAGATTCTGACATTCACTAATGTTTTCTTAACTTGGATTTGTTCTTAGCTAAGAACAAAATCTACGAACACTGAAAAGCACTCTTACGCACATTTGAGTGATGACAATTTGCTCCAAATGATTGCTTACTGCATTTTATTTAATTCTACAGTCGTTTACAATGATAGTATTGTGCTGTAATGTATTTCTGATCATTTGTTGATAAAAAATCATATTATTCAAAAAAGACACTAACACTGCAATTTACATCAGCAATTAAACTGATTAAATCCTGCGTTATTTGGTGATTGATCGCTATTTATAGGGCCGAAATGCAGTGGTAGAATGTAACAAAGTACAAATTCTTCGTAACTGTACTTAAGTACATTTTTCACGTATCTGTACTTTACTTAAGTAGACTCAATAGTGCCTACTTATGACTTTTACTTTGTTACATTTTGCAGCAATTATCTATACTTTCTACTCCACTACATTTCTACAATGTTCCATTACATTTTCTGATCAGTTTCCCCCCTGCCAAAACGTCTTCCTGACCGTCACACATTTGTCTCACCAGTGAAGTTTGGTTGCCATAGATACTGTATATATGGGGCACCGCTGATCCAAGCCGGCTCCGGTGCTCCAGAGCCCGGGCGCAGCGCCGCTGACCCTCGGTAATACAGCCCCGGTAAAAGTGAAAATGAAAACGTTTGTTTTTTTATTATTCCCGTTTTTAAATCAAAGTTGCCATCTGTTTCTCTCCACAGCGTCGTTTACTCCTCTGCCAGGCTGTGTAAGACGCGTTCATATCTTATTTATTTGGCTGGACCTGTTCACATCTCCCCATCTGCGCTGCTTCACACACTTTATTTGCTTACTTGCATGGTTAAAGAAAATGAAATACATCCATGAATAAAACCAAACCGCATTCCAATTCTAACATATTTCCGTTTCATGGTTAGGATAGGAACTTTTCTTAAAAGCCAGGCCTTGTTTGTGGTTGTGGACACCTTCTACTTTTACTAAAGTAAATATGTCTCTGGTTATTTGTACTTTTATTTAAGTACTGAGATTCAGTACTTCCTCCACCGCGGCTCCGACAAGCTCCGACAACCTGTCTCCCAGGAGGTGCACAGGAAGTGTCATGTCCTTATATGTGCATTTTTGGGGCGTTTTCTTATGCTAATTAGGAACAACTGGCACGCGCTTTCAGTTACAAAGACGTGGGATTCATCAATCCTAAGAACACAGCTGCGAACAAATCGGCTGTTTAAGAACACGTCATGAATCCAGCGTAAACGTTTCTTAGAAACCTTCTTAAGAACATATTTAAGAGAAAACTTAGGAAGATATTGGTGAATGAGGCCCATTATTAGCAATGAGTGTTAAATGTCAGATTTAGTAGAATTAGAATTACTACATCTGGTTTTTTATTCCTAATAATGGCAAGTTATGGCCAAGGTCTTCATAATAGGAAAATGACCTTGACCATGACCTTATTTTAATCAATTTCACATACCATAATACACCTAAATGGAGGTATTATATAGATTTTTATTGATCCCAAAAATTTGAAATTACAGTGTTACAGCAAGCAAAATATCAGGCACACATACATTACATTACATGTGTATATACATTCAGAAACAAAGAAGTTGGATTTTCATCATCATCCGAAGGCGGCTATATTTTATTTGACCATTATGATGAGCACCTCAGTGATTTTTCATGTCTAGGGACCCACTAACTCAGTTCAAGTGAGAAATTCCCCCAACACCAAATTGCGAACGGGTCTACAGGCCAGGTACTGGATCAAATCTGATTCCTGTTTACACTGGCACGCAGATGCACAGTGTGTGTGTGTGTCTGTCTGTGTGTGTGTGTGTGTGTGTTTGTCCATGTCTATGTGTGTGTGTGTCTGTCTGTGTGTGTGTGTCTGTGTGTCTGTCCGTGTATCTGTGTGTGTGTGTGTGTGTGTCCGTGTGTATGTCTGTGTGTGTGAGTATGTGTGTCTGTGTGTGTGTGTGTCTGCTAAGAAAACGTTCTGTGTTGAGGAGCAGAACTTAGCTTAACGTTTGAACCCTGGTGGACAGAGATCATTTTTGTCTCCAAACGTAGTAGTGCAGATGGAGCCTGAGAGTGTGACCATGGTTTCTGTGTGTCAGTTTGTGTCTGCCAGGCTCATTAACCGGTTCCAGAAAAAGGCTGGGGAGATCACAGACAGCCGAGTCCGCTCCATCAATGAGGTCCTCAGCTCCATCAAACTCATCAAGATGTATGTGTGGGAGGAGTCCTTCTACAGGAAAACCACAGGTAAGAAGATTCCCACTGTAACGGTTGTGTTAACTGATGTGACATGTAATATTATGCCTTCTCTCTTCGGCTCTAACCAGCCCTTTGTTACCATGGAGACGCCACATTGCAGACGTTAATGATTGTTCGGGGTGCACGGCTCAAGTCTGCTGATTATCGCTGATCGTTACACACTGGTGAGGTTGATGACAGTCAGCTGTCACAGTCTGTTATTGTAAATTGTGTGTGTGTGTGTGTTTGTGTGTGTGTATGTGTGTGTTTGTTTGTGTGTGTGTGTGTGTGTTTTAGTGTGCGTGTGTCTGTGTTTGTGTATGTGTGTGTGTTTGTGTATGTGTATGTGTGTGTGTGTGTATGTGTGTGTGTGTGTGTCAGACATCAGGACAATAGAGAGGAGGATGTTGGATAAAGCTGCTCTGGGGTCCATTCTTCGTACGTTGCTTAAAACATCCAAGATCAAATGACACATCCTAGATGATATCATCGTGCTAACCATGATCTGGCTAATTAGGTTCTTCGAACACACCTGCTGTTGATGATTAGTATAGCTGGATTGAGTTAGTGAGATGATTGCGCGTTCATGCGCTTGTTTAAAAGGGGAGATGTATCGATAGGAGAAACATTGATCAGCAATGCTGCTATTGGCTGCTCAACATGGCCAAAGAGCGCGTTCAGTTTTTCAACGCAGCAGAGCAAGAACTATTATTGGAATGGTATGCTGAGTTTGAAACAATAATTAAAACGCCAGGGAACACCTCAAAGTCTGCAAAAGCCAGGAGAGAGGGCTGGCAAAAAAGAAGCAGACAAATTAAATGTTCCATGTTATGGTTATATCACTTATTACAGTATATATTCTTGTATTTTAATAATTTCATAATTGCTTAATGTCAGAGCCAGCTCAGGACCCACTAGAACATGGGAACAAGTAAAAGTGAAGTACAAGAATATTCTTCAAACTAGTAAGCTTTTCTACTTCTACTGTTTAGTCTCTTTTACCCAAAAACATTTTAAATGATGTGTTTGTCTGTTTATAACAGCAACCAAGAAAAAGGCGGAGCATAAAAAAACCTGGTCCTGCACCCCCACATTATACCCCGGCAGAAGAGCTGGCCCTTGGGCTGAATGCGAACCGACCCATTGTGGAGGGCATCCCTGGGGGCAGCTCTTCCTTAGACCTACAGCCAGGGACCAGTAACACCAACACCTTAATTACAGAGAAATGAGTTTTAAATCATCTTGCTACAGTGTAAATAATTTGTTGCTGCATTAAATTAAGTATGTCTATAATCCAAATGGCTGGTACAGTCATTCCAACAGATAAATACTGAGTCAATTGCTTTGACTTGTAAAGGTGAAAACTGCATAACTTAATGTAGTAATGTTTTGCAATATGTTATTGATCATATTTTTTTCCTAGTGTAGTTCATTGTAATGCCATTGTGTTCTCTTTTTTTCCGATGAGTCAAACTTTTAACGTGTGGCTCCAACAAGTTGATAATGTAGATGAGACCCTCCCGAGAAAAACAATATCTCTCAATCAGTAGATTATCGCACTGCGCTAAAGGATCCTGTTGATCTTGCAAAACGCGATTGCTTCAAAAAGCTCTTTGAATTATTCTGACACCTTCAGCAACAGGTTCCTGACGTAAAAACGGACAAGACATGGCTGCGACAGACTTCCCAAATCACCTCCGTTTATAGCCTATAGCCGGGATCTAATCCTGTTGACATGAAATAAGCCTGCTCGCGAGCAGGTTTAAGATTGCGCACCTGTTGCTATGACAGCAAGTCCAGGATGAGCGTCGAAGAACTAAACAATCCAAGATCATGCCAAATCGCCAACAATCAAACCCAGCTAAGTGAGTTAGCGACGTACGAAGAATGGGCCCCTGATCCAGAACTTCAGTGCGACCATCAGCCTTCTCGTCCCGATCATCGCCATCATGGTCACCTACACCATTCACACCTGGCTGGGTCTACCTCTCAGCACCAGCACCGTGAGGAACACTCACACTAAAACATTGATATTATAGATCAACCTGATCTCACAGAATTCCGTAAAATGGGCACGGACCCTTAACTCAAAATCCGTGGCAGTTTAACGGAATTGCAACAAAATCCATTAAACTCTCACGGAATAATTCCGTTAAATGAACACGGATTGCCAACGGATCGCCAAATTCCGTGATGGGCCCACGGAAGAATTCCGTGTAATGAACACAGATCGGCGAAAACGAAATACGGGCTTACGTGACACGCGGATCGCCGAAAAAAAACGGTGGGTGGGCTTACGGTTCCGTGACACGCGACAAGAACGGGACGGTTGGGTTCAGGAAAAGGTCATGGGTGGGCTTACGGTTCCGTGACACGCGACAACAACGGGACGGTTGGGTTCAGGAAAAGGTCGTGGGTGGGCTTACGGTTCCGTGCCACACGCGGGACATGCTTAAAAAAAAAAATAAAAATAAAAATTAAAACACAACCGACAAACGCCACACGCGGGACGTGAACTCCGCTCTCCTGAGTGAAAGTCCTGTATTTTACCCATCCACCACCCCAACCAACCTCCTTACGCGGAATTCCGGCCTTACATACTACTCACTACCGTGCCACGTCATCTTCTCATTGATTTTACATTGGCATTGTTTTCCGTGGTGGCCAAACGGAATTTTCACACATTCCGTACCACCACCACGGAATGAGCTGTTACCAGTCCGTGCCCATTTTACGGAATTCAGTGAGACCAGGCTGTATAGATATATTCTAGAGCTGTCAGTGGATTAAAATATGTAAATGTGCTTAATCTCATAGTTAACTCATGATTATTCACAAATTTTGTAATCTCTTCTGAAGTTTTTAATGCTCAAGATGAGAATTAGCACTTCTAAATCTGAGGCCATGGTTCTCAGCAGGACACCGATGGATTGACTACTTTGGGTAGTCTTTCCCCCAAGTAAAGGAGTTCAAGTACCTCAGGGTCTTGTTCCCCAGTGAGGGGACAAGAGGAGAGTGGCTGGAGAAATGCTTTATGGCTGGGTCATAACCGAAAGAACCTGATCCAGGGTACAAGCGGCCGAAATGTGTTTCCTCACGAGAGTGGCTGGTGTTTCCTTTAGAGATAGGGTGAGAAGGGAGAAGGCCTTGGGAAGCACCCAGGTCTAGGTAGAGAGATATTATATCTCCACCCTGGCCTTTAAAATGTTTGTTCTGCTTTGTTAAAGAGCTAAAAGAGAAGAGCTGGAGAATCTGAGGGGCCTTCCTGGTTCTTTATGGTTTATGTTGAGGCCTCACTCTCTGTTTCTTCATCAGGCTTTTCCTTTCGTCACTCTCTTGAACAGCGTGAAGTTTATTCTGTCAGCGTTGCCCACTTACATCGGTTTCTTTGCTGAAGCTGCTGTGTCTGTGTCTCGCCTCAAGGTAACGTACACTTTGACTCTCCTGAACTTCTCTGACAGTCTGACTGGAAACTTTGAGAGAAAAAGTTAATTTAAAGTTTGTGTGTGTTGCAGAGGTTACTGCTGACAGAGAATACAGAGCCATACATCAACCACAGCACCAGCAGCCCATCAGCGGTCGTCGTCATGGAGAATGCCACACTGTCCTGGACCAAACCACTCCACCACCCCGACACAGAGGACAGGGACAACCTAGTGTCTGAAGCCAGAGCTGCTGAAGGGATGCCTGTCCTGAGGAACGTCTCCTAAACTCTGCACAAGGTAAAACTGATGAGACCAATTGTTTACATGTGGTTCAGTCAGTCAGAGATTTAACCATTTATTGCAACAAATGGAAAAACAGTTAGCTTGGCAAAGGTTGTTCTGCTTTTAATGATGCTTCCTGGGTTATCCAAGCAGCATGTTAGGCTCAAAGAGGAGTAGTCTGAGGACCACCTAGGGAGACAACGCCATGTTAGGTGTTTAAACAAGACTTTATTGAATCAAGTTGAACCAAATAAGACCAAATTAAATAACCAAATTAACTATGTACAAAATGGGATCTGGAAATCAGTGGAGTAAATGGTGAAGGGTGTGCATGAGTGACAGAGGTGAGTGTGTGTTGGAGTAGTAATATGTAAATATAGCAAAAGGCAAACCTAGGACAACATAACCAAACCAAATCTTGGTGTGCTTGTGGAGACATCCAGAGCAGATGAGAGAAAAAGACAGAGGATTCTGCAGATTAGGTAACCTCCGCACACCAGTTCCAGGTGAGCTGACATACTCTAATTAGTTATCCAACCTGCTTGCACCATGGACAGGAAGTGTCCCCGACAGACAGCAGGCCTTTGTGGGGACCCGCCTGGCCCTCTTCCCTGGGACCCATAGAGGCCATGAAGGGGCAAGTGGTCGATATGGCTCTGACACTAGAGTTGGGAGTAAGTCACACATGTGCCCAGAGCCTCCTCTGCCCGGAAACCCAGAGTCTCCTCTGCCAAAGACCCAAAGTCTACCCTGCCCAAAGACCTAGAGTCTCCTTTGCCCAAAGACCTAGAATCTCCTCTGCCAAAGACACCAGAGTCCCTGTTGCCACGAGACCCATAGTCTCTGCTGAGTTGGTAGTTTCTGTTCATGAGTGGACCTATCCGGCCAATGTCTTGCTTTCTCATTGTGTGTGTGTGTGTGTGTGTGTGTGTGTGTGTGTCTGTTTCATGTGTGGGTGTCTCTAACTGATGCTGAGTTTCCTGCAGGGCAGACAGCTCGCTGTGTGTGGGGGCGTTGGCAACGGGAAGACGTCACTGATCTGCAGTCTGTTAGAACAGGTGAGTTCACCTGTCTGTCTGCATCTGGTACACCTGTCTGTCTACATCTTGCTCACCTGTCTGTCTGCTTCTTGACTGTCTGCTTCCTGTCTGTCTCTCTGTCTGTAGCTGAACTTGCAGCAAGGATCGGTCTCGGTGCAGGGATCAATTGCTTATGCCGCTCAGCAGGCCTGGATCTTCTACGGGACAGTGCAGGACAACATCCTGATGGGGGAACCTCTGGACCACTCCAGGTAGATAACTCTACTCCAGAGAAAAAGTGTCAGCTGATCTGTGTAGTGACATGTTGATGCTCCGCAGGTACAACCGAGTCCTGAGCTGCTGCTGCCTGGAGGACGACCTCAAAATCCTGCCGCACGGTGATCAGACGCTGGAGAAACTCATGCAATCATCTACAGTCTACTCTGTGTTAAAGAGAACATATTTGTTTTTTATGTGCCCATGCATTGGTGTCGAAAGGTACTGATCTTTGAGATTGGTCCAGTATTGAGAGAGAATGCTGTAACCTGCAGCCCTGAACTGTAACCCTATATGAGACATGTTCAGCATTAGTTAGCGTCTACTAATAGTGTTGTTTTTGCTGCTGACAGGTTCAGAATAGTATTCTAAGTGTCAACATAATGGAAAGGATGCCTACAGAGATAGATCTTTTAGTTAAAGAGTAGTTAATTTAGCCAACCTGTTTAAACAACAAGGTCTATCTCTTTAGTAATAATTTAAGCGCCAGTACAACCGTGTGTGTGTGTGTGTTTTCAGTTAGGAGAGGAGGGGGTGAACCTGTCGGGAGGGCAGAAACAGAGGGTGAGTCTGGCCCGAGCCGTCTACTCCAACCGAGACATCTACCTGCTGGATGACCCACTGTCTGCTGTCGATGCTCACGTTGGGAAACACATCTTTGAGCAATGCATCAAGAAAGAGCTGCTGGGGAAGTCCATCATACTGGTTACTCACCAGCTACAGGTTAGTTTATATGGGTTACTCAGCAGTTACAGGTTAGTTTATACTGGTTACTCACCAGTTACAGGTTAGTTTATACGGGTTTCTCAGCAGTTACAGGTTAGTTTATACTGGTTACTCACTATGTTAAAACTGGTGTGTGTGTGTGTGTGTGTGTGTGTGTGTGTGTGTGTGTCAGTACCTGGAGTTCTGTGATGAGGTTCTGGTTCTGAAGGACGGGGAGGTCCTGGAAACAGGAAGTCACGTGGAGCTGATGAAGGCGGAGGGACACTACGCTGACATCATCACCACACACCTGGCTGAGCCAGCCACCATAGAGCTCAACAGTGTGGTTCCAGAAGTAAACACCTGTTCATTTGATTATTAGCCATAATGTCTGAACCAAAGTTTCCACTTCTGTAGAAGACACAAGTACTCATGAAATCAACCTTTTTTGTTTTATTCTTCTCGATACAGAGAAAACTACGCTTTGTGTCATCCTAAAAACTTCTTCACACACAGAAACCTTTCACAACTTTTCAAGATTTTGCAAAACAATACAAATAGAGTCTAGAAGCAGTGAGGATGATTTTGTTATCTACAGGAATATGATATTTGTAACACATGAGCAACCCAAACAACTTTCAGAACTACTACACATTCAATCAAACTCCAAACATAAATACATGACTAATTTATTTGATCTTGCCCGACAGAGATGTCGACCCCAGAGAGTTAAACGCTTTGAAGTCAATGTCAATCCAACTAACAAACTTAAAGTGTTGTCTCTACCTGCAGCCTGGTCTCACAGAATTCCGTGAAATGATCACGAACTGTTAACACCGCGTTACGTGTTGGTTACCTGAACCCAACCGTCCAGTTCTTCATTACCTAAATCCAACTGTCACATTCTTTTTTTATCTAAACACAACTGTCACATTCTTCTTTTACTAAACACAACTGTTCCGTTGTTGTCCCGCGTGTCATGGAACCGTAAGCCTACCCACGACCTTTTCCTTAATTTAAGGGGCCGTGTTCATTTCAGAGAATTCTTCCATGAGCCCATCACAGAATCTTTTCTGATTCCGTGAAACTTCCACAGATTTTGGCCGTGTCCAAGGAATTCTGTGAGATCAGGTTGGTGCGTGATTATGACTGCTGTTTTGTGTTTCAGCCCCAGAGAGAGAAAGATAATGGTGATACGAACGGAGGGATACTCAATCCAGGTACAGTTCCCAGACAGATGATTTTACACTTCCAATATCACAAAACTAACACTTTCTCTAAGAATAAAAATCTATATTTATGAAAACTGTAGTTAGCTGCGTTTACAGCTGCAAACAATCGATCGAGAGAAAATTCATGGACTAGTTTGATAATTGATTAACTGTTCGTTGTTTATTGGCTGCCAACTGAAAACATGTTGACTACCCAAAAGGACATCTGTGAGGCTGTTACTGTACCGTTGTCTCTCTACAGATTACTCTCTACTGCTGTCTTTCTACTGTTTCTCTCTACATACTACTCTCTACTGTTGTCTCTCTACATACTACTCTCTACTGTTGTCTGTCTACATACTACTCTCTACTGTTGTCTCTCTACATACTACTCTCCACTGCTGTCTCTCTACATACTACTCTCTACTGTTGTCTCTCTACATACTACTCTCTACTGCTGTCTCTCTACATACTACTCTCTACTGCTGTCTCTCTACATACTACTCTCTACTGTTGTCTCTCTACATACTACTCTCTACTGTTGTCTCTCTACACACTACTCTCTACTGTTATCTCTCTACATACTACTCTCTACTGATGTCTCTCTACATACTACTCTCTACTGTTGTCTCTCTACATACTAATCTCTACTGCTGTCTCTCTACTGTTGTCTCTCTACATACTACTCTCTACTGCTGTCTCTCTACTGTTGTCTCTCTACATACTACTCTTTACTGTTGTCTCTCTACATACTACTCTCTACTGCTGTCTCTCTACTGTTGTCTCTCTACATACTACTCTCTACTGCTGTCTCTCTACTGTTGTCTCTCTACATACTACTCTTTACTGTTGTCTCTGTACATACTACTCTCTACTGCTGTCTCTCTACATACTACTCTCTACTGCTGTCTCTCTACTGTTGTCTCTCTACATACTACTCTTTACTGTTGTCTCTCTACATACTACTCTCTACTGCTGTCTCTCTACTGTTGTCTCTCTACATACTACTTTCAAATCCATCTTGTTTGGGACCGTTGGTCGGACGACGTCAGATGTTGAGATTTTGAGGTTGTAACTTTTAATGAGTTGAGAAAGTAATCTAGAGGTGAATTGGTAATGAAAATAATCTCTGTTATTCTCTCTTCATGCTTGTTGTGTTAATCTGTGCTGTGTCCACCAAACAGAAACACATCTGTTCAGCTGTTGTTGGGTCAGTTAAAGCTGAATAAAAGAGTGTTGTGTTGAAGCTTTGCAGTAAATCCATCTGCCCCTCTGTCTGATTCCTCACAGCCTTTGACATGTCGGATGAGAACACCGATGCACTTTCATCCGCCTACAAACGTAAGTCTGTCAAATCTGAAAAAATTCCTGCTGTTATAGATAGATAACACTTTACATTAATGAACTGGACATTGATAGCTGATTAGTCTTGCTAGCCAGAACCTCATCCACAGCACTGCGGAGGAATGTCTGTCTAGTCCACACAGTATTCCTGGATGGGAGAAAAACATGTATGTTCAAAAGTATTTTTTTGTTGTGCAACCGAAAACTCAGATTGGACAGATAGTCTAGCTATCTGTCTGGATTTACCCTGCAGAGATCTGAGGAGCAGTTAACCATAGTCCTCACAAATCCACCGGAGGTTAGAATGCCAACACAAAGAAAGAGGAAGGGGACGGACATCTGGCCTTAATCAGGGACATTATTCACTATCTTTCTACATACTACTGTTGTCTCTATACATACTACTCTGTACTGTTGTTCCCTCTACATACTACTCTCTACTGCTGTCTCTCTACATACTACTGTTGTCTCTATACATACTACTCTGTACTGTTGTTCCCTCTACATACTACTCTCTACTGTTGTCTCTCTATATACTACTGTTGTCTGTGTACATACTACTCTACTGCTGTCTCTCTACATACTACTCTCTACTGTTGTCTCTCTACATACTACTGTTGTCTCTATACATACTACTCTCTACTGCTGTCTCTCTACATATTACTCTCTACTGTTGTCTCTCTACATACTACTGTTGTCTCTCTACATACTACTCTGTACTGTTGTTCCCTCTACATACTACTCTCTACTGTTGTCTCTCTATATACTACTGTTATCTGTGTACATACTACTTTTGAATCCATCTTGTTTTGGACCGTTGGTTTGACGTCAGATGTTGAGATTTTGAGGATGGAACTTTTATTGAGTTGAGAAAGTAATCTACAGGTGAATTGGTAATGAAAATAATCTCTGTTATTCTCTCTTCATGATTGTTGTGTTAATCTGTGCTCAAACACAGAAACACATCTGTTCAGCTGTTGTTGGGTCAGTTAAAGCTGAATAAAAGAGTTGTGTTGAAGCTTTGCAGTAAATCAAACTGCCCCTCTGTCTGTTTCCTCACAGCCTTCGACATGTCGGATGAGAACACAGACGCACTTTCATCCGCCTGCAAACGTAAGTCTGTCAAAACTGAAAAAAATCCGGCTGTTTGATAACACTTTAGTTTTCCAAATATTTTCAAATAATTAAATTGAAACTCAGAATGTTAACACGTCCGAGTATGAAAACTGTAAAAAAAATATTCATTTTTGTAATTTTAGATTTTTTTTGAGTTTGGTTATAATTGTAGCGCTCGCTGCTCTGCTACACGGCTTGCTAGCTATTTACATGATGAGGACTTGAGTAAATAATATTATTACATGTCAGTTAGCTGACGCTTTTATCCAAAGCAACTTCCAATTAAGTGCTTTCAACCTTGAAGGTACAAACTCCAGATAGCAAGAAGTAATTACAAGTCCATTAGCTTTAAATAAGCTAAACTACAAAGAGACAAATGAAGGGATACTGTTTTTTGTTTTTATTATCCAAGGTGCAGTCAGTAGAGATGTGTTTAACCCAGCCGAAATTGCTGGTCGTTAAAACTAGTACGAGTGGTAACACTGGGAGTGCCTCTCCTCAGGCTGTTCTTTCTCCTTGTTCTTTTTCCTCCAACTCTCTCTCTTCTTCTTTCCCCTTTTTCTGAACCCAAACTTTCAGCTGAACAAGATCTTCCCTTCATGAACCCCAAGACTGGCTCCCATGTTAGTCCTGCAGGGTGTTACCATGGTTGATTAAAACTTACAGAGAGACTCTACAAAGCGTATCTCCTATGGAGACATTTTGATGCTAACAAGCCATCACTTCCCGTTAGCATCCCATTGACTGCCATTCATTTTGGCGTCTCTTTGACATTACCTTTGGTGCCACCTGCTCATCAGATAATCATTCACACACATTTACACTCCGATGCACAGCATCGGGGGCAACTCGGGGTTCAGTGTCTTGGACACTTCGACATGGGACTGCAGGGCCAAGGATTGAACCACCAACCTTCTGATTGGCAGGCAACCGCTCTACCACTGAGCCACAGCCGCCCAATGCATAAAAGGCTCCATTACCTTGTACCTCATGTTATGGCTCCATAGCAGACGCTTTCATAAAAATAGGCTAATGATTTTGTCATAACTTGCAACCACTTGGATTCATAAATTAAAGACTCCTCGTATATTTCAACAATAACCACGAGACTGTCACACAATAGAGGAATTACCGTATAGTACAGGAGAAGCTCGCAGGCAGTTTGGACTCACATTAGCTGTTTAAGTTTAATTACTAATGTTAACTAGCATTTTAGTCAAGTCAAGTTACTTTATTTGTCCCCCAGTGGGGCAATTTGTTGTGCAGCAGGTAGTATAATAAAATCACACACAATCGTACACACAATACAGATATTGCCTACCTTGCAGGCAAATTTAAAAACATAAAAAATTAATCTAGTTATCTATGGTTCTTTATAGAATTAAAAAGTAGAATGGCTGCAGGTACAAAGGAGTGTTTATATCTATTTGTTCTGAGTTTTGGAAGTATAAAGCGTGATCCGGATGGCACCATCGGAAATTCAGCCCGTAAGGGATGAGAACTATCTGACAGGATAGATTCAGCCCTTTTTAGCATCTGCTTCTGATAGAGTTCCTCCAGGCCTTTCTGCCTAGAACCTGTGATACAGCTGCTCACCTTAATTAACCTGGAGAGGGCGTTTTTTTGTTTTACAGTAATAGACCCATACCAGCAGATTAAGGAGAAGGTGACAACTGACTCAACAAAGGACCTATAGAAAAGGGTCAACAGGGTCTTGTCCACATTATACTTGGCCAGCTTTCTAAGGCAATACAGGCGCTGCTGGCCTTTCTTGCAAAGCAAACTAGTATTTGGCTTGAAGCACAACTTGTCATCAATTATGGATCTTAAATACTTGTACTCTTTAACAACCTCTATTTCCTGACCATTTATACTAGTTTTTACATTGTTAGTGACATTATGCCTAAAGTCAATACACATGTCTTTAGTCTTTGAGGCGTTCAGCTCAAGAAAGGCATCCTGGCACCATGTTACAAAGTGGTCCATGACCGGACCGTGTGAAGTTTCCTCATTGTTCAGTAAGCTGACAATAACCGTATCATCAGCAAACTTGACAAAGTGTCGGTTTTCAGTCACAGAGCAACAGTCGTTGGTGTACAGAATATAGAAGAGGGGGGAAAGAACACACCCCTGCGGTGAGCCAGTTGATGAGAGGGCCCAGTCAGAGAAGTGACCATTTACCCTCACTCGCTGAGATCTATTTGTGAGGAAGTCCAATATCCAGCCCACAAGGTTGGCCTCCAGTTGGAACTGATGCAAGAGCTTCTCAACCAACAGGTGCAGCTGAATGGTGTTAAAGGCTGAAGAAAAATCCACAAACAGTTGTCTAACGTGGTTTTTATTTCCCTCAAGATGTTTAAGGATGAGGTTGAGTACTGTCACAGTTGCATCCTGGACTCCTCTGTTGAGTCTATATGCAAACTGTAGTGGGTCAAGGAGACTGTTTGTCCTAAATGTTAGTTCTCTTTTGATCAGCTTTTCAAAAGACTTCATCACAAGTGAAGTAAGGGCTATGGGTCTGTAGTCATTTAAAATCTTTGGGCGGCTGATTTTTGCAACAGGAACTATAATAGACTGTTTCCATAAGTCAGGAACCTTCTGTTGACACATTGATTGATTAAAAATATAATAAAAAATGGGGCCTAGCTGTTCTGCACAACAGAAGAGAACACAGCTACCAATGTTGTCTGGGCCCGGACTTGTTTTGGCTTTGCAGTGTTTAAAGATGTTCACAACCCTTTGTGTAGAGAAGCAGACAGGTGATTGGGACAGGGGAAGTAAGGACTGTTTTAGGCCAACAATTTCATTGCTAAAATCATATTTGTCAAATCTTGAATAAAAATGATTTAGTTCTTGGTCAAGGGATATATCTGAGGTAAAGCCTTCCAGTGTCACCCTTTTCTTTGTTTTGTCATTTAGACCCACCATTGTTTTAATACTGTCCCATGCTGAGCATAAGAGGTTATTACTAAGTTTGTGTTCCACTTTGAGTTTATAGTCCCATTTAGCCCTTTTAATTTCAAGTTTAATCTCCTTTTGAATGCTGTATAATTCCTGAAAATTATTTTTGTTTGAATGCTAGCTTTTTCTTTTTCAACAAGTCTTTAAGTTGTTTTCTCACCCATGGCTTGTTATTTGGGTATATTTTGACAACTTTTTTAGGAATTACCGTGTCCTCACAATATGCAACCCATGAGCTGACCACTTCAGTCAGTTCATCTATGTCCCGTGAAGATTGGACAAACTCCTCCCATAAGGTGCAGTCCAGGCAGCCTTGCAGGGCCAGCATAGCCTCCTCAGACCAGACTTTCACTTGCCTGGTATCTCAACCCGGTCTCACGCCAGGTCGTGTAATAGTCATGTTATTTTGATTCATAAATTCGTGTAAAGGTTACGATTTTGACGTTTTTTTTCGTGTATATGCAACGACTTTTGAACGTGTACAGGTCACGCTTTTCGAACCTGCTCTGGGGGACACGACAACGGGGAAATGAGGCGCCACACTGTGATAGAAATTTCTTTGCAGCAGCAGAGTTTAGTAAATATCAATGATAAAATGAAAAACCAATAAAGACTGTTCGAGAATTAAACCAAAAGCTGGTCTTTGAGCATTTATTATATTTTGAAAAATATGAGAATACAGATTCACAGGTACACGAAGTACAACTGAATGAGCATTACTAACCTAAAATCTAAACATCACATCATCATATAGTCAAAACCTCTCTTAAACCACCCCTCTCACTTTATCTTATGGCCTGGCCAAAGTTGAAAAGAGGACATCATTAAAAGTCAAACTTATCTAAGGAGGCAGAAGGAAACATGGTTTTGTGGCCTTCTCTACTTTGTCTGCTAAAAAGTTAAACAAATGAGAGGCTAGTGTCTCTCCAAAAATAAAGCTTCTATGCTAAGAGTTCATGGCTGCAGCTGTCCCTCTCTAGTCTTTAAGAGTCTAAAAGGAAGGAACAGCATTGAATGGAGGTTTTAAACAATCTTTCAGCAAATGGTTAAAATCATTAATCAATAATGGTTAAAATAAAATTTGCCACCACAACACGCCGGCCAAAACAACGGGACGGGCCGCCACTCGCGACCCGCGCAGGGGCACACTACAACGGGGAAATGAGGCGCCACACGCTGGCCAAAACAACGGGACAGGCCGCCACTCGCGGGCCGCCACTCGCAGGACACGATCCCCGGCCGCAAATGAAACACCACAACGGGGAGATGAAACGCCACAATAACGAGACGGTTGGAGTTAGGAAAAAACAAGAACGGGGAAAGGAACCGTCACACGCGGGACATGCCGACAAAGGTACTGCCACACGCGGGGCGCGATCCCCGGTCTCCGGCGTGAAAGTCCTATGTTTTCTGACCCATCCACCACCCCGACCAACCTCCCTACGCGGACTTTCGCCTTATCAACTACTGGCTACCGTCAGCGTTCTGGGATCACGAAATATGCTTCCCATTAAAATGCATTGCGTTCAATTTCGTAATCGCCACACGAAAAAAACGGCATTTACGTAACCTGTCCACTACTTAATAGATTACAATAACGTGACTATATAACGACCTGGCATGAGACTGGGCTGGGTATCTACTTTCCCCGTCTGTAGGCAAGTGCGGTATGCTGGTATAAGATGCACACAGTTGTGATCGGCAGAACTAATGGGAGGGAGAGGGACAGATTTATAGGCACCTTTGATAGAGCCATAACACTGATCAAGAATCTTCCCATTTTGAGTTGGACAGGACACATATTTATAAAAACATTTTAAAATTTTGTCCAAGTGACAGTGATTGAAGTCACCTAAAATTAGGTTTGGGGCATCGGGGGATAGTGCCTGTAGTTTCTGGACAGTGCTATGGATTAATTCTAGGGCAGTGCTTTCATTGGCCTTTGGGTGAATATAAACAACAGTTACAAAAATCTGCGAGAATTCTCTGGGCAAATAGAAGGGGCGCAAGGAGACTGAGAGCAGTTCAATGTCTTTTGTACACAGCTTTTCCCTCACTAGTGTTGTTTTACACCAGCGCTCATTTATGTACAGGCAAACCCTGCCCCCTCGTGACTTTCCAGTGCTCGCTGCAACCCGGTCCATACGAAAAGGAGCACTGAACCCCTCCAATGCAATGCCAGCGTCCGAGTCAGCTTTTTACTTACTTGTACTTATTTCCCCTTTTACTTAGCAATAATTAGCCTGTGCCTATGTTATCTCCTTACATATACCTACACTCTCCGTCTCTGTAAGATTGGGAATGATTGAGATTTCTCTTGGCAAAGCTACCAGAAGACTTCAGACTTTCAGACTCTCAGTTGGAGGCTGCTCAGTTACGCTCAGCCAGCACCGGAAAAGTGCTTCTAATCTCCTTCACTGGTCTAGAGACACGGGATCTGGTGGTCCATTTATTTATCTGTCTATGGATTATGTAGTTTCTGATTGGGGCTATGGTGGCCCTGAAGGACAAAACACAACATTTCACAAAACACGACAGCAAAATTAAAAGAAATGTTGAGTTTTCAGAAATGTTCTCTTCTAGCTGCTGATCAGAAGAGCAAAGCGAGTTTGATCACCTGGAGAACCTTTCAGCAGTACTGTCAATATGCCGCAGCGCCCAAAATTTCTCCGGCTGCGCCGCTCTCACTATGGGACCGGCAGGAATCAAACGCGTCTGGCTGTTTTACAGTTGTGCGGAGGCTCCACGCAGAGCTCTTGCAGTAGTCTACATAAGTGGCCTGATGTTTATGCTTGTGCGCTGGTGTGTGCGTCGAGCCACATGTGTGTGTGTGGGGGGAGTGTGTGGTAGAGGGAGAAGTGAGAGAGTGACGGCGATTATCTTTGGAGAGAGTACCGACTCTAGAGTCCTAGTGAGAGAAACAAAGTGTCTCCTCCTGTTCTTTCTGACCACGGCGGGAAATCTGTAGCAGGAAAAGTTAACCCTCTCCTTGATTTCATGTTGTTTATGGAGAAATAGAACCAGGAAACGAGTCAGAGGAAATGCAACACTACCAAGCCCATAGACCGTGACCTAGCCACGGCTTGTAGCTTACATTTTTAATGTCTAAATCAAGCCTGCCACTTATCAGCCAAACACAAAAAAGAAAGGGGCTACACAATAGCCAATCAGAAAATAGCACTATTTTCCAACCCGCCAACAATCTATGATCTTTTTTTGGGGGGGGAGGTGTCACTCTTACCTGTCTTCAAAACTTGAGAGCCCTGAGACACACACGCACGCACACGCACACAGACACACACAGAGACACACACAGAGACACACACACACACACACACACACACACACACACACACAAACTCAAGAAGAAGAACTTGCTAAAGAAGTCTGACTACAATCATTAGATGTGGGAACTTAATTTAGACGCTCACATTGATTTTACATTCATTCGGCTTGGGTCTTATTATATATTGAACCTGATTTATATGTTAACCTGTCCCCTCTGTCTCCTGCAGGACTCTGTGTGAGCTTCTTTACTCTCCTCAGCTTCATGGTGCTAACAGCTAACGGGATGTTAGGCTACTGGGCCCTCAGCTACTGGCTGCAGCAGGGAGCCGGGGTGAGACACACACTGCAAAAATTATGTTACAAAGTGCTTCACAAAGCAGCAAAATAAAACACTGTAGCCATAAAAACTGCAGTTTTTTTTACACTTTTAAAATAATAAGAATAAACAGGGTAGACTCACAACACACGCAATACAAACCAACAACAATACAATGACCTGACACAAGACCAGAACAACACAAAGACTAAATACACAGGGTAACGAGGTAACAAGAGACAGGTGACACAAGGGCTGGGAAACAGGTGAAAGACGTCAGACAATCACAAGGGCGGGAAAACCAAAAGACAGGAAGTAAAACAAGACAAGACAGAAAACCAGACTGAACCTACATTATCTATAAATACTAATGACTGTTGTGTTTCCATTGCTTACATCTTGATTACTTTGTGAAAAACATATAAATATATCCATCCATCCATCCATCCGTCATCGTCCGCTTATGTTATATATATATATATATATATATATATATATATATATATATATATATATATATATATATATATACACACACACACACACACACACACACACACTACCGGTCAAAAGTTTTAGAACACCCCAATTTTTCCAGGTTTTTATTATATATATATTATATTGAAATTCATGCAGTTCAATGTCTTATTGTACTCTGAAATGAAAGAATAGAACAAATGAACAATTTAAGTTAAAAAGGAAATCATTGAATCAATTTATAAACATAATTTTTGACTAGCCCGAGTGGCCTGGCTAAATGACAACATTCCCGACTCTGCTGTACAACTGGAGCAGTTAGCTTGCTATCGGGCGGACAGGGCCCTCATAGACGGAGGAAAGACGCGTGGCGGAGGAGTCTGTGTCTATATTCGCAATGAGTGGTGCCGAGACGCTGTGGTGGTGTGCAAACATTGCTCACCACTGGTGGAGTTTATGATCATGAAGTGCCGACCATTCTATGTGCCTCGGGAGTTCAGCGCGATCTTGCTAGTTGCGGTTTATTTACCTCCCACTAACAACAGCAGCGATAGGCATGAGGCACTAAATGAACTGTACCAGGTTATTAGTGAACAGCAGACAGCACACCCAGACGGTTTCATCATCCTCGCCGGGGATTTCAATCACGCTGACCTCAAGACTGTCCTTCCAAAATTACACCAGCATGTTGATTTTCCAACAACAGGGAATAACATCTTGGACTTAGTGTACACTACACACAAAGGAGCCTACAAAGCCATCCCTCTCCCCCACCTCGGATTCTCAGACCACATCACAGTTATGTTAATGCCAGCATACAGACAGAGAGTGAAAGCCATCAAACCTGTTAGGAAACAGGTAAGAGTGTGGCCAGAGGGAGCAACTTCGGCTCTTCAAGACTGCTTTGGAAAAACAGATTGGGGAATGTTTAAAGACGCAGCCACCTACAACAACCAGACAGACATTGAGGAATACACAGACACTGTGACCTCCTACATTACCAAGTGTATCGATGATGTGACCCACACAAAAAACATCATCACTCGGGCTAGTCAGAAGCCATGGTTGACAGGTGATGTCCTTAGACTGCTGAGAACAAGAAACATAGCCTTCAGAGCCGGGGATGAATCTGGACTGAAAACAGCGAGAGCCAACCTGTCCCGTGGCATCAGGAAAGCAAAACAGGATCACACACATAAGATAACCGCTCACTTCAGAGACAGCAGAGATGCACAGAGCCTCTGGCAGGGCATTCAGGCCATCACGGACTATAGGCCTGCGCCTCAGAGCTGCGAGAGCAACCCCTCTCTGCTCAACAGCCTAAACAGTTTCTTCGCACGCTTTGAAGAACAAAACAACACAAGGCCACAGAAGACCCCTCCCACTCTCCATGATCAGCCCCTGTGCCTCTCCACCGCCAGCGTAAAGAGGACATTCGCCACTATCAACTCCCGCAAAGCAACAGGTCCAGACAATATTCCGGGTCGAGTACTGAAGGACTGTGCAGAGGAGCTGAAGGAGGTCTTTACAGATGTCTTCAACACTTCCCTGAACCAAGCCACAGTTCCAGCATGCTTCAAAGCCGCCATCATCGTACCTGTGCCAATGAAACCAGTACCATCTTGTTTCAATGAATATCGCCCTGTGGCATTGACACCAATTATCATGAAGTGCTTCGAACGGCTTGTCATGTCACATATCAAATCCATTCTCCCCCCCACCTTGGACCCCCATCAGTTTGCATACTGAGAAAAACGATCTACAGAGGATGCAATCTGCTCTGCCCTTCATCCAGCCCTTGCCCATCTAGACAAAAAAGACACATACGTGAGAATGCTATTTATAGACTTCAGTTCAGCATTTAACACATTAATTCTGCAACTACTCATCTGCAAACTGGACAAACTTGGACTAAGTACTTCACTCTGCAACTGGCTATTGGACTTCCTCAGTCAGAGGACTCAAGTAGTGCGTGTTGGCAACAACACCTCAAGCAGCATCACACTGAGCACAGGGGCCCCTCAAGGCTGCGTGCTCAGTCCGCTGCTCTTCACGCTACTGACACACGACTGCATAACAACTCATAACACTAATCACATTATTAAGTTTGCGGACGATACAACTCTAGTGGGTCTCATCACCAAGGGAGACGAGACTCACTACAGGAAGGAGGTAGACCTTCTGACCACGTGGTGCGGAAACAACAACCTCCTGCTGAACGTCAAAAAAACCAAGGAGATCATTGTTGACTTCCGGAGAGGTCACACCGAACACCTGCCATTGTCCATCGATGGTGCCGAGGTGGAGAGAGTGAGTAGCACCAAATTCTTGGGGGTGCACATTTGTGAAGATCTCTCCTGGACTACCAACACTGTATCTCTGGTGAAGAAGGCTCAGCAGCGTCTCTACTTCCTGCGCAGACTCAGACGGGCAAGTGCTCCATTACCCATCATGAGCACGTTCTACAGAGGAACCATTGAGAGTATCCTTTCCAGCTGCATCACTGTGTGGGGTGGGAGCTGCACTGAATACAACAGGAAAGCTCTTCAGCGCATAATTAACACAGCCGGAAAGATCATTGGTGCGCCACTCCCCTCCCTGAAAGACATATACTCCACCCGTCTTATCCGCAAAGCGACCACAATTGTGAGCGATGAAAGTCATCCAGCTCACAATTTGTTCAGCCTCCTGCCATCTGGGAAGAGGTACAGGAGCCTCTACTCCCGCACTACCAGAAACAACAACAGCTTCATCCACCAGGCTGTTAGGATGCTGATCTCTCTCCCCTCAGTCACCAGGCCGTCAAGAAGATGACACAACCCCCTCCCCAACGATGTCCTTGCACTAACATGCCATTTACACACTTTGATGCTGCTATGACTGCTATGACTAAACTGTCTTTGCACTACAATGCCATTTGCACACTTCTGAAACGTAATTTCGATTGTTTTGTATGTTTGGAACATATGAAAAATCAACAATAAAGCTGACTTTGACTTTTGACTTTGACTTTGGAAGAGCTGATGAGTTTGGAGATTTCAGGAGGAGTGACCGGGTCAAACTGAGAGAGGAGGCAGTGTGGAGGAGTGGTCGGGAGGTCTGGAGGGATGGGGAGAGGAGGGTCCAAGGTAGGTGCTGGAGTAGATCCTGGGAGGTCAGATACAAGGGATAGGGATTTGTAAATGAGATTGATTTGGTCAGCAAAAAAGTGGAGGAATGAGTTGCAGAGATCCGGAGTAGAGGTAAGGAGGCTGTTGGTCCGAGGCTTGATGAGGTTGTTCATTGTGGAGAAGAGGGTTCTGGGGTTTTGGCAGGGGTCGGTGAGGATGGTGGAGAGGTAGGCAGATTTGGCAGCAATGAGGGCGTCTTTGTAGGTGGTGAGATAGAGTTTATAGGCTTCATGATGGACTGTGAGGGATGATTTCTTTGACAGACGTTCAAGTTGGCGGCCAGTTTATTTCATTTTCCGGAGTGCTGGTGTGTACCAGGGTAAAGAGGTGTTAAAAGTGACGGTTTTTGTTTTGAGGGGGGCCAGGGTGTTGAGGGAGGTAGACAAGGTAGAGTTGAGGTGGTTTGTGAGGTCATCAGGTGAAGTGAGGGTTGAGTCCAGGTGGAGAGTGGTGGAGAGCAGGTCAGAGAGATGGTGGGGATCGATTGATTTGAGGTTGCGGAAGGTGATTTCTCTGAGGAGGCGGGGGCTTGGGGTTGGAGAAGGGATGGTGAAACGTATCAGTTTGTGATCAGAGAGGGGAAAGAGGCATGGATGGAGGTCGAGCACCGGTTGGTTAGTGGAGCAGACTAGGTCGAGGATGTGTCCTTTTTCATGGGTGGGGAATGTGACATGTTGGGTGAAAGAGAAGTTATCCAGTAAAATGGGGAATTCTGATGAGAGCTTGCAGGTGGGGGAGTCCATGTGGATGTTGAAGTCACAGAGTAGCAGCAGATGTGGAGAGAGAGATCAGGCTAGTGTGAGGAGTTCAGTAAAATCAGAGAGGAAGGAGGGATTTGGTTTAGGTGGCCGGTAAATGAGGATGACTGTCATGGAGGAAAGAGCTTTGAAGGCGAGATATTCAAATGATGATACTGAGGGTAGGGTGAGTTCTGTGATCCGTAAGTTCTGATTGAAAATGAAGGCGAGGCCACTTCCACGGTGGGAGGGGCGGGGTTTGCAGATGTAGTTGTAGCCAGGGGGGGATGCTTGATTGAGGGAGAAGAAGTCATTGGGTTGTTGCCAGGTTTCAGTGAGCAGAAGGAAGTCCAGAGTGTTGTCGAGGATTAGTTCATGGAGGGCAGGGGCTTTATTGTTGAGTGATTGGGTGTTAAGGAGGGCAAAGTTGGCATGGTGAGAGGTTGGTGGGATGGGGGCAGGCTGGAGAGATCTGAGGTTGTCCCGGTTAGCAGTGCTCAGTGGGGTGTGGGGGTATGGCAGTTGAGGGGGGACAGTGAGCCGATTTGCAGATGATTGGAGATTCTGATTAAATGTATGTGAAGTGGGGAAAGCACTGTATTCCAGTCCGGGTTTTCTGTGCAGCCTGATGGTGCGTTCAGCCCTATGTGGTCCAGTGGGTGAAGCATTCTGATGACGTGAGACAGGTGCGACAGAGCGTGCAGGGGACCAGATGGATGGAATGGATTGTCCGTAGTGGAAGAAAACAAACTTGCGGCGAGAGCTTCTGTGGATGTAACGGGGTCGACGTAGAAGTCTGAGCTGTTTGATGACTGGGATGCAGGATGGAATGGAGTAGTTGACGAGCTCGACCAGTTGCAGAGTTGAATATTTAAACATGATGCCGAGCTCTGTGATTGAGAGCTCCGTGATTGAGAGCTCCGTGATAGCGGTTAGCCGTGGGCTAGGAGCACAGAAGAGGATGAATGATGTGAGTGCCAAAATAATCCACGGCATGACAGGAGGAGATGAATGTCTAGTCTCGGTCGCGGCTCGCATCTGGTGGAGGTTACCTGTGAGAGGAGGTCAGCAATCGGGTTAGCCGCTGTAGCAGCTAGGAGTAGCCGCCACGCGTTTGGTGAACGGAGGCAGCCAGCTAGCGGCTAACCGACGAGGCGAGAGTCTGGTCGAGGAGCCCAGGCGGCTTCGGGAACCAGCTGAGAGACTGTCAAGAGGTACAGAGGCTGTCCAGAGGTAGGGCGTACAGTGAATACGAACAAACACAGCGAACACGAACAAACACAAGAGAAGAGCAGACGGAGAAGCGGCGAATAAGCAGCGCCAGCGTCCTCTCACGTCAGATGAGTCATGGTTTTGAGTGTGTTCGTGACTCTCAGAAACTTGTCTTCTGTTTCTGTTGTGGCTTTGGGTCTGCCATACCTCTTCCTGTCAGAGTTCCCCCCAGTTTCTAAGTGCCTTTTGATGGTGAAGAATACTGTACTCACTGACACCTTTACTTTCTTCACAATTTCTCTGTAGGAAAGACCAACATTCTTAAGTGTTATGATGGTCTGTCTCTCTTCCATTGTTAATTGCCTTTTTCCCGCCATTTTTATGGCAACACACTACTTTCTTCAGTACAATACTGTTCAAATAATGCTCACGAGGGTACGGTACCACAGTGTTCCAACAATACTTTTATACAAACAGAGGGGGTTGTAAGTAATCCAGACAAGTTGGAACACCTGTGGGAATTGGTAGCACCAACTTTCAAAGCTTGATCAACCTCCATTGCTGCAGAACAGCTTTATGTTTTTAACCCATTTAGTGTTCCCTGAAAAAGGCCTTTTTGTAAAATTCTTTTGTTTTGGGTAACCTTACTTTTGCTTACCTCAGGCAGTTCACCACTTACCTTTGTACCATTTCAAGCTATTCATTGGACTTGAACTGCTAAAATTTCAATAAAAAAAACCAAAAAAAATTGGGGTGTTCTAAAACTTTTGATATATATATATATATATATATATATATATATATATATATATATATATATATATATATATTAGGGCTGTCCATCGATTTAAAAAATAATTTACTAATTAATTGCACAATTTGCTGTAATTATTCACGATTAATCGCTTTTTAAATTGAGACCGAAGCTTATAATAATGGATATTTAAATGCTAAATCACTTAACTTTGCAAATATGAAGAGAAAAACAAACAAGGAAAGGTTCTGCTAAGTTCAGAATGTTTAATATCTTTCAGAACAACAGCAGCAGCAATTTGGCTTATTTAGTCCTGCTGAAGGCTGCTGAAAACGGCTAGAAACTGTCTGACTTGAGAGCAGATTTTTGTCACCGTCCCCGGCTGCTGTCGCCTGCTCTCGTCTACTTTACAGGCGAGGCACAGTTCATCTCCAACGAGCCTACGTTCAGTCGCCGGCAGGGCAGTCGCTATATATATGTCAATGGGCAGTCAGGACTCACCCGGAAATGGCGAGGTGACTAGTCTATCAAAATCTGATGAAAATCTTCTAAACTGACCTTTGCTGAGCTGAAATGAAGACAGATTCAGCAACTGCACGGCCTATTTCTCGCTTATTCTTATTCGCTTATTCTCGCCCTTATATATATATATATATATATATATATATATATATATATATATATATATATATATATATATACATATATATGTATATATATATATATACACATATATATGTATATATATATATATATATATATATATATATATATATATATATATATATATATATATATACACATATATATATATACACAGTAAGTGTTCACTAACTAGTCTAAAACAAGACACCTGTTTTGAATGTGTGGTTAACAGTTTTGACAGCAGTGTGTTAGCATCTGAAAATACTGCTGTGAATCAACAGTGTTGTGCAGGTTGTGGTTAAAGTCAAGTGTGTAGAGTTTTGAAAACTGTATTCAAGCAATGAAAAACGAACTAGAGTTTGGTCTACACGAACTGCTGTTCTGTAGACTGTAGTTAGAGTCTGGTCTACATGAACTGCTGCTGTGTAGACTGGAGTTAGAGTCTGGTCTACATGAACTGCTGCTGTGTAGACTGTAGTTAGAGACTGGTCCACATGAACTGCTGCTGTGTAGACTGTAGTTAGAGTCTGGTCTACATGAACTGCTGCTGTGTAGACTGTAGTTAGAGTTTGGTCTACATGAACTGCTGCTGTGTAGACTGTAGTTAGAGTCTGGTCTACATGAACTGCTGCTGTGTAGACTGGAGTTAGAGTCTGGTCCACATGGACTGCTGCTGTACAGGCTGTAGTTAGAGTCTAGTCTACATGAACTGCTGCTGTGTAGACTGTAGTTAGAGTCTGGTCCACATGAACTGCTGCTGTATAGACTGTAGTTAGAGTCTGGTCCACATGAGCTGCTGCTGTGTAGACTGTAGTTAGAGTTTGGTCTACATGAACTGCTGCTGTGTAGACTGTATTTAGAGCTTGGTGTACATGAACTGCTGCTGTGTAGACTGTAGTTAGAGTCTGGTCTACATGAACTGCTGCTGTGTAGACTGTAGTTAGAGTCCGGTCTACATGAACTGCTGCTGTGTAGACTGTAGTTAGAGCTTGGTCTACATGAACTGCTGCTGTGTAGACTATAGTTAGAACTCTATGCTGGCCTTCTATGATTGGTCAACTGCTCCGAGTAGGCAGGACTGGAGTGTTGGTTTTACTACACTACGGCGGTGTTAACATTGTCGCATGTAGCTACATGCTAACGGCAGTAAAACATGTCATCTTGGCTGCCAGTGGCATTAAATCCTTCTCAATTCAGTGCTGCTATACTCTATTAGTGTCCACTGCTATCTATAATAGCTACATGCTAATGGCCGTAAAAGATGTTATATTCAGTGCCAAAACTTTAGACGTACTTTGGACACTTATTTGATACTTTTTTTAGGCTTATGACATTTAGACCCTTCTTTTGACGCTTTGGCACTTTTTGAGACACGTTTTTGCTTTTTTGAAGCTTATTTGTAAAGTTTTTGGGGTTATGAGTGTGAACATATTTGGGGTTATGAGTGAAGATATTGTTCAGTGACAGATTCAGCTGCAGTTGGAAATGTTGTGGCTCTCAGCAGCAGAAGTTTGCCATATCTTTAACAGCTGGACTCAGGTAGTTGTGTTGTTTCCCAGACTGCCAACGTGACATCTTCAGAGCGAGACAACGTCTCTCTCAACCCCGACCTGCACTTCTACCACCTGGTATGTGCTGCGATGTTGGGCAGTCTGCTGATCGTCTGCTTAATCAAATGTTTCTGCTTCGTGAGAGTCACGCTGAATGCCGCCACCACGCTGCACAACAAGCTGCTCAGCAACGTAAGACCAACACAAATCTCTGATATATCTGTCATCTGTCATCTTCTCTTACAGCGACTGCCTCGCTGATCTCACAATTGTTAAAACGCTGTTAGCTACTTTAGCTTAGCCACTAGCAATGGCTAGTTCCTCTCCCTGTCCTGCTCTCTCTTGCTCTGTGTGTCAGATGTTTAGCTATGCCTCTGCCTCCTTTAGTGATAAAGATACATGTAATAAATGTAGTCCATTCGCTGCTCTGGAGGCTATGCTTAGTGAGTTTGAGGCACGGCTCCGCACCATGGAATCAAAATCGCATGCTTCTGTAGCTAGCCAGCGCTCTGTAACCCGAGCAGCCGGGCGAGTAGGTGACTGTCCGAAGGAAGCATAGCTTTAAACCTTCTAACAGTTTCTCCCCACACAGCGATACACTGCCTGAGAAGCAAACTCTGGTTATTGGGAGCTCTATACTACGGAATGTGAGGTTGGCGGCTCCAGTGGCTGTGGTCATGTGCCTTGGGGCCACAGTGGGTGATGTAGAATCCTATCTAAAGCTGCTGGCTAAAAAAAAACGGAAATACAGTAAAATCATACTTCACATAGGTAGTAATGATACCCGATTACGCAAATCGCATATCACTAAAATTATTGTTAAGTTACTTTGTGCATATGCAAAGACAATGTCAGACTTTTTACCCTGTGTAGTACTTAAATCAGAGTTTTACTAAGTGTAGTACTTACTGTAAGTGATTTTAATATCCATGTGGACATTGACAACGATAGCCTTGGTAATGCTTTCAACTCACTCCTAGATTTCAGAGTGTGCATAAGGCCACTCACTTGACCTTGTGCTGGCATATGGCATTGAAATTGAAGATTTAATTATATTAACAGGTTATGTACCACAATCATTAAATAATTATATAATTAATAAAGTAGCTGTGATAAAACCTCTTCTGTGCCATGGCGTTCCTCAAGGCTCAGTGCTTGGACCAATTCTATTCTCCTTATATGCGGAACCCTGCAGCTTCCCGCTACATCCAGTCACTGTTCCATTATTAATGTGACTACTATTGCCACTGTTCATCACACCCCCAACCGGCCCGTCCGACACCGCCTACCAAGAGCCTGGGTCTGTCCGAGGTTTCTTCCCAAGAGGGAGTTTTTCCTCGCCACTGTCGCACTGCTTGCTCTTGAGGGAATTACTGTAATTGTTGGAATTGTTGGGGCTTTGTAAATTATAGAGTGTGGTCTAGACCTACTCTATCTGTAAAGTGTCTCGAGATAACTCTTGTTATGATTTGATACTATAAATAAAATTGAATTGAATTGAATTGAATTATATGTGCTTCCTCTTGGCAATATTATTAGGAAATACTCAATTAACTTTCACTGTTATGCAGATGACACCCAATTATACCTATCAATCAAGCCAGACGAAACCAATCAGTTAGCTAAACTTCAAGCATGCATTAAAGATATAAAATCTACACCTACAATTTTCTGATGTGAAACTCAGACAAAACCGAGATTATTGTGCTGGGCCCTAAACACCTTTGAACCTCATTATCCAAAGATATAGCTACTCTGGATGGTATTGCCCTGGCCTCCAGAGTTACGGTATTTTTGATCAGGATATATCCTTTAACACACACTTAAAACAAACCCTTTTTTTTTACCTTCGTACATTGCCAAAATTAAGCACATCCTATCTCAAAACAATGCTGAAAAACTAGTCCATGCATTTGTTAATTCCTTACTATCAGGTTACTCACATAAGTCCCTTCAGACTATCCAGCTGATTCTGAATGCCGAGTGCGTGTTCTGACAAGAACTAAGAAAAGAGACCATATTTCTCCTGTATCTTGAAGAGCTCTTAGTACCTTATTGTCCCACTAGAGCACTACGCTCCCAGAACTCAGAGGTACTTGTGGTTCCTAGAGTCTCTAAAAGTAAAATGGGAGCCAGAACCTTCAGCTATCAGGCTCCTCTCTGTGGAAACAGCTCCCAATCTGGGTTTGGGGGACAGATACCATCCCCACATTTAAGAGTTAACTTAAAACCCTCCTCTTTGATAAAGCCTATAGCTAGGGAGTGAGGAGTTGCAGCGTCCGCCTAGCCCACCCACCTGCTTCTCTTCAATGTCGTCATTTACCTACCCATATAGAACTGGCTCAGGTTTGCCTTGCACCAATTACATTTTATTTATAGTATTAAATCATAACAGAGTTATCTCGAGACACTTTACAGATAGAGTAGGTCTAGACCACACTCTACAATTTCCAAAGCCCCAACAATTACAGTAATTCCCTCAAGAGCAAGCATTAGCAGTGGCTATTGCGACAGTGGCGAGGAAAAACTCCCTTCCAGGAAGAAACCTCGGCAGACCCAGACTCTTGGTAGGCGGTGTCTGACGGGGGCCGGTTGGGGGTGTGATGAACAGTGGCAGTAATAGTCACATTAAAGATGATGGAAAAGTGACTTTGAAGGTAGTCGTTGTAGTTCATTTTATAGCAGGGCACATCGTGTCATACTGAGTAGTGCAGTCTCCTATTCCAGATCCTGACTACTCTGTGCATATGAACATCACAGCAGGGCATTGCAGGATGTAACGTGGCACTGCAGAGCATGCGTAGATGCAGTGGACGCAGCAGGACGCAGCCGGGCATTGCAAGAAGAAACATAAGGACTCCGGGGAGTAAACTCCCCAGAGCTAGGTTAGTAACAAGCATTTCTGGGACAGGATGCATACAAAAGGAAACAAATGAAAACATTGATGAGAGAGCAGCTCAGTGTGTCATAGGAAGGAAGGAGCTTCCCCGGTAGTCTAGAATTGTAATAGCATAACTAAGAGAGGCAGGTTAGCTTAGAGAGAGGTGCTGAATCGGGTTTGAACTCTCCCCTGCCGTGTCGGGCTGTACTGGCCTGCCTCCCTCTACTCTCGCTATATTATTGATTATATGATAAATAAATCTGATGACTACAAAGAGAAGCAGGTGGGCCAGGTGAGGCGGACGCTGCAACTCCTCACTCCCTAACTATAAGCTTTATCAAAGAGGAGGGTTTTCAGTTTATTCTTAAATGTGGTGATGGTGTCTGCCCCTCGAACCCAGATTGGGAGCTGGTTCCACAGGAAAGGAGCCTGGTAGCTGAAGGCTCTGGCTCCCATTCTACTTTTAGAGACTCTAGGAACCACAAGTAACTCTGCATTCTGGGAGTGTAGTGCTCTAGTGGGACAATAAGGTACTAAGAGCTGTTCTAGATAGGATGGTGGTTGACCATTTAGGGCTTTGTAGGTCAGGAGAAGGACTTTAAAGTCAATCCCAAAGTGCCTAGTTTAAGCACCTTAAACTAGGCACTTTAAATTTATGTATGGATTTCATTGTACAGTATTTTTATTTTTATATTGAGCATTTTAATATTGAGGCTTCATGTGGCTTTATTTGTTTGTCTGTTTTTATGTTGTGTCCTCTGATGTGTTGACTTTGCACTTTGAGCTACTTGCACATTTTTTCCAATGCGGGTTACACTGCAAATGGCTAATAAAGTGAATCTGAATCTGAATCTGTATTTTACAGGAAGCCAATGCAGAGAAGCTAATACAGGACATATATGAGCTCTTTTCTTAGTTCTTGTCATAATACGTGCTGCAGCATTCTGGATCAGCTGGAGAGTCTTAAGGGACTTATTTGAGCAACCTGCAAGTAGGGAATTACAATAGTCCAGCCTGGAAGTTACGAACGCATGGACTAGTTTTTCAGCATCGTTTTGAGAAAGGATATTCCTAATTTTTGCAATGTTACGAAGATGAAAAAAGGCTGTTCTTGAGGTTTGTTTTAGATGGGCGTTAAAGGATATATCCTGATCAAAAATTACTCCTAGATTTCTGACAGTAGTGCTGGAGGCCAGGACAATACCATCCAGAGTAGCTATATCTTTAGATAATGATGTTCGGAGGTGTTTAGGGCCCAGCACAGTAACTTCAGTTTTGAAAATTATAGGTCATCCAGGATTTTATGTATTTAATACATGCTTGAAGTTTAGCTAACTGACTGGTTTCGTCTGGTTTGATTGATAAGTATAATTGGGTGTTGTCCGCATAGCAGTGATAGTTAATTGAGTGTTTCCTAATAATATTACCAAGAATACCCTGCTATGCCATGAACTACTACATCTACTATTTCTAGTCATAGTTCCATGATCTTTATTGTGGCTATTATTGCCACTGTTCCTCACACCGCTAAATGAATCTTAAATGTAACTAGTCCTGCAAGTCTCATGATTATGGCTTCTTATTTTTCTTATGGAATGGCTACTGTATATGCTAGAGTTGCATGTTCATGGCCATGTATATGGGCAGTATGTAATGCCATATTTTTATGTTTCCACAGTTTTACAAAATTGGAAAGATCCTAACTAAAACCCTACATTCTACTCTTCTACTATTTCAAGGATCTGATGTTAGCTACAGTATCTGCTATGCTAACCTGCACAAAGCAAGAGCAGAATAAAGGCCTTAATTGGTACTCAACTCTACATAGTGGTGAAGAAACAAAACTTACTGAAACTCAATTTTATTGTCCACAAGAAGGCATTCAAGGACCATGCAAAGGCCCTGAAGCTGGCCTTTTGAACACAGTTAAACATTTTTCTTCATGTTTTTGCTATGGTAGCTGTGATTGATGAGTGAACTCAGCTGATTGGTCGGTATTTCCCTCAGATCTTAGCGAAACAGATGAGTTTCTTTGACACGACTCCAACTGGCCGCATCCTCAACTGTTTCTCCACGTGTCAGAACGAGGTGGACTCTGCGGTGCCTTTTTATCTCAACATCCAGCTCATGTTCTCTCTGATGGCCATCTTCAGTTTGATCATCTCTGCAGTCACCTTCCCATACATGCTGCTGCCGGCGTGCATCCTGGTGACGGTCTTAATTATCCTTGTCAGGTGAGCAAGCACTCCACAGCAGAGTTAATACATAAATAAAGATCCAAAACCATGTATTTTCCTTCCTGAGACGATAATTCCGATACCTGAACTTGCGTGCGTGACTTTCATATTGCTAATGCATTGATGACGATGATTATAAAATAACTCATTTCAGTTTGGGATATGACTATTTCATGGTTAAAGTGAGCTTGTGCTTAAATATTACAGTTAGGTTTGGGTTAAAACAGTGAATAGGTCCCCAAGACACTGGATGGGTTATGTTTGGGGTAAAACAGTGAATAGGTCCCTAAGACACTCAATGGGTTTGTCAAACTAGGTAATGAAATAAAGTTAAGTGGCATTTATTTTGGGTTTTTTACATGTTTTACAAAGACTTTAACCTGTTAACCTTTTGTTTTGTGTTTTAACTTTGTTTCTTGCGATGGTACCCGTATCTCATTCACCAGTGAAGAGCTCTTGAACTTCAGGGGAACAACACCATCGGACTTATTTCCCACTTTTCTTCTCCCTTCACTGGAAATTTTGGACATTCTGGTCAAAGGTGCGCTCACCTTTGCTCATGCAGCGAAACGCCGGAGGAGAGGGAAACGGGCCGGTGTGCTTGTGCGTCTCCGCAAGCAAAGATTACGCACACCATTACCGGGAATATTCCTCTCTAACGTGCACTCACTGCCCAACAAACTGGAGGAACTACAACTGCTGTTGGTCAGAAACAGGGACTTTTTCTCATCTGCTGTTTTGTGCTTCACGGAGACGTGGCTCTGTGGATTAATACCGGACTCTGCGCTGCAGCTGGCAGGCTTCCAACTCTACAGAGCGGACAGAGACACGGACCTCTCCGGCAAAACTAAAGGTGGAGGAATCGGTTTCTACATCAATAGCGGTTGGTGCAAGGACGTGACAGTGATCCAGCAGCATTGTTCTCCTAACCTGGAATATTTCATTATAAACTGTAAGCCTTTTTATTCAGCCCGTGAGTTCGCGTCATTCATTCTGGTCGGTGTTTACATCTCACCGCAGGCCAACGTGCAGGACGCGCAGCGCATGCTTGCCGACCAGATTCTGTGCGTGGAGCGGACCAACCCGGAGTCCCTAGTTATTGTCCTTGGTGACTTTAATAAAGGGAACCTCACTCACGAACTCCCTAAATATAGACAGCATATTAAATGCCCGACCAGAGAGGAGAACATTCTGGATCACTGTTACACCACAGTCAGGGATGCTTATCACGCCGTCCCCCGTGCTGCACTAGGACACTCTGACCACGTCATGGTCCACCTGATCCCCTCCTACAGGCAGAAACTAAAGCTCTGCAAACCTGTTGTGAGGACATCAAGGAAGTGGACCAGTGAGGCTGTGGAGGATCTCCAGTCGTGTTTGGATTCTACTGACTGGGATGTGTTCAGGACTGCTACCAACAGTCTGGATGAGTACACAGAGGCTGTGACGTCATACATCAGCTTCTGTGAGGACTGCTGTGTTCCATCATGCACCAGGGTGAGTTACAACAATGACAAACCCTGGTTCACAGCCAAACTCAGAAGGTTAAGGCTGGCTAAGGAAGACTCGTTCAGGAGTGGGGACAAAGACAGATTTAAAGAGTCAAAGTACAAGTTTAGCAAGGCGGTGAAGGAGGCTAAACGACGGTACTCTGAGAAACTCCAAAACCAGTTCTCAGCTAATGACTCTGCAACTGTCTGGAAAGGACTTAGGCAGATCACCAACTACAAGCCTAAAACCCCCCACTCCTTCGATGACCGACACCTAGCCAACGACCTAAACGAGTTCTACTGTCGATTTGAAAGACAAAAGGTCAGTCCTGACACCATCCCCCACGACACCTCCCTACAGCTACAGCCACTGTGCATCACCTCCACCTCCCCCACCTCAGCCTCCACCTCCCCCACCTCAGCAGGGCCCTGGGCCCCCCCACCAATGCCCTCCTTAAAGGTCTCCACCTCCACCCCCCTACCCACCTCAGTGACGACTCTCTCCATCCACGAGAGGGACGTCAACAGACTCTTTAGGAGACAGAATCCCAGGAAAGCTGCTGGACCAGATGCTGTCTCCCCATCAAGCTTGAAGCACTGTGCTGACCACAGACATTTTTAACACCTCACTGGAGACATGTCATGTGCCAGCCTGCTTCAAGACCTCAACCATCATCGCTGTCCTCAAGAAGCCAAGGACCACAGGACTTAATGACTTCAGACCCGTCGCCCTGACCTCTGTGGTTATGAAGTCCTTTGAGCGCCTTGTGCTTTCACACCTCAAAGCCATCACCGACACCCTCCTGGACCCCCTGCAGTTTGCCTACAGAGCCAATAGGTCTGTAGATGATGCAGTCAACCTGGCCCTCCACTACATCCTCCGGCACCTGGACTCTGCAGGAACCTACGCCAGGATCCTGTTTTTGGACTTCAGCTCTGCCTTCAACACCATCATCCCAGCTCTGCTCCAGGAGAAGCTCTCCCAGCTTGGTGTGCCTGACTCCACCTGCAGGTGGATCACTGACTTTCTGTCTGACAGGAAGCAGCATGTCAAGCTGGGGAAACACATCTCCAACTCACAGACCATCAGCACTGGATCCCCTCAGGGCTGTGTTCTTTCGCCTCTGCTCTTCTCCCTCTACACCAACAACTGCACCTCCAGTCATCAGTCCGTCAAGCTTCTGAAGTTCGTGGACGACACCTCCCTCATCGGACTCATCTCTGATGGAGACGAGTCCGCTTACAGGTCGGAGGCTGACCACCTGGTGAAGTGGTGCAACCAAAACAATTTAGATCTCAACGCTCTAAAGACAGTGGAGATGGTTGTGGACTTCAGGTAGAACCCAGCCCCACCTGCCCCCATCACCCTCTGTGGCTCCACAATTGACACTGTGGAGTCTATCCGCTTCCTGGGAACTACAATCTCCCAGGACCTCAAGTGGGAGCTGAACATCAGCTCCCTCGTCAAGAAAGCACAACAGAGGATGTACTTCCTGCGGCAGCTGAAGAAATTCAACCTGCCAAAGACAATGATGGTGCACTTCTACACAGCCATCATTGAGTCCATCCTCACATCCTCCATCACCATCTGGTACGCTGCTGCCACTGCCAAGGACAAGGGCAGACTGCAGCGTGTCATTCGGTCAGCTGAGAAGGTGATTGGCTGCAATCTGCCGCCGCTCCAGGACCTTTACGCCACCAGGACTCTGAAGCGTGCTGGAAAGATTGTGGCTGACCCCTCCCACCCCCAGACACAAACTCTTTGAGCCACTCCCCTCTGGCAGGAGGCTGAGGTCCATCAGGACCAAAACCTCACGCCACATGAACAGCTTTTTCCCCTCCGCCACTAGCCTTATTAACAAGGCCCGGAAACCACCCTGACTCTCCACCTGGCTCTTCATGCCACTGTTCTCTCTGCTCTAATGCTCTTTGCTCTTTATTTATCTATTTTATTTTATTTCTATTTTTATTTTTAATTTATTACATACTGTGTACATATACTTATATTTTTTATACCTATACTTATATTGTTTAATATTACATTTAGAGAATGTGTGATGTGCACCAACAACTCCAAAACAAATTCCTTGTATGTGTCAAAAAACGTACTTGGCAATAAAACCCTTTCTGATTCTGATTCTGATTCTGAGCCACACCATAGAACAACAATAACAATCATATCACATCAGGTATTGGATTGTCAGTGGTGATGGAAAGCACTGACTCACGACTAACGTACTCTTTGAGTATGTTGGAGATGCACTCAGCAACGTTCACGGTGGTGTGGCTTTTCTGCGCTTCAGCCATTTTGAGAATTACATCTTTTAATTCCCAGCCATTATCTATAAAATGTGCAGTGCCTCTGGGGCAAGTGATGTCCAGCCATCTGTGGTCAGGGCAATGTTTTTTCACAACTCTGTCAGTGATTGTTGCGCGTCTAGGAACCGTGTACCTTGGCTCAAGCTTGTGAATGAAATCTTTAAATTAAGACCCCTGCGTGATGTTGATCGGTCTCATATCTTTACAGATGAACTATGTCAGTTTGTCTATAATCGCCTTTTGGCGAGTAGATGGTAAGCCCCGTGAGGAGGAGAGAGGCAGAAAAGAAGTAGTTCTTGCCTGTTTTACCAGCGGATCCTCGGACAGATTGCCTAGCTTGTCAGGGTGTAACGTTGTCAGGTGTGCCCTCAGGTTGCTTGTTGAGGAGTGATATTTCATTCGGATTTTGCATATTCTGCAGCTTGCCACTTCCTTATTTGTGATTTTTCCATTTATGGATTGAAATCAAAACACATTCGCCCCATCACTTCTCAAATTGTCAGGAGTGGTGATCTCCATTTACGTGGTATTGTAATTGTAATGATGATACCGCATGGATGTATTAAGGGAACTTGTACGATTGTCTTACGAATTTTCGAATTCAAAACGAACACAAACTCACACAGACACACGCGCACACACACACATACACACACACACACACACACACACACACACACACACAAAAACAAACACACACAAACACGCACACACAACATAGGAGTTTTAAAAGTAATAAAGTGTGTATCTCTCATCATCTCCATGTGTAGTGTAATTGGTAAATAATAATATTAATGTTTGTGTTTCCAGCTGTCAGCAAACTCTCAATATCTGATCATGTCCCTGATTTCGGTTGAAGCAAGGATCATCTCTGTTGAGCGCCTGCTCGAGTACATCACGGTCAGTTTATAATAGAATCCTAACAACTCCCAATTATTGCTAAAGACTCCCAAATATTCCTAAAGACTCCCAAATATTCCTAAATACTCCCAAATATTCCTAAAGACTCACAAATATTCCTAAAGACTCCCAAAGATTCCTAAAGACTCACAAATATTCCTAAAGACTCCCAAAGATTCCTAAAGACTCCCAGAGATTCCTAAATACTCCCAGAGATTCCTAAACACTCACAAATATTCCTAAAGACTCCCAGAGATTCCTAAAGACTCACAACGACTTCCATACTTTCCCAGAGATGTTGCTGGTCTGCTTTCTGATTTGACACCAAGTATTGGTTGTGTTTTAGGGCTCGGAGGAGTTGGAGGGACAGCTGAAGGTGGATCCAGTCTCAGAGGACTGGCCTCAGCACGGAGTCATCACCTTCCTGGACTATAAGATGCGCTACAGGCAGAACTTGCCTGTTGTCCTCAATGGGCTGCAGCTCCACATCAGAGCCGGGGAGAAGATCGGCATTGTGGGAAGGACTGGCTCCGGTAAGAACATGTGTGCAGCGGTGTCACCCTCTTTGGGTCCAATTATAATGAATAAACATGTGTTAAAAGAACCACAGAAGAGTTATCTCGGCTGGTTGGCAGCAGGCTGAATCATGGAAACATGGAGGTTTACTCAGGACAGATGCGACATATAGTCCCTCCATTGTGTCTTGGTCTGCTGCTGGGCAATCACCAAGAAACCCAGCATCATTGCAATGATTATTTAAGAATCACAAAGTTTCCCAAAGACTCACAATGATTCCCAAAAACTAACAAAGGTCCCCAAAGAATCCCAAAGACTACTAAAGATTCTGGAAGACTCACAAGGACTTCCAAAGTTTCCTAAAAACTCCAAAAGATTCCAAAATACTCAGGGAAGTTAGGGAAGAGGTTGGAGCTACATTGTTCACACCTGAAGGTTGGATCAGGTGTTGACAGTTGATGAAAGGCTGCAGAGAAAATGTTTGTGTGTACAGGGAAGTTATCTCTGGCTGTGGCATTGTTCAGGCTGGTTGAACCAACTGCAGGAAGCATCCTGATAGATGGAGCGGACATCACATCCATCAGCCTGTCTGACCTGCGCACAAAACTGTCCATCATCCCCCAAGACCCCATGCTGTTCACCGGGACTGTCAGGTAACCTCGGCTACCACTATAGCTTTAACTTCAATTAGATTTGGACAAACTTGAACGATGCACGAGGAATAACCAGAACCACACAGAATTTTTGGACTGCAGTTGAGCTGAGTCGGGCTGGTTCAGATTGCTGCAACTTTTCCTGCAATTTTCTCAAACTATTTTTTCTTGTCATGAATCCTTGGTCTGAACTGGGCTTTAGAGACAAACAAAATTCAATAATCAGTTCCTGCTGAAACGTGTCTGCAGGTACAACCTTGACCCTTTCAACAGACACAGTGATGAGGAGATCTGGGCAGCGCTGGAAAAGACCTACATGAAGGACACAGTATGTTACGTCATCCAGTTATTTATTAATAATATTGTTATAATTATTATCATTATGGTTCCTGTCCACTGGCAGTGTCATTTCCAATCTTGACTCCCAAACTGACACATACAACCTTATAATTTAAGTTTTAAACACGCAATAGATGTTGTGAAACAAAGCTAGTGAAGTTTAGGCAACAAAAATACTTAATTTGGGTATGGAAAACAAAAGGGATAGGCTTAAAATTATTTACGTACAACTACTAAAATGAGGATGTAATGTGACGTCATTGCGTAACAGACTAAAATCCTTGTTTACTTTGACGCTGCTATCCATGCACCTTGTACTGGTATTTATTTGTCCTCGTACTGTTATGGTTGTGTTCCAGTTGGACTGTGTGTAGAACTTGTATGTATTTGTGTGTCTTGTATGTGTTTATACTTGCTGCCAGACATGGGGGACTCGAGTCACATGACTTGACTCGAGTTAGACTTGAGTCGCAAATTTTAGGACTTGAGACTTGCTTGATTAACATTCATAAAAGACTCGACTTGACTTTGACTTGATATTCATGACTTGAGACTTGACTTAGACTTGAGTCAAATGACTTGAAATGACTTGATTTTCTGTTTAATAAATATATTTTTCCCTTCTGATATTGAGGAGGAGTTACGATTTTAGTGCTATTGCATGCGCAGGAACCGTTGATATGATGGCGCGGCGACAGACCGTCAGTAAACAACACTGGCTATGGCTAGTAGGCTAACTTAACGTCATGGATCCCTATCATGGGCGCCGATACCGTGGGTGCTCGAGCTCCGGAGCACCCACGGAAAATACTGACCGCCCACGAGTGCCAGACTGCCAGTTAATTTTTACGTTAATCTAAAATGAAACACTGCAGTTGTGGAGCGTCTGTCACGATTGGTTATGTCGGTGGCATTGATTCTTAATTTCCCACGAAGCTGATCGCGGTTACGTGCCAGTTAAACTTTTCATCTCCAATCCTCTCTGTATTTGTGAGAAGTGGCGCTGTCCTGGCTTTATTATGGCGTGTGTGTTCGTGCCGGCCGCTGTCCGTTTCCTAAGGTTCGGAAATGCAAACACTTTTTTAGTACAGGGTGTGCGCGTGTGAGCACCCACGGAGGAAAACATAAATCGGCGCCTATCCCTCTGCACAGAAAATAATAAAGTTTGGCTATAAGGATTACCAATCTGACCAGGCAAAGATAAAACATATGGCAGTTTGCAAGGTTTGTAGTACTTATTTCCGACGTCGAATTTCATCAGACACTTCAAATCGAGAGAGATTCAGGTTCCAGTCCCCATATTCAGCTGAACCACTATTTGGACGTTTGTGATGGACAGAAGTCCCTTCAGTTTTGGCCATGAATAAGCACACCCTCCCCTCTTTGTTGAGCGAATAAAACTAGGCACACATACACACACACAACACAAACTGCTCTGTCTCTCTCTCTCTCTCTCTCTCTCTCTCTCTCAAACACACACACATGCAGGTATGTGAATAAAGCTAGGCACACATACAACACACTCTTCACTCTCACACACGCACATTCACTCACCAATATTAATAACTTTTCACTCTCTCTTTCTCAAACGCGCACACATTCACTCACAAATACACTGTCAAATATCAACATATACTTTCCATTCCATGTGATAAGCAAAGGTGGTGGGATTCAGCTACTCCTAAAGAATATGTTTTGTTCTTTAAGAGAAGGAAAGGTTAAAGGATGTGTTTCTGTCTCATAAAAGTGAGGCATGTTTGAAGAATATTATTTGACTTAAGAACCATTATACTTTAATTGTTTGAAGGAATTTCATGATTTAATGTCATGTTTGAGGCATATTGAACAATGTTGATTTATTGTTGGCCTAATATCAGTTTTAGGCTGTGATTTTTTTTATCTGTGTTAATTTAAGCTCTTCAATGTATGTGCACGCAATGTCTTTTGAGTAAAAAATGCAAATAAAACTCCAGCAGTTCATAATCACTGTCTTTAGCTTGTTTAAAAATGGAAACTTTTGTATGACTTGACTTGTGACTTGCTTGACCAAAGCTATGACTTGACTTGACTTGCTTGATTGTCACAAAAAATGACTTGGACTTGCTTGAGACTTGAAGGTTAAGACTTGAGACTTGCTTGAGACTTGCCCATGTGTGACTTACTCCCATCTCTGCTTGCTGCACACGTAATCGCCCTTCGGGTACACAAATAAAGTTGAAGTTGTTAATTTCAAAATGTCACAGTTGACTTTAACTCTCACTCAGGACACAAAGCCCAGTGTCCTGAATGAAGATCATGTGTTTGTTCAACCCATCCTTACTTGCAATTTGGCGCCAGTTACGTTAAATAGAATGGTCACATGGTACGCTTCTCGTTCAACGTTTCTGTAAGCAGCCGGGCAGTGCGTTCTAGGAGAGTTGAGGCAAGATGGGAGAGATGGGGAATTGAGTTGCATGCTCCTGATTTATATAAAGTTGAATCCGGGCTACTTTATGTAAATCAGGGGCGTCCGGCTGGGTTACATGCAAATGACTATTAGAACCCAAACGCAGACAGCAGACAGGACCCAGAGTCAGGAGAGTAAATAAAATGAATTAAACAAGATTTATTAGAATGTACCCAAGTGTGCAAAGATCTGAAGTAATCCAGGAAAGAGCAGGGAGGAGCAGGCTGGTGGTGGGATCCAGGGAATGGGATTTCTGGCCTTGAGGGAGTCCAATACGGGTCCTTGGCAGGAGTGGAGTGGTGGCAGGAGTCAGGTCCAAACGGCAAGCTGATAACAACAGAAACAGGATTAGAGATTAAAACATAGGGCTATAGAACTAACTAACAAAAGTTGGCTGCAACGAGTCTAAAGGGCCGTCCACACCACAACTATGACAATATCTGATTGGATGAACAGCTGTTCCGCGTTATGTGCTTGTGTCTGATTGGATGAACAGCTGTTCGGTATGATGTGATTGGCTGAACAGCTGTTCTCTTCCATGTCTGCTCAGATTTGTGGTCTGGAGAGGAAGCTGCAGGCTGAGCTGGTGGACAACGGAGGAAACTTTTCAGTAGGACAGAGACAGCTGATCAGTCTGAGCTGAGCACTGCTACGAAACTCCAAGGTCGGTCGGTCGGTCTGTCTGTCTGTCTGTCTGTCTATCTGTCTGTCTGTTTACCAGTCTGTCTGTTAACCTTTCTGTTTACCAGTCTGTCCGTCTGTCTGTTTACCAGTATGTCTGTTTACCTTTCTGTTTACCAGTCTGTCTGTCTGTCTGTTTACCTTTCTGTTTATTAGTCTGTCTGTCTGTCCGTATGTCTAACTAACTGTTTACCTGTCTGTCCCTCAGATCATCCTATTGGACGAGGCGACAGCGTCTATCGATGCAGAGACCGATGCTCTGATCCAGATCACCATCAGAGAGGCATTCAGGCGCAACACGGTGCTCACCATCGCTCACCGCATCCACACGGTGCTGCAGGCCGACCGCATCCTCGTCCTTAACCACGGACAGGTGAGTCCCTCAGAGACGGATGGTACAGATGTTACAGATGTTTCTGTCTTTGTAGTCTTGCATTGACACAGCGCAGCGGAGGAAGGTCTGGCTAGTCCACATCTTTTGAAACATGTTAGGTCCATATGTGTGTTTGTTATATGTCTCTAGCTCTAGCCACTGAACAGAAATAAGTAGAGAAATCAGGCCAATGACAAAAGCTGGTCAGTCTGACCAGTGTGTTGCCTGAGCTCATTACTATTCATGACCTCGCCCAATTGCGCTGGGTAAAGGATGCTGATAGCCAGGCTCTCATTGGCTAGCTGTTAGCCAATCAGAGTCAAGCAGCTTAGCTCGTTGAATATTAATGAGAACTGGCACAAATCGAGCTGAATCTTCCTGCAGGCTTCCTATACCACGCTAGAATGGCTTGAAACAAGGTAACCAAGGCATTTTTTACACAAAAAAATGTTACAGAGTCCATGGTAGAACTTCAGACATTACCACAAAGTAAAGAAACACATGTGGCAGGGCACGTTTAAACCAATCACAATCATCTTGTGTGGTGTTAAGCTCAGGACGGAGCCACGGTGCCTCTGCTAAATAGTCTCAGGAAGGAACTTGTTTTGGTGGAACATGTGTACGTTCAAAAGTAGTTTTAGTCATGCAACAGAAAACTCAGATTGAACAGATAGTCTCGCTAGCTGTCTGGATTTACCCTGCAGAGATCTGAGGAGCAGTTAACCCTAGTCCTCACAAATCCACCAGAGGTTAGAACGTCAACACAAAGACAGCAGAAGGGGACGGACATCTGGCCATAAGAGGGACATCTGGCATCAATGGAGCAATCCCGGAAGTGGACTGTCGAGGATATAGACTACTGTCTTTGTAACAGTGGAATAGAACATATCGTACATATCGTAATTGTCATTGTACGTGTACAACTAAATTGGATGCATTCCTTTCAGTCCAAAACATCAGCGAAAGTTTAAAACAAGTGAATAAAGATATATAAAAGAGCCTCTAAAGGATCTTAAAAATATAAAATAGAGGTAGGTTTAGTTTTTTTAAGAAAGTAAAAACAGAAAATACAGGCATACCATACAAACAAGACATTCACTGCACAATTCATCCTTAAAACTCTGTGACGTGTTAAGTGCAGTTATGTCTTTTGTAAAAAGTGTTTATAAATCGTTTTTTTCATGTTTTAATTGTCAAAACTCTGCAGCAGTTCAAACCAAGTGTCCTGGGTCACATGGATCTTTCAGTACAGTTTACTCTGGGCTTTTTAAAAAAAGATGTCTCTGTAACAGTCTGTCTGTCTGTGTCTGTGTGTCTGTCTCTGTTTTTGTCTGTTATCCTGTAGGTCGCGGAGTTTGATCATCCAGACGTGTTGAAACAAAGACCAGACTCGCTGTTTGCCTCTCTTTTAACGGCTTCCAACACTGTGGCGTCCTGATGTCCTTACTGTAAACGCACCGCAGTGACTTTACAGCAGTTGAAATCACGGAGGTTTCTGCAGCATTGAAAAGCTTCACCAATGTTTACAAGGTTCTTCCTCCTTTCTTCTTCCGGGACATGAACACCCATTTCCTGGGTGGAAGTCTGTTTTTATTTAATTATGGTGCTGACAGTAATACGTACGTACAATAAATGCAGATGACAGCGCTTTACAAATGCTTCATGAGAACAGGCTGAATCATCTCCATGATACCTTGAATCTGGCTTTTATTGCAAGAAGGGAAAATGTCTTTTGTGTCAGTCTTACAGATCAATGATCAGATCAATGGCCCACCTAATGTGGACTATAACAATCTGGCTAAGACTCTTGATAGGCATCAATGTCCACAATATTAGTCACAAAATTATTCATCTGAGCTTTTTAGTTCACAGTTGTGTTACATACAAGGATGCTACTGTTTCTGCTGAACTCGCTTCAATAAAAAAATATATCTCAGTGTGTGTGTGTGTGTGTGTGTGTGTGTGTGTTTGTCTATCTCAGTGTATGTGTGTGTGTGTGTGTGTGTGTGTGTGTGTGTGTGTGTGTTTGTCTATCTCAGTGTGTGGGTGTGTGTGTCTGTGTGTGTGTTTCTGTGCAGATCTTTGTTCATGTTTCAACATGTTTTCAGTGGGCTGAGTGTGCACGGTGAGTGTGCATGGTAAGAGTGCACGGTGTGTTATCAGCGTGTTGACGTGTCACACACAGACTCAGCTGCTGACGGCCGTTTTCCTCACAAGTTTTAAACTGAATTATAGTGTGAAGCAAAAGCCCCATGGTGTACAGAGATACGTAGAGAGAGAGGGAAGAGTTTAGATCTCACACCTGCAGAACGAAAGACATCATGGCACCTGATTCAGATTAATAATGATCATAATAGTTTAATATTTCATTAAAAAATGCAGGAGAATGAGAAACTATAAGGATATACATAATGTACATTTGAAGTGAAATTAGGAGGATGGTCGATTTATTTCTCTTCCAGCTCAGTGCTTCCCTAACTTTTCCACATGAAGACCCCTAAATGGACAAAATCATTATATATTATGATAACATTTTGTCCCAGGGTCCTGCAGGAGTTTTGGAGTTTCAGATGTTTTATTACAGAAAGTGTATGAAACCCATGATTAAGTGTCTGACAACATTATGGAAAGGATCCCTACAGAGATATAGCTTTTAGTTAAAGATTAAGATCTTTTTAGTTTAACATGAAACAGCCCCAAAATCACCATCACCAAACCCACCAGCATATCTCCATACGTAAATGGGTGATATTTGATAATAACACCTATGTTTGTGCTTATTTGTTTCACACATAAAAACACATTACATTGAAGAAATATAAAACACATGTGAGAGTAGAAACCTGTAAGGGCTTCTATACAAACCAAAGGTAAAATGTAAACATACGAAACCACCAGTACATTTTAGATAGTGTTCAAAAGTTTCATATGAAACAAAATATAACATGCAGAGAAATCTAAGTAATCAGCATCTTTACAGACAGTTTTAAAGAATGATCTTTTCGTTTCCAAGTCAAATGTTTTAGACAGCACAGCATTTCTGGTTTTATAATAAACAGAGAAAACAACACAGAGAAGTCCATTAAATGTACATTTTCATTTCATGAAATAACTTTGATGGAAAACAGACACAGGCTTCTGGGATCTGAAGTGAAATAAAGTTTAGTTTGGATGGAAACAAAATGTGCTGATGTACTGAGTTGTCAGCAGCCAATCAGAGAGTGGCAGTTCGGGGCGTTTGAGCCGTGTGAATGCCGCCAGCTGAGTGCTGAGCCGGATGGACAAGTGGGCGCTCTGATTGGCTGAAGGCCAGAAGGGTTCAGGGATAAAAGAGCAGCTCTGTCTTCAACACTCCATCACCCTCTTCATCATCGTCACCATGGCCTTCCTCTGGATCGTCTCCTGCCTCGCCTTCGTCAGCGCTGCCTACGGTGAGACAAACTCTTGAATCTTTTAGAAATGAAATCTGAGAACTAAATTAAGTCATTTATATTTTAGTCCAGGGCTCCTTAACCTGCGTCTCTCCAACAGTTTAACATTTTTAGGTTACATCTCCACTGCTACATTTGGTTAAAAAGGAATATCTTCTGCTACATGTCCCCCTCTCATTCCCCCTGCTCTGGCGTTTCCCCCTCTCATTCCCACTGCTCTGGCGTTTCTCCCTTTCATTTCCCCTACTCTGGCATGTCCCCCTCTCATTCCCCCTGTTCTGGTGTTTCTCCCTCTCATTTCACCTGCTCTGGCATAATTAGTTCTTCTACTGGAGTTGAAAACACTTTTGGCTCAAAGCTCAAATGCTTAAAAACCAAAACTTAGCGGTGGAGATGTAGCCTTAGTTTCCATTTATCGTTATTTAATCACAAAAGTGAATCTTACATTCTCCATTTAAGCTATGTAACATTGTAATGTTACATAGCTTGTAACCCTAATGTAACCCTAACTTTAACTGTAGAGATGCTAAACTTAACTGTCATGTGACCGTCTGTCTCCTGTTGCCTCTCAGGTTGCGGCGTGCCGGCTATCACCCCCCAGGTGACCGGCTACGCCCGCATCGTTAACGGTGAGGAGGCGGTGCCTCACTCCTGGCCCTGGCAAGTGTCTCTGCAGGTGAGTTTCTTCTTTCGTCTCACTGTTTGTATCTTGTCTTCATGTTGCTCGGTGTCTGAGTTCAGTCTGTTTTTTTCCTCGCAGCAATCCAACGGCTTCCACTTCTGCGGCGGCTCTCTGATCAACGAGAACTGGGTGGTGACGGCCGCTCACTGCAACGTCATGTCAGTTCAACACGACACCACTCTGTCTCTAAATCTTTAACTGTTAGGTTTCAGATAATAACACACTTTAATCAAGCTCTTTTTTAAAAATGTTTAAGGTATTGACCATATTATTCTGTAAGTTTAGACTCAAACCAACAACGTGTTCATCTCTTGTCTCTCGTGTTCTCACTCAACACTGTCTGACTCCCTGTCTGTATCTATCAGCTCCGAGCCCATTGTTTTCCCACTGAAGACACAGATAATATAGTTACATCATTGATTTACTAAAACAGCTGCTCTCTGTAGGTTTTAATTAAAGAAACAGGAGCGAATAGTCAAAATAAACTTTAATATGCCGACAGGGGACATTCCTGTGTCAGTATGGACAAAACAGTATACAAACCAATCATAAGAGGAGGCTCTGACAAGGAAAAAGCAATTCATAACCTGAAGAAACCGACAAAAAAGTTTTTCCTCGCTGCTGTCTGTAATGCTTGCTCTTGGGGGGGATTTGTTGTGTCTCTGTAAATGATAGAGACAGTTTGAGTTTTTAATTGTGCAGTCTGATCACTGTAGGAACAAATGATTTGCTGAACCTTATAGTTCTAATTGTCTGCTGTAGAAATTTGCCATTTGACGGTTTACTGAACTGGCTGTTCCTGTTTCAGGACGTACCACCGTGTGATCGCTGGGGAACACAACAAGGGCTCCGGCTCCAACGAGGACGTCCAGATCCTGAAGCCTGCCAAGGTGAGAACTCCCCGCCAGCCAATCAGCTTTCAGAATCTTTCTATCATTCTTGTATCAAATCATTTCATCTTTCTGTTTGGTGTCATGGTTTAGAAGTCGTTCTGTAAAGAACAGAAACTTATTCAATCAAATCAAAACTATCCGATAGACAGATAGATAGATAGATAGATAGATAGATAGATAGATAGATGGATAGATAGATAGATAGATAGATAGATAGATAGATAGATAGATAGATAGATAGATAGATAGATAGATAGATAGATGGATGGATGGATGGATGGATCGATGAACAGAAGGATGGATAGACTGATAAATGGATGGATGGATGGATTGATAGATAGATAGATAGATAGATAGATATACATATACTGGTGTCGAGGACTGTGTGTTTATGAATGCATTGCACTTTTTAACTGTGCAACACATTTACCTATGGGTAAAGATAAAGTAACCTGATGACCCCCCCCCTCTCCAGGTGTTCACCCATCCCCAGTGGAACCCCCGCACCATCAACAACGACATCTCCCTCATCAAGCTGGCGACCCCCGCCCGCCTTGGCGCCACCGTTTCCCCCGTCTGCATCGCCGCGTCTTCTGATAACTTCCCCGCCGGCATGACCTGCGTCACCTCTGGCTGGGGTTTGACCCGCTATAACGGTGAGAACCCCAAAACACCCTAAAACCCAAACAGTAACTGCATCTTATTAACTCATTATTTATTGCTAACTGTTGGTGATTTTACCAGTTGCGGCTGTTGGTCAGCAAATAATATATTTTTCATAAACTAAGGTAACTGTATAAGAAGCTGGGAGGTTAATAGTTATACATTTAGATATCTTTTGATCTTTAGAGGCGATGTAGAAAGTTGTTAACTCCTCCTGAAATCCAAACATTTACTGCATCTTACTGACTCATTATTTATAGCAAACTGTTCGATTAGTTGCAGAAGTTGACAAAAAAACTCAGATTTGCAGTTGAGCTAAAGGTAGCTTAGCAAGGTTGGTCGCCAAAATACAATACCTTAACTAAGTTAGTGGAAAGTGGATTATAAACAGCATAAGAAACTATCTTCATCTATCAGATATCTTTAGGTCGTTAGAGGCGATGTAGAAAGACACCTGCCTTGGTCGCCATCTTGTGCAGACTCCCATCGGTAACGTGATGCTGTTTGATTTCAATTTGTAAAGTGTAAAGTCAGACCTTTGTTAGACATATTTATGAGAATGAGTCAAACTTTCAGTAAAATGTGTTTTTATACAAATCTAAGCGTACGCTGATGATACTCTATATATATTCCCCAGAAAAAAAACTAAATATCCCAAAATATTTTTTTTGGTCTGAAGTGATTCACTGCTTTTAAAAAAAAAGTGCTTTTACTGTGAAAGGGAGCAGGAAGTAACATTATAGTCCACAAATGTGAGAATGAGTAAAAATGATGCTAATATGTGTGTTTATATGACTCTTAGCCTACGTTGGTGACACTAACATATTTCCAAGAAAAAACTAAAATACAAAATGTCACTGCTTTTAAAAAGAGAGCTTTAACTGTGAAAGTGGAGCAGGAAGTGTGTGTTGAGTGTTGTGTGTTGTCTCGCCACAGCTCCCAGTACTCCCAACCTGCTGCAGCAGGCCGCCCTGCCGCTGCTGTCCAACGAGCAGTGCAAGAACCACTGGGGCAGCCAAATCTCCAACGTGATGATCTGCGCCGGAGGAGCCGGAGCCACTTCCTGCATGGTGAGGCCCCGCCCACACACCTACCTGGCTCACCTGTCATTGCATTTAGTAACACATCTCCGCCCAAGCAGAAAAACAGTTGGCTAAATTCTGCAAATAATTTTGCAACCTAAGATTGACTGTAAAAGAGTTTAGCGGCACTTTCAACCAATATAAATCACCAGTACATAGAAGAGAGTAGTTGGCAGCAATGGTGCCAAAACCAAAAGCAGCTTTAAACCTTTAAATTTACTGAGGACTTCTCCATGAGGCATAATGTACGCTGAAAAGTCCTCCATGTTCTCCGTGCGTTCCAAGTTGTTGTATTGACAAAGGTCGACTGGGAAGAAAAAGCCTTATTCTGACCAGATGAGTAATGATTTATTTATTCATATTAGGACAATGCAAATTACTCAACATTTCTGTAAATGCGCCAGTGTTAGCCAGTCGGCTAATTTTCAACTGTAGTCCTAGTTGCATGCATGTCTTTATGTAAAAACTCAGAAAGTCACTGACTGTGTTTGTGTTCTTATTTTACATTGGCAGACGGATGTATTCTGGAAGAACTAACAGAACCTTCCTGCTGTGACCGTGAACACACTGACTCTGTGGTTCTGTATTAACTGATGTGTTGTTTCTTCCATAGGGCGACTCTGGCGGCCCTCTGGTCTGTCAGAAGGACAATGCCTGGACTCTGGTCGGTATCGTGTCCTGGGGAAGCAGCAGGTGCTCTACCTCCACCCCCGCCGTCTACGCCCGCGTCACCGAGCTTAGCAGCTGGGTCGACCAGATACTTGCCGCCAACTAAACGCTCCGAAGAAAGGAACTGTCCAACTCAGTGAGTGATAATAAAAACTCAGAAAGTCACTGACTGTGTTTGTGTTCTTATTTTAAATATGCAACATAATTACAGTTTAGATTATATAAGAAGGGGACAGTGCAAATTAATAAAATGCATGATTTTATCATTGTGAAACACACTTCATTCAAAATGGACAGAAACTAAATAAAACTATCAAAGGCCGTCTTGGTTCATCTTTCCACTGTTCCAACAATCACCACTCTGGTTTGGTTGAAATAAACCCTTAATTCACCTATTTACATGTGGCGATATGCTGGCTCTATACACGCTAAAAGTCCTGATTATTTACATGGAGTCTGGTGGAGATATGCTGGCTCTATACACACTAAAAGTCCTGATTATTTACATGGAGTCTGGTGGAGATATGCTGGCTCTATACAGGCTAAAAGTCCTGATTATTTACATGGAGTCTGGTGGAAATATGCTGGCTCTATACACGCTAAAAGTCCTTATTATTTACATGGAGACTGGTGGAGTTTGGTGATGGTGATTTCGGGGCTGTTTCATGTTAAACTAAAAGGATCTTAATCTTTAACTAAAAGCTCTATTTCTGTAGGGATTCGTTCCATAATGTTGTCAGACACTTAATCATGGGTTTCATACACTTTCTGTAATAAAACATCTGAAACTCCAAAACTCCTGCAGGACCCTGGGACAAATTGTTATAATATATAATGATTTTGTCCATTTAGGGGTCTTCATGTGGAAAAGTTAGGGAAGCACTGAGCTGGAAGAGAAATAAATCGACCCTCCTCCTAATATCACTTCAAATGTACATTATGTATATCTTTATAGTTTCTCATTCTCCTGAGTTTTTTTTGTGAAATATTAAACTATTATGATCATCATTAATCTGAATCAGGTGCCATGATGTCTTTCGTTCTGCAGGTGTGAGATCTAAACTCTTCCCTCTCTCTCTCCATATCTCTGTACACCGTGGGGCTTTTGCTTCACGTGATAACACACCGTGCACTCTTACCGTGCACACGCATCGTGCACACTCTGACCCCCACATGTTGAAACATGAACAAAGATCTGCACAGAAACAAGCACACAGACACACACATACAGACACACACAGACACATTTTAATAATTTATTTATGTCCACATGAAGAAAAATAGTACAGGGACACAAATAATACCGATGCAGTACAATACATACACAAACTTATGGACCAATGGCACGCAGCAGATCTTCACAATATCACTTAATACACACAATACTCAGTTCTTAAGGGTATAACTAGCACGATACTCAGTTCTTAAGGGTACAAGTAGCACAACACTCAGTTCTGAAGGGTATAAGTAGCACAATACTCACTTCTTAAGGGTATAAGTAGCAGCGTCTACACCATATGCGGCGGCTGCCAATAATAGCAGATATGTCACAGTACTTTGCAAGTTGTTTAGCCTCTTTTTGGCCATCCCAACGCACACACACACACACACAACTCCACGTGTCAAATAAGTTTTTTATAGAAGCGAGTTCAGCAGCAACAGTAGCTTCCTCTTTTGTAACAAAACTGCGGACAAAAAAGCTCAGATGAATAATAAAGTGTCTGGCTTTTGTTTGATAGCTAGTGTCGGCAAAAAATGCCTTTTTAGTAGGTCTCCTCTTCGCGCAATACGAAGTGAATTTAAGAAAGGGTTTTATTGTGAAGGGTAGACACCGAAGGGCCAACGTTTGTATTTTTCTCAACCTTTATTGAGCTTAGTTTAAATCACAGATTATTAATATCCAATGCTGTCCAAACTCAAAAGTGTGAGTGCAGATAATATTAGAAAGCCTCCAAATATTAGAAAAAGAGTGTGTGCTTTGATTAAATCTGGTTTGGTGAGACATCAAACAAGTCTTGGAGAACATTGATGCCTATCAAGAGTCTTAGCCAGATTGTTATAGTCCATAGTTAGGTGGGCCATTGATCTGATCATTGATCTGTAAGACTGACACAAAAGACATTTTCCCTTCTCGCAATAAAAGCCAGATTCAAGGTATCATGGAGACGACTCAGCCTGTTCTCATGAAGCATTTGTACATATAGCTTTGAAAAGTAAAGCACTATAATCTACATTTATTGTACGTATGTATTACTGTCAGCACCATAATTAAATAAAAACAGACTTTCACCCAGGAAATGGGTGTTCATGTCACGGAAGAAGAAAAGAGGAAGAACCTTGTAAACATTGGTGAAGCTTTTCAATGCTGCAGAAACCTCCGTGATTTCAACTGCTGTAAAGTCCTCTGAGGTCACTGTGGTGGTTTAACAACATCAGGACGCCACAGTGTTGGAAGCCGTTAAAAGAGAGGCAAACAGCGAGTCTGGTCTTTGTTTCAACACGTCTGGATGATCAAACTCTGCGACCTACAGGATAACAGACAAAAACAGAAATAGACACACAGACACAGACACAGAAAAGACAGACACAGACACAGACACGGACAGGGACAGAGACACAGACACAGACACAGACACAGACACAGACACAGACACAGACAGACAGACAGACACAGACACATACACAGACACAGACACAGACACAGACACAGAAAAGACAGACACAGACACATACACAGACACAGACACAGACACAGACACAGACACAGACACAGAAAAGACAGACACAGACACAGACACGGACACGGACACAGACACAGACACGGACAGACACAGACACAGAAAAGACAGACAGACACATACATAGAGACTCGGACAGAGACACAGACACAGACACAGAAAAGACAGACAGACTGTTACAGAGACATCTTTTTTTTTAAATGCCCAGAGTAAACTGTACTAAAAGATCCATGTGACCCAGGACACTTGGTTTGAACTGCTGAAGACTTTTCAGGAAAATTAAAACATGAACAAACCAATGTAGAAACAGTTTATTCCAAAAGACATAACTGCACTTAACACGTCACAGAGTTTTAAGTAGGGATGCACCGATCCGACTTTTTCAGTCCCGATACCGATACCGATGCCAGGGCTTTGTGTATCTGTCGATACCCGATACCGATCCGATACCGTCGCTGAATTAATAATAAACTGTATACCTTCCACCTTATACCTTCCTTCCACCATATGGAAGAGAGTAAAGGCACCAGACCTTCCTAACTAAACATTACTTTCCTAACTAAGACAAAATAACATAGATGTAATGTATTGAATTCTTATTTATTTGTTATTTAAAAAACAATTGTGCATTCAAATCGAAAATATAATGTAATTATACTTCTTAAAATAAATTTAAATAAATAATAATGGGCCAACTTTATATAGGTTTATAATGGCTTATTCTACTGTCAGGAGTACATAGAATATCTCAAAAACAAATCGAATGAATACACATACAAACAACTTTAACATTGTTTCCCTTTCAAAACTAAATAGTTGTAAGCTAGTTGTATAACCACTACCTTGGCCACCGGTAAGTTAGGTTGTAGTGTTGTTGTAGTGGGGGACTGAACGGAGCTCCGCTGTCAGCCTCCTTCGGTGTTTGAATAACGTTAGCAGGTTGGAGGACGTATTTCAGCGAGGCGAGACATCTTAAATCCAGTGTTTGAATCATTGCTCTGAAACCGTCTTTCTCAACGGTCTGTAGCGGGACCGGAGGTGGATTGCGTTCATAATGTTGCTCTGCTGCATGCTTGAAGTGACAGGTCTAACGTAACGTTAGCACGGCCGAGTAACGTTAAAGCGACGGGCAACAACAGTGGCTAAATTATGTCCGATTTGTTAGAAAGAAAAAACTTGGGAACAACAGACGGCTCCTCTCTTGAGCACACGTTGTTCTGGTGTATCTCCGGTCTTTCTTCATCCTCTAGTTAACTTTCTTCTCTGTTCTTGAATGTGCAGTAGCGACCGGAGCCTCTCCCAGCTTAACAGACTGTTGTGCTACCTGGCTAGCTAGGCTAGCAGCTGTAATGTTACCCAGCAAGCCATTCGGCGGTGTAGCTACATTTGAAATGTAAAATTATTAGTGTTAGAAACTGTTTAAGTCTCAAATTGTTATATGCTATGGTGTTTTATCCTTTTAAGAGAGTTAGTTGTGGGTTATTAATTGTTGTGTTATGAAGTTACTACCACGAGTGAAAAGACTACACAGTTAACAGGGGTCCCAGTGCTGCGACAGGGTGAAAAAAAAAAATAACTGGATCGGCCCGTGGATCTGTTAATTTTTCCGATCCACCGATCCAGCTATTTTGTCAATATCGGGGCCGATACCCGATCTAAATATCGGATCGGTGCACCCCTAAGGATGAATCGTGCAGTGAATGTCTTGTTTGTATGGTATGCCTGTATTTTATGTTTTTATTTTCCTAAAAAAACTAAACCTACCTCTGTTATATATTTTTATGATCCTTTAGAGGCTCTTTTATATATCTTTATTCACTTGTTTTAAACTTTTGTTGATGTTTTGGACTGAAAGGAATGCATCCAATTTAGTTGTACACGTACAATGACAATTACGATATGTACGATATGTTCTATTCCACTGTTACAAAGACAGTAGTCTATATCCTCGACAGTCCACTTCCGGGATTGCTCCATGGTTAACTTTAAGTATCGACGGCCACGAAGGTTAAACTTTGGCTCATTTTGAAAGTTATGTAACCGTTAGTTAACATCTAGACAATGAGAGCCTGGCTATCAGCATCCTTTACCCAGTGCAACTGGGTGAGCTCATGAATAGTAATGAGCTCAAGCAACACACTGGTCAGACTGACCAGCTGTTGTAATTGGTCTGATTTCTGTTCAGTGGCTAGAGCTGACAGAGGAGGTAGCAGTTCATTTTCACATTCACCACATTACACAAACACATATATGGACCTAACAGATTTCAAAAAATACATGTAAAAACGGTTTTGCGTAGCAGGGCATCTTTAATTATTAAAGAAATGCCAATAAACCAGAGCACATTTTTCTCCCATCAAGGAATGCTGCGTGTACTAGCCAGACCTTCCTCCGCTGCGCTGTGGAGGAGGGTCTGCCAATGCAAGACTACAAAGACAGAAACATCTGTAACATCTGTACCATTCGTCTCTGAGGGACTCACCTGTCCGTGGTTAAGGACGAGGATGCGGTCGGCCTGCAGCACCGTGTGGATGCGGTGAGCGATGGTGAGCACCGTGCTGCACCTAAACGCCTCTCTGATGGTGATCTGGATCAGAGCATCGGTCTCTGCATCGATAGACGCTGTTGCCTCGTCCAATAGGATGATCTGAGGGACAGACAGGTAAACAGTTAGTAAATCGGGGGTCGACTGCCAGTGTGACGTCATGGGAGCGCCTTAACCCGTGTGGTGGTCGCGAAACTAGTTGCAGTCTTCTCTGGCGCTAATGAGGAAAGGCTACAGACTTTCCTCTTTCTACGGACTACAAGAAGAAGGAAAAAAAAACGGCAGAACTGGAAGCAGCATTGATTTCAATGCTTCGATCTGATTGGATGAGCTACTTGGTGGGATCAAGCCTTTCATTCACCATAAAAGAACTCATCTTAACCCAGTAAGTTTACAAGAGAGACTTTCAGTCACTCTGAGAGTCCTGGCATCACGTTGCGCTCGAGCTCGTTCATGCATCTTGTTTCCGATTTGTTGCGCGCTGCTGAAAAAATACCGCTGGTCGCGCATTAAAATTCCTGCGGCGCCAGCGAGATCTACGTCGTTTTGACTTCACATTGGTGTAGGCAAGCTCGACTAGGGCGACTGTGAAATGGCCCTTAGACAGACGAACAGACAGACAGACAGATAGAAAGACATGCAGACAGACAGACAGACAGACAGGCAGACAGAGAGACAGATAGACAGATAGACAGACAGACAGACAGACAGACAGACAGACCTTGGAGTTTCGTAGCAGTGCTCGGCTCAGACTGATCAGCTGTCTCTGTCCTACGGAAAAGTTTCCTCCGTTGTCCGCCAGCTCAGCCTGCAGCTTCCTCTCCAGACCACAAATCTGAGCAGACATGGAACAGAACAGCTGTTCAGCCAATCACATCACACCGAACAGCTGTTCATCCAATCAGACACAATCACATCACACAGAACAGCTGTTCATCCAATCAGACACAATCACATCACACGGAACAGCTGTTATCCAATCAGACACAATCACATCACACGGAACAGCTGTTCTTCCAATCAGATAATGTCGTAGTTATGGTGTGGACTCCACCGTCCACTGGAGTTAGAATGGATTTTAAAACTTTATATTCATAGTTATCATTCTTGGTGTGGACGGCCCTTTAGTCTCATTGCAGCCAACTTTTGTTAGTTAGTTCTATAGCCCTATGTTTCAATCTCTAATCCTGTTTCTTTTGTTATCAGCTTGCCGTTTGGACCTGACTCCTGCCACCACTCCACTCCACGCCTGCTCCTCCCTGCTCTTTCCTGGATTACTTTGGATCTTTGCACACTTGAGTACATTATAATAAACCTTGTTATAATTTACTCTCCTGGCACTGAGTACTGTCTGCTGTCTGCATTTGGGTTCTAATAGTCATTCGCACCTAACACAGTCGAGCCGGACGCCCCTGGATTCAACTGTATGTAAATCAGAGGCGTTAAACTCGATGCTCCATCTCTCCAAACTCGCCACAACCCTCCTAGAATGCACTGCCCGGCTGCTTACAGAAACAATGAATGAGAAGCGTACCTTAACATATTTGTAAAGTCTTCACCGATGAAGATCTCTAAGTTGTTTTCCTCTCTTTAGAATCTGAGCAGCTTCATCACAACCAACCTTGGCCTATCAGCTCGCTCATGGAAATAACGCTGTCTGTGGAAACGTACCTTGACCATGGTGGAGATTTGAATCATGTGACCATTATATTTAATGTAACTTGAAAAAACACATGATCTTCACTCAGGACACTGGGCTTTGTGTCCTGAGTGAGACTTAAAGTCAACTCTGACTTTTTGAAATAAACAACTTCAACTTCAACTTTATTTGTGTACATGAAAGGTGTGCAGCAAGTATAAACACATACAAGACACATAAATACATACAAGTTCTACACACAGTCCAACTGGAACACAACCATAACAGTACGAGGACAAATAAATACCTGTACAAGGTGCATTGATAGCAGCGTCAAAGTAAATCAGTTTAAGCCTATCGCTGATGTTTTCCATACCCTAATTAAGCATTTTTGTTGCCTAAACTTAACTAGCTCCGTTTCACAACATCAACTGCGTGTTTAAATCTTAAATTATAAGGTTGTATGTGTCGGTTTGGGAGTCGAGATTGGAAATGACACTGCCAGTGGACAGGTACAATAATGATAATAATTATAACAATATTATTATTAATAAATAACAGGATGATGTAACATACTGTGTCCTTCATGTAGGTCTTTTCCAGCGCTGCCCAGATCTCCTCATCACTGTGTCTGTTGAAAGGGTCCAGGTTGTACCTGCAGACACGTTTCAGCAGGAACTGATTATTGAACGTCTGTTGTCTCTAAAACCCAATTCAACAGTTCAACAGTTCAACAGTTTGATAACATTGCAGGAAAAGTTGCAGCAATCTGAACCGGTCCGTTTCAGCTTGACTGCAGTCCACAAATTCTGTGTAGTTCTGGTTATTCCTTGTGGATTTTTCAAGTTTGTCCAAATCTACGTAATTGAATTTAAAGCTAGAGTGGTAGCCGAGGTTACCTGACAGTCCCGGTGAACAGCATGGGGTCTTGGGGGATGATGGACAGTTTTGTGCGCAGGTCAGACAGGCTGATGGATGTGATGTCCACACCATCTATCAGGATGCTTCCTGCAGTTGGTTCAACCAGCCGGAACAATGCAACAGCCAGAGACGACTTCCCTGTACACACAAACATTTTCTCTGCAGTCTTTCATCAACTGTCAACACCTGATCCAACCTTCAGGCAGTGACGGACTGGTAATCTGGCATTTGGGCAGATGCCAGATGGGCCGCGGGCCCTCATGGGCCGTTTGGGCCGGTCGGCCAATCAGAGAGCCGCATGATTGTCACAGCCATGCGGCCACTTAATTGTAAACTGCGGCCCATATATTTTCTCTCGGCCCCCTTTCAAGCATCAATAACAAAGTTACGGTAATTTGCTAAATGGTGGCCAAACATATCCAAATCCTTAACACTTAGTAGTTATGTAATCTGATTTGTATTTATACCACACATGAATCTCTCAATATCACACTCATGGTTACCCTCTACAGTCATGAACTTTTACATCAGTCTGTATTGTTTTGTAGCAAAATTACTTATTCAGATCAGATGTTCAAAAACGTAAACGTGCATGGTTTGAAATGCGTGTTCTTTCCGTGCGTCAAAAGTTCTATCTGCGAGACCCCCCCCCACCACCACCGGTGGGCCGCTGGTGGGTGGAAATGCCAGGGCCGTTTTTTGTTCCCAGTCCGTCACTGCCTTCAGGTGTGAACAATGTAGCTCCGATCTCCTCCCTAACTTCCCTGAGTATTTTGGAATCTTTTGGAAACTTTGGAAATCTTTGTGAGTCTTCCAGAATCTTTAGTAGTCTTTGGGAGTCTTTGGTAGTTATTGTTGGTCTTTGGGAATCATTGTGAGTCTTTGGGGATCATTGTTAGTCTTTGGGGATCTTTGTTAGTCTTTGGTAATCATTGTGAGTTTTTTGGTAATTTTTGGAAGTCTTTGGGAAACTTTTTGAGTGTTAAATAATCATTGCAATGATGCTGGGTTTCTTGGTGATTGCCCAGCAGCAGACCAGGACACAATGGAGGGACTATATGTCCCATCTGTCCTGAGTAAACCTCCATGTTTCCATGATTCAGCCTGCTGCCAACCAGACATTGAACGCCAACATATCAAATTTAGGATTGTATACAGTTTGTTCACTTTTCTGTGGTTCTTGAAACACAAGTTTATTCATTATAATTGGACCCACAAAGGGTGACACTGCTGCATACATGTTCTTACCAGAGCCAGTCCTTCCCACAATGCCGATCTTCTCCCCGGCTCTGATGTGGAGCTGCAGCCCATTGAGGACAACAGGTAAGTTCTGCCTGTAGCGCATCTTATAGTCCAGGAAGGTGATGACTCCGTGCTGAGGCCAGTCCTCTGAGACTGGATCCACCTTCAGCTGTCCCTCCAACTCCTCCGAGCCCTAAAACACAACCAACACTTGGTGTCAAATCAGAGAGCAGACCAGCAACATCTCTGGGAAAGTGTGGAAGTCGTTGTGAGTCTTTAGGAATATTTGTGAGTGTTTAGGAATATTTGGGAGTCTTTAGGAATATGTGGGAGTCTTTAGGAATCTCTGGGAGTCTTTAGGAATCTTTGGGAGTCTTTAGGAATATTTGGGAGTCTTTAGGAATATTTGGGAGTCTTTAGCAATATTTGGGAGTCGTTAGGATTCTATTATAAACTGACCGTGATGTACTCGAGCAGGCGCTCAACAGAGATGAACCTTGCTTCAACCGAAATCAGGGACAGGATCAGATATTGAGAGTTTGCCGACAGCTGGAAACACAAACATTAATATTATTATTTACCAATTACACTACACATGGAGATGATGAGAAAGATACACACTTTATTACTTTTAAAACTCCGATGTTGTCTGTGTGTCTGTGTGTGTGTGTGTGCATGTGTGTGTGTGCGTGCATGCGTGCATGTGTGTGTTTGTGAGTGTTTGTGTGTGTGTTTGTCTGTTTGTGTTTGTGTGTGTGTTTGTGTGTTTGTCTGTGTGTGTTTTTGTGTGTGTGTAAGTGTGTGTTTGTGTGTTTGTCTGTGTGTGTTTTTGTGCATGTGTGTGTGTTTGTGTGTTTGTCTGTTTGTGTTTGTGTTTGTGTGTGTGTTTGTCTGTGTGAGAGAGAGATACAGTTTTACCTGTAAGATGAAATTCAGAGAGAGAGCTTTTAAGGCAGGGCTGCAGACGTCGTTGGAGATGAAGACGACCAGCAAAGCGACTATCAGCGTCATAATGACATACAGAGTATCCATTATGTTGGAGATCCAAAATAGGCCGTAGTTATAAAGTAAGAAGTGGTTAGCGTTGATGTCAGAAAGGCTCTTAAACCTGCAACACAAACAGCACGAGTCAAAGACATCAGCCATCTCGCTCAACAACTTTATTTCCAGTAGGGGATGCTACAGAGAATTATTTAGACATAATAAATCTTGGATAATTGAACTGAATGTGAGGATCTCCACATCTCCACTACAATGACAAAGGAATATGAAAAGGAGTCGCCATAAAAAAGGTTTACAGGTGTAGATGAAGGTCTTGTTGAACAATCAACTTCCTGTTTTTTTATTGGGATTTCTGAATATATAAAAATAGCAAATTTGTGAATTCAGTAAAACAACGAGTAAGGGAACTAAGCCAACAATTGGACAGACAGCAATGGACTCAGTTGTTTTTTTTGTTCACATTGTTAATTTACTTGAAAGAAGACTCAGTACTATTTCTGATAGGGTCTCAGGGCTAAACTACAAAAAGGGCAAAGGGCAATACCTACCTGAAGTGTGTTGTGATCACAACCATTTGTTACAGAGGGGTCTGAGTCCATTTGGAGTAAAAAATGCTAACTAATATGTTTGTGTTCTTTCCGAGGGCTGAAACGGAAGTGAACACTGAATTCAGTGAGTAAAAAAGAGCTGAGTTTCTCTGAGCTGTCTTTGAGTCTCACCGCTCTGTGTAGTTGTGCGTCTTGTCGTAGGCGTGAATGGTGCCAAGGCCTTTAACAATGGAGGTGCACAGAGAGATGCAGGGAGAGCGACTGATGTCCTCCATCTTCTTCAACGTACACACGTTTCTCAGGAACAGGCTGCAGGGAACAGTCGGTCTTTATTAGGGCTGTTGGAACAAATTCCAAAACTCAAATATAATTAGAATTTTTAAAAAAATTAATACTATTCGAATGCTGACATTACTATTTGAATAATGCTTTTTTTATATACACCACCGGTCAAAAGTTTGGGGTTACTTAGAAATGTCCATTCCACTCCATTATAGAAAGAATACCAGCTGAGATCAGTTGCATTGTTTTTTAACCAGGGCAGCAGTGTTCAGATTACATTATGTGCTTATATAATTGCAAAAGGGTTCTCCAATGTTTTCTCAGTTAGCCTTTTGAAATGATATCAGATTAGTAAACAGAATGAGCCTTTGGATCATTGGATGAATGGTTGCTGATAATGGCCAATGTAGATATTAAAGATCAGTCAAGAACCCTTTTGGTATTATGCACATAATGTAATCTGAAAACTGCTGCCCTGATTTAAAAAACCATGTAACTGATCTCAGCTGGTATTCGGTCTTTAATGGAGTGGAATGGAAATTTCTAAGTGACCCCAAACTTGTAACCGGTAGTGTATATTTTTTTTAAATGGAGATCACCACTCCTGACAATTTGAGAAGCGATGTATGGAAGGTGCTTGGATTTCAATCCTTAAATGGAAAAATTACAGATAAAGGAGTGGCAATCTGCAGAATATGCAAAATCCGAAAGAAATATCACTCCTCAATGAGCAACCTGAGGCCACACCTGACAAGCTAGGTGATCTGTCTGAGGAACGGCCACTAAAACAGGCAAGAACTACTTCTTTTCTGCCTCTCTCCTCATCACGGGGCTTACCATCTAACCGCCAAAAGGCGATTATAGACAAACTGACATGGTTCATCTGTAAAGATATGAGACCGATCAAAATTAAACAGGGGTCTGGATTTAAAGATTTTTTTCACAAGCTTGAACCAAGGTACACGGTTCCTAGACGCGCAATAATCACTGACAGAATTGTGAAACTCTATGACACAACATCAGACAACATCAGACAAATGATCAGTGGAAAAAAGATTGCCCTGGTGGCTGGACATCACTTGCCACAGAGGCATATGTGACAGTCACCGCACATTTTATAGATAATGACTGGGAATTAAAAGATGTAATTCTCAAAACGGCTGAAGCACAGAAAAGCCACACCGCCGAGAATGTTGCTGAGTGCATCCCGAACATATTCAGAGAGTATGTTTGTCGTGAATCAGTGCTTTCCATCACCACTGACAACGCGGCTAATTATATCAACGCTGTCAAGAGGCACCTGCAGGCCATCGATGTCCCGTGCAGGGCAAGCACCATTTACCTGAGGAAAGGACTTGCAGTGCGAGCTATAGAAACTCCAATGAGCAGACTGAAAGTCACAGCACTGCATTTTAACAAATGAGTGACATAAATTATGTACATATATGTATGCATTACAGGTAATAACCAGGTGATATTGAGCAATTAATAGGCTATTTTTTTCATTAGTAATACAGTAGAGGGCATGACCAATTTCCAACAGCTTCAGCTGTACTCTCCCTGAAGTATGTACTTTTGTCACATCTTCAGCCGTCCACAGGTGATCCGGCAGCACTCAATTTAATGAAAACGAAGATAAATACGGACCTCTGCAATCGATACAGTCGAGACAAAGATGCCTTCAAGCTGCTTAATACGGCTAGCTACCTCGAGCCGCGTTTCCATCGGCTAATTCATTTGGAACAAGACCAACGGCAGGATGTACATGAGAAAATAAAAGGGGAGAGGAGTGTTTGCGGAGCAAGCAGCCATGGCTATGGGGATAACCACCAGGGGAAAACCGCTCTCAGTGCTACGGGGGACCTTTTTAATGATGTTTATCGCCAAGGAGCAGACGCATCAGGTGGTCCCGTAGATATAGGAGCCCTACTAGAGCAAGAAATGTTGATCTACAAAAGTGAGACCCCACTACCCACCGATAGCAACTCATTATCATGGTGGAAGACGTCACAGTCAAAAGTACCCCCACCTTGCCCAGCTGGCACAGCACTATTGAGCATCCCAGGAACCTCAGTTAGAGCAGAAAGGGTTTTCTCCATGGCTGGGATTATAGTAAATAAAAAACGCTCTGCACTAGATTCAGAAAATGTTGATCGTCTTGTGATTTTGGCTAACAACCTTAGGGATTAAATCCTGCCAATGTTGTTTGAAATGTTGAATGTGAATGTTACACACTTTGATTTAGGCATCTTCATTTTATTTTAATTGTTTTTCTTTAGTTTGTGAAGATCGGTTGTGTTGAATAGAAGCTGTGCAGTTATTAATGCCGTCTCAGCAGCAGTTTTTTTTATATCAAAAATGTCCATTAAAGTTGACAAATTAAAGTCATTCATTTTTTTTCACTGTTATATTGTTAATAAGAAAGCAATCACCTGTTTCCAAATGTTTGTATTGTAATGTTAGAAGTCCCTCTAGTGGACAGAACGTGTAACAACAACCGTATGCTGATAGTGGCATTGGCGATTCATAAGCCTGTGTAATGTCGTAAATATTAAAATAGGATGAATTTGAGCATTTTGACAACCTGTCATAGCCATCACTATTCACTGTTTTATCCCAAACATAACCCATCCAGTGTCTTGGGGACCTATTGACTGTTTAACCCAAACATAACTGTAATATTTAAGCACAAGCTCACTTTAACCGTGAAATAATCATATCCCTACTGAAATGAGCTATTGCTTTTATAAAACATCAACTTCATCAAGTCATTGGCAATATAAAAGCCACGCACGCAAGTTCAGGCAAAGAAATCTGTTTCAAGAAGGAAAATAAATGGTTTTGGATCTTTATTCATGTTTTAGCTCTGCTGTGGAGTGCTTACTCACCTGACAAGGATAATTAAGACCGTCACCAGGATGCACGCCGGCAGCAGCATGTACGGGAAGGTGACTGCAGAGATGATCAAACTGAAGATGGCCATCAGAGAGAACATGAGCTGGATGTTGACATAAAAAGGCACTGCAGAGTCCACCTCGTTCTGACACGTGGAGAAACAGTTGAGGATGCGGCCAGTTGGAGTCGTGTCAAAGAAGCTCATCTGTTTCGCTAAGATCTGAGGGAAATACCGACCAATCAGCTGAGTTCACTCATCAATCACAGCTACCATAGCAAAAACATGAAGAAAACTGTTTAACTGTTTTCAAAAGGTCGGCTTTAGGTCCTTTGCATGGTCCTTGAATGCCCCTTTGTGGGCAAATAAAATTGAGTTTCAGTAAGTTTCGTTTCTTCACCACTATGTAGAGTTGAGTACCAATTAAGGCCTTTATTCTGCTCTTGCTTTGTGCAGGTTAGCGCAGCAGATACTGTAGCTAACATCAGATCCTTGAAATAGTAGAATTTAGAATGTAGGCTTTTAGTTAGGATCTTTCCAATTTTGTAAAACTGTGGAAACATAAAAATATGGCATTACACACTGCCCATATACATAACCATGAACATGCAACTGTAGTCTAGCATATACAGTAGCCATTCCATAAGAAAAATAAGAAGTCATAATCATTAGACATGCAGGACTAGTTAGCATTTAAGCTTAATTTAGGGACGTGATGAACAGTGGCAATAACAGGCGCAATAAAGATCATGGAACTATGAGTAGAAATAGTAGATGTAGTAGTTCATGGCATAGCTCAGCACTGCAGGGCATAGCAGGACGTAGCAGGGCTACACACCTTCCCCCGTCGGTCTAGGCAAACACTGCAACTCCTCACTTCCTAACTATAAGCTTTATCAAAGAGGAGTTTTAAGATTTCTCTTAAATGTGGTGACGGTGTCTGCCCCCCGAACCCAGACTGGGAGCTGGTTCCACAGGAAAGGAGCCTGATAGCTGAAGGCTCTGGCCCCCAGTCTACTTTTAGAGACTCTAGGAACCACAAGTAACTCTGCATTCTAGGAGCGTAGTGCTCTAGTGGGACAATAAGGTACTATGACCTCTTCTAGATATGATGGTGCTTGACCAGGGCATGAAATTAACACCCGCCCACCCGCCAAATGCGGGTGAATTTTGCAATTGGCGGGTAACACTGTCAATCTACCTGCCACTTTGGCGGGTAGCCAATGAGAATTGAGTGATTCAGATGCGTAACTATCGGTAAGCAGGGTACGCGATTGTTTATGGGCCTGGTCCAATCAGGGGCCTGCATCACTGGAAGACATTGATTGACAGCCGGGGCTCCCTATCGCGTAGCCACTGACCAAGCGGGAGGGAGAACGGGTCAAATTCATTTCCTTGTTTCTGCTATGAAGACGAGACATGTGTGTGACCCAATGTGTGTGACTCGAACAGCTCATATTTACCGACAAAAAGTACAGCGAAAGAGCGTGCAACACTTTTTAGACCGTCCTGCCAACATGTAGACATCAATGTACGCTGGAACGATTATTCACTCTTAAGTCTCTGAACGTTGCTGCTGTGTCATCTTGTCAGCTGTCTGCAGCGGGCCAGCCCAGTCTCATGCCAGGTCGTTATATAGTCACGTTATTGTAATCTATTAAGTCGTGGACAGGTTACGTAAATGCCGTTTTTTTCGTATGGCGATTACGAAATTGAAAGCAATGCATTTTAATGGGAAGCATATTTCGTGATTCCAGAACGAAAGCGAGTAGCGAGTAGTTGATAAGGCGATCGCGAGTGGCGGCCCGTTCCATTGTTTTGGCCGGCGTGTGGTGCCTCATTTCCCCGTAGTCGCGTCCCCCAGAGCAGGTTCGAAAAGCGTGACCTGTACACGTTCAAAAGTCGTTGCATATACACGAAAAAAACGTCAAAATCGTAAACTGTACACGAAATTATGAATCAAAATAACGTGACTATTACACGACCTGGCGTGAGACCGGGTTGAGCGGGCGGGCATGTTGCTCCGTTTCCCCCGCGACTGACGCGCACACACACACACACACACACACACACACACAATCACACACACAGACACACACACACACACACACACACACACAATCACACAATCAATCACACACACAGACACACACACACACACACAATCACACACGGTGGATGCAGGAAAAAACGCAGATGAGACCTCAGGATGAACTAAATTGAGGACAGCTACTTTATTGTAAGTGCATTGATAAGTTAAAGTCCATTAAGTACTTTATTAAACCGTATGAATGTGAGTCCCAGCCCAGGTTAGGAAATTAACTAACAATGTAAAGATCAACAAGCCACTGACAGATATGTTCATATTTGATTAATTCAATAAATTATTGTTTTGTGTCTTAAATCTACCAGCCGTTTTCATATTATACCAACATCATCATCCTGAGCCTTTTTGGTAAGGTTCCTAGAAAATCTCATGAGTTTTGCAACAACTCATGTGTTATGGTCCACATTAACCAGTGTTTTTTGGTTGTTGTGGTGCACGTAGGCTACTCCTGATTTCTTACTCCTATGCAGGATTATCAAGGCTGGACACCCTACTACAGCACGTGCGCAATGTCCATGAGTAGGCTACCATGAATAGGACAGGACAGGATCATAGAGACACAGCAAGTCCTGTTTTTCACCTTTTATGAGGCAAAAAAAAAGTGGCTGGTAAAAAGTCACTTTGGCAGGTGGATTTAAAAATCCACCTGCCAAGTGTGCCAAAATAACCTTGGTTTTGCCTGAGTTTAATCAGAAAATGTTATATCTTTAATGCATGCTTGAAGTTTAGCTAACTAACTAGTTTCGTCTGGCTTAATTGATAAGTATAATTGGGTGTCATCCACATAACAGTGAAAGTTAATTGAGTGTTTCTTTATAATATTGCCTAGAGGAAGCATATATAAGGTGAATAGAATTGGTCCAAGCACTGAGCCTTGTGGAATACCATGGCTAACTTTAGCGTACCTGGAGGATTCTTTGTTAACATTAACAAATTGAGATTGATCAGAGAAATAGCACTTAAACCAGCTTAGTGCTATTCCTTTAATGCCAACTAAGGGTTCAAGTGCCATGTGCACTCCCCGGTTTAGAGCTAGCCTTACGCTTCCTTGGGACAGTCACCCACTCGCCCGGCTGCCCGGGGCCTGCCGGGGCACTGCTAACAGTACAGTATGTTGGCTCACACCAGCTACGGAGTGCTGGCTAGCTACGGAAGCATACGATTTTGATTCCATGGTTCGGAGCCGTGCCTCAAACTCATTAAGCCTAGCCTCCAGAGCAGTGAACTAAACATCTGACACACCGAGCAAGGAAGAGCAGGAGAGGGAAAGGAATTAGCCATTGCTAGTGGCTAAGCTAAAGTAGCTAACAGTGTTTTAACAATTGTGAGATCAGCGAGGCAGTCGCTGTAAGAGAAGAGAAGATGACAGATGACAGATATATCAGAGATTTGTGTTGGTCTTACGTTGCTGAGCAGCTTGTTGTGCAGCGTGGTGGCGGCATTCAGCGTGACTCTCACGAAGCAGAAACATTTGATGAAGCAGATGATCAGCAGACTGCCCAACATCGCAGCACATACCAGGTGGTAGAAGTGCAGGTCGGGGTTCAGAGAGACGTTGTCTCGCTCTGAAGATGTCACGTTGGCAGTCTGGGAACCAACACAACAACCTGAGTCCAGCTGTTAAACATATGGCAAACTTCTGCTGCTGAGAGCCACAACATTTCCAACTACAGCTGAATCTGTCACTGAACAATATCTTCACTCTTAACCCCAAAAACTTTACAAATAAGCATCAAAAAAGCAAAAAAAGTGTAACAAAAAACGCCAAAGCGTCAAAAGAAGGGTCTAAATGTCAAAAGCCTAAAAAAAGTATCAAATAAGTGTCAAAAGTACATCTAAAGTTTTTAAAATGTAACTGGCAGCGAAGATAACATATTTTACGGCTGATAGCATGTAGCTATTATAGATAGCAGTGGACACTAATAGAGTATAGCAGCACTGAATTGGGGAGGATTTAACCCCACTGGCAGCCAAGATGACATGTTTTACTGCCGTTAGCATGTAGCTACATTGCGACAATGTTAACACCGACGTAGCATAGTAAAAACAACACTGCAGTCCTGCCTACTCGGAGCAGTTGACCAATCATAGAAGGCCGGCTTAGAGTTCTAACTACAGTCTGCACAGCAGCAGTTCATGTAGACCAGACTCTAACTCCAGTCTACACAGCAGCAGTTCATGTAGACCAGACTCTAACTACAGTCTGCACAGCAGCAGTTCATGTAGACCAGACTCTAACTACAGTCTACACAGCAGCAATTCATGTAGACCAGACTCTAACTAGTCTACACAGCAGCAGTTCATGTAGACCAAACTCTAACTACAGTCTACACAGCAGCAGTTCATTTGGACCAAACTCTAACTACAGTCTACACAGCAGCAGTTCATTTAGACCAGACTCTAACTACAGTCTACACAGCAGCAGTTCATGTAGACCAAACTCTAACTACAGTCTACACAGCAGCAGTTCATGTAGACCAGACTCTAACTACAGTCTACACAGCAACAGTTCATGTGGACCCGACTCTAACTACAGTCTACACAGCAGCAGTTCATGTAGACCAGACTCTAACTCCAGTCTACACAGCAGCAGTTCATGTAGACCAAGCTCTAACTACAGTCTACACAGCAGCAGTTCATGTGGACCAGACTCTAACTACAGTCTACACAGCAGCAGTTCATGTAGACCAGACTCTAACTACAGTCTACACAGCAGCAGTTCATGTAGACCAGACTCTAACTACTGTCTACACAGCAGCAGTTCATGTAGAACAAATTATAACTACAGTCTACACAGCAGCAGTTTATGCAAAGTGTGTCTCACCCCGGCTCCCTGCTGCAGCCAGAAGCTGAGGGCCCAGTAGCCTAACGACCCGTTAGCTGTTAGCACCATGAAGCTGAGGAGAGTGAAGAAGCTCACACATAGTCCTGCAGGAGACCGAGGGGACAGGTTAACATATAAATCAGGGTTCAATATATAATAAGACCCAAGCCGAATGAATGTAAAATCAATGTTAGTGTGTGTGTGTGTGTGTGTGTGTGTCTGTGTGCGTGCGCATGCGTGCGTGTGTGTCTTACCTCCGGCTGCGTGACAGTACTGCTGAAAGGTTCTCCAGGTGATCAAACTCGCTTCACTCTTCTGATCAACAGCTTCACACAGAGAAGAGAACATTTAAAAAAACTCAACATTTCTTTTAATTTTGCTGTCGTGTTTTGTGAAATGTCGGGTTTTGTCCTTCATGGCCACCATAGACCAAAGCAGAGACTGCAGAAACAGGGAAGCTTCCCAAAGATGAATACTCTCTTTAACAAGTTTTAATCAACCATGGCAACACGCTGCAGGACTAACATGGGAGCGAGTCTTGGGTTCATGAAGGGAAGATCTTATTCAGCTGAAAGTTCGGGTTCAGAAAAAGGGGAGAGAAGGAGAGAGAGTTGGAGGGAAAAGGACAAGGAGAAAGAAAAGCTTGAGGCGAGGCACTCCCAGTGTTACCCCACATAATAAGCTAAGTTGCGAGTTTAACGACCAGCATTTTCTCTTTCAACCCTTTTTTTAACCTATAAGCTACACTGGTAACACTTTACAATAAGGGTACATTAATAAGCATTAGTTAATGCATTAATAAGCATTAACTAACCATTATTAAGGGTTGAATAAATTGTCTAATAAACATTTATTAACATTGCTCATGTTAACTAAGGTATTAATTGATGCATTATTTACCATTAGTTGATGCATTAACTAACTGTTAATCACAGTTAACTAAGGTGTTTATTTTACCATTAGTAAATGCAGTAATAAGCCTTCACTAATTATTAAAAACAGTTAATTAAGGTGTCTATTATATCATTTGTAAATGGAATAATAAGCCTTGAATAACTGTTAATAACAGTTAACTGAGGTGTCTATTTAACCATTAGTTAATGCAGTAACAAGCCTTGACCAACTGTTAATAACAGTTAACTAAGGTGTATATTTTAACATTAGGTAATGTACTAAAAAGCCTGAACTGGAAATAAAAGCTAACTAAAGTGTCTAAGTAAAGCCTTAGTTGATGTTGATGAAGGTATTTCTTAATATTACTAGGTGGTTGATGAAGATGTTTGATAGCATGTGTGTCTTGAGGTTCACGGCCAAGCCATGGCATTATGAGAAAACTTTTTTTTATTGTTTATTTACGGGTCATGGTTTTTCACATACCTTTGTCCACTATATTTGTCCATCCTCCAACATATGACTTACTTTTGGTAGAGGGTGAGATCAGGGAAAAGACTCCATAGTCTCCATGCAGAGGTTTGCTTCTTCCTTGGTCTTCATATAGACATTAACCTTGTGCATGCTATATAAGCATTACTTAACCTTAAATGGTCACTTAATTAATGTGTAACAATACTGAATAAG